>CM046344.1:2491421-3091421 GCA_025403435.1 Artocarpus heterophyllus
AATGATGATGATAATAAACATAAACATGGGCGTGATGCCATATCAGAGATTGGGTCATGTAACGATCGACCTTGGGGGCAGGTCCCGAAACCCAACTGGGCTACTACGGTGGTGATATTATGGTTTGCCTAGGAAAAGAAAAATGATATTTTTGATTGTGCGAGTAGACGGTTCTGGGTCAGGACGGTTCTACTCAAAATTGTTTATTTATTTATTTAAGGTTTCTCCCGAGTACTCCTAAACAATGAAATATTTCTTTGAATTAAATTATTTTAATAAAACATAGTCCTACTGAGCCTTTCACTCACGTTTTATTTGTTTTAAATTCCCCCCCTCTAGGTGGTTTCCCATTTAGGTTTGGAGAGAATTCTTCAGACCGAACTCAGGAGCAATAGAAGGATTATTTAATTTATTTGTAATATTTAAATCAAGGCATGTAAGAATCTTAACTTTATTTGTATCTTGGACTGTAATTGTATTTATGATATTGTCATTACCATGTGTGTGCATAAGTTGTGGGTCTGTGGGACTCATATTCGCTATGTTTATTATTTAATTTTTCATATTTTATATTTAACTCAAACTTTTAAACTTTAGATTTTAATTAAATTCTCTTTTAAATTAACTTAAATAATCTGTCACGTCACCTCCCGTACTCTGGGGCGTGACACTCCCTGTTTTCATCTTTCTCTACAACCAAATATAGTACTGCTATGGAATGAAATAGCTAGAATATTTTTTGTTAGGTGACTAATACATAGGTTAAAATTTTGATTAAATACACCATAATTATTGCAAATAAAATCAAAGATAATAAAAATTAAAAGAACGTATTTTATAATCTAAGAAGGACATATTTGGTTCTTATCACCTTCTAATTGAAAAATCTCCCTTTCCTTATCTGATCTTTACTATATTAGTGCCAAAAAAAATTATATTTTCATCTAATTCAACTTAAATAATAGAGGAAAACATTTTAGTTTTTGTTTAGAAAAACAAAGCAATTATCCACGAATTTTAATTCTTTAAAATATTTAAGCAATTAAAACGGCACAAAGATATAGACTTGATGTGGGTTAAGGGTTGTTTTCTTTTCTTTCTAAGATAATTAGTCGGTCTTTTGTGATTATAAGTGTATAGAGTCTTAATTGGACTTTGGTATGAAGTGATTTTTTTTTTTATTTTTTTTCCATGATAAGGATTACTGTGGAATTTGATGCAATACATAAACATTTAAAAAATAAAAGTTGAGGAGGCTTTTAACACCCGTTCCTTAATTCCCTTCTCTCCTTACGTTCCTTCTTCCACAAATCAATCATATGGTCTCCTGAATTATAATGGATGTTTTAAATGTATCAAACCTGTTATATACCACCAACTCAATATTATTTTTCTCCGTTGAAAAAAACTATCTTTTGTCAACTTTTTTTTTTACTCGGAATGTTTGACATTTTGAGTCAAATATACGTGAAAGCACATGTATACTTTGCTTTCATGTCATTTCATATACATGAGGCTCAGGTCACTACATGGATTTTCCATGCCATTTGGAGTAGTCTATTTAACACTTGGAGTTACAGCGATCTGTATTCTGACTTTTTTATCTTTTATTTTTTGATTGCCGACTGTATGTTGACTTGTTAATTAGTAAAGAAGTTTATCAATGTCCAATCGTGTCCACAAAAGTAATTTACAAGTCTTTAATTCCTTTTTTTAACTTGAGATGAAAAGATCTAAATTTTTCGCTTTTCGATAGAATCGGGACGTGGATTTACAGTTAGATGTGCTTTTTAAATAAATTAAAACATAATTATTAATAATACTAATCTTTTAGTATTAATTACAAGTCTTTCTAATCATAATCCTTTAGTTAATGCAATACATCTGAACTAGCTAGAGCAATGGTACCCCATAATAGCTTTAGACCACTTTCTTTATGCTACTTTGTACCTTCTTTAATTTTATGTCTGGAATTTCCTTTGACGTCCAATTAATGTCATGTTTTCTTCTGAAAAGATTAGCAGAGAGATGTTAAGGAATTCCAAAGGCAAACTAACTGAGAGATACATTTATGTTTCTTGAGCCACTTGTGAATATTATTTTGTCAATAGTCAAAGCTATTATCTTGGACACACACATATATATGTGGTATTAATGGTTGAAAAAAAAAAAAAACACAGTTTGGACCATTTTCAATAATTAATTTGGCCAGAGAGGATTACTGTCCGCATGGCTCAAAAGTCCACTGCCCGGACTTTTGCCTCCCTCACCGACACACACACACACATATATATATGCATGTATGTATGTATGTATGAATGTATCATGAGTCACTTTCCCTTGATCATGTTAATTTTTGTTTGAATATTCCCGGTATACAATAAGCTTTTGTTACCTTTGCGGGGGAATCTCGTTTTATTGTTTGATATAAGTTATTTTTAGAAATATAGTTATTAATAATTAGTTATCGATGTTAATCTCTTTTTCTTGTAACTGTTTTTTCAGTAAATAGTGAGAGAGAGTAACTGATATTTGGGGCTACTTTTTATGATAATGAGGAACCAAAGGTCAGAGGAAAAAAAAAGAGTCAATGTTATATGGCAATCGATATATTAACAGAAAAGTTCAGAAATTTTTTTATCGTTAGAGCGTTAAGGCTTGTGGTTAAGAATCTGGATCAGAGAGGCTAGCTGCGGATATTCATCAACTGGGAAAAAAAATAACAAATCAAATTTGAAGCCCACCTATAGTTGAATGGAGAGAAAAAGAGCCACCCCATTTTAGAAGTTAAATTTCTATTTGCTTTTAGAGCCTGGAAAATATCATCGACTATGATTTTATAATGTTTGAATCGTTGGCTTGATCTGAAATTAAATACACTATAGTAATTTAAATTCTGTAGGAGAAAAATATTAAACAATATTAGTTCAAGATAAATCAAGCCTCGCACTATTAAGAGACTCCCAATTGGGAAAAAAAGCTTTTAAAAACAAGTAAAATAATTTTCTTAGTTGGATTCTAATAATGTTTTCTAACATGTGCCAATCAGTTAAGTTCTATGTGATTATATAACCCTATTCAAATTAGTAGTTCCTTAAAACTTAACTTAGCTGATTAAGTCCCAATTTTAATAATATCTACGCTTTCTTTCTAGACATGTAATTCCCTTATAATTTCACAAGTATATGTCTACTTGTTATTTTGTAATACTAGATCACGTCCACATGCTTGTATAATCAAGTTTCGTTCACGATTATTAATGGAAGGACTAACTTATATTATGATAATTTGAGAACTTAAATATCTTTTGTATAACAGATTAGAACTTGGGTGAAAATTCCATTAAAAAAATTTACGCGAAACTCAAATCTTACGTATATTTTGGCACTTAAATCTTAAACGAATTTTTGTTTCTCCAATCACATGTCTATCATGTCGTCAAATTAATATTTCTTAAATTCTTGACATAGACACTCGAGTATGAAAAATATATATATCTAACAAATTAATGTGTAGATACGCATTTTGGCTGATGATACGACACGAACAAAAATAGCTAGCCCCACGTCTATTGTATTGTTAATTACTTTTGAGAGAAATTTTTATACACCTTTTTTTTTCACGAGCGTACGTAATTCACATATTAGGAGTTGTAAATATAGGAATTAATATTCTAATAAAAAAGTTTCTTTTAATGCACTCCCGAATATTAGGGAACGATTACAAGTGACCAATAGTAATATATATATGTATATACACACACACTATAGGTTGGTTTATAATATTTTAATGGTTTCTTGTTACTAAATTTTGTTATTGATGAGAGACTGGCTATGAACTAGTTTTGTCGTTTAGTCCAATACTAACATGAAAGTAATAATAATTAATAATGACTTAACTTGTTTAACTCATCATATACTTAATTAACATGTCCCTTTCAGCTACGACGACTTCTAATCCTTCCCACAGATAATCATCACAATTGCAGTCAAATTTGGGTGAGTGGAAATCCGGGGACCTGCTTAAGTGGTATGCCTACTGACTCATCTTCTTTATTTGCGCCTATGTAGCTAAGTTCGGGTGGTCATCGGGCCCGCTAAGGTGGCCAGTGCCAAGCGAAATCTTCCCTCTAGAAGTCCAGTCCGTGGCGCAAAGCGTAAACGTGTCGTGAACATGATCTTCACCTTTGCCATTGTGCATCTTCACCGCAATGCTCTGCCACATGAGGTACGGACTCTTCATCTTCTTCGCTGGCATTGTTGTCATAATGCCCGTCTTCATCCACGCACTGTTGCCCGAAACCAAAGGCGTTCTCATTAAGGAAATGGCCTGGTGTGGCGTAATCACCCTTATTGGCGCAATTATGTTAAAAGTCCAAGAACAAGAGTTGCAAAAAGTTTAGATTTGACACATTATTTTGTTATTGTTTAGTTTGCTATTGGACTTGTTGATTTACGTCTTGTTTCTGCTTTTGTTAATTTTTCAAGGTTACATATATATATATATATATATATATATATATATATATATTTAAACTTGAGATTGAACAGCATTTGGTTTTTACTTAAAAGTTCTTTTTTTTTTTTTTTTTAATTAAGAATGAGTCATTAGTATTGTTCTTCATTTCTTTCCCTAGGATATGAATGGGAGAATAAATATAGATTCGGTTTCTTTTCTTTCTAAACTAAATTGAAATTACTCCTAAAATTAATCGGGCTATTCTGATTTCAATATATAGGCCCCGTTTAATAGTGTTTTTCATTTTAGATTTTGTTTTTGAAAAAATTTAAAAATGAAAACATTTGAAAAATTAATAAGATTGTTTTTGAAATTGTGTTTGGTTGTATATAGTATTATGTTTTTAAAATAGAACATTTTTAATAAAAAAATTTAATGCAAACAAAACCAAATTTAATTTTAAAAACACTAACGATTAAAGTTATACTAATTAATGATCCTAATTAAAACTTAACAATTTCTAAAAAATTAAATCAGACAAAAATGAAATAAACATTTATGCTAATTAATGTTGCTTAGACCCAAAAATCCAAGGCCAAATAGGCACTCCCCTTCTCCAGTGACCCCATGCCGCCATCCTTCCCCCTCCCCATATGACGGTGAGCTCTTGCCCCTATCGCACTACCCTATCCAGCCCGTTGACCCAACCAGCCTTCCCTGTCACCCAGCCAAAGCGATATAGAGAGATGAGATTGTGAGGTTGCCTCGTTGGGTCGTGAGGCGGTGAGACGGTAGAGGTGCGACGACGAGGTGATAGTGTAACACCCGCCTATTTTATATAACGGACCACGTTAAGTTAGTAACGCTATTAAGGAATGTTATTAATAAATAACGTTATATGATATGATATGTGATGTGCATGTTACTAACTTTTTATGTCAAGATTTGTGACAGGTGACGACCGCATGGAATCGTTGTGCTCTAGTGTTCATGTGAAATTATAAATATATGATTATTTATGATGCAATGATGTGTGAATGTTTTATGTTATGGCATTTAATGACAGATCGGCAGGCCGAAGAGGGAAAATCGGCAGGCCGAACAAGGCAGACAAACAGTCAGCAGAAATCTCTCCAGAGTTATGACTGAGTTAATTACGTTAATTGGGTGAATTAATGTGATTAATTGGCATAATAATGGAATGTTTTTATCAGTTAATGAAATTAAAGGATTAGATTTGTATTATATTAAGAGGTTTCCTATTTTTAGAAGGTAAGTTAAGGTAAGATTGATGATGTTTGACCTTCCTTTTCTATTCTCCTCCTTTCCCACGCCAGTCACCTTCTTCATAGTCAGAAATTTCTGACTTAATGAAGAGTAATGACTCTTTATTATACACATTATGTTAAAAAAAAATTTTACGCTCTTCCTCAAATAATTTTCTCGGTTCTGAGACGTTCTCTCATTATTTTCTTTTCCTCCTCTCACGCCTCACGTCACGCCCCTAACAGTCAGAATTTTTCTGACTTAATGAAGGGAATTGAATTCCCATCAATGGTGTTTATTGCGTTAAAAATTTTAACATTTCCTTTTTCATTATTTTCTCTCCTTCACACGTTTTGCCTCTCAAAAATTTCTGAGACATTCTTTCACTTCTCTTCCTCTTCCCTTCCTCACGAAATTTCTTTTTCTCTTCCACGGAAATTTTCTGAGCATATTGTAAAAAAAAAAAAAAAGAGAGAAGTCTTGTTCGTTGATCGAATTCAAGAATTTCGAGAAGAAACTTCAAGGTATGAATTCAGTTTTTTTTTTTTTGGTAAATGTAAAAAGATGTTCTCCTCTTCAAATTTCGTCTACAATGTCTTCTTTAGGTATTGTATTTTGTTATGTGTGATGTCTCTTCACGTTTTATGTCATTTTAACATTTTATGAAAAATGAATATTTCTGTCTTCTACCCCTCACTGTAAAATGTTACTGTTTAATTTTGAAGGTATGAAAAATGTAATGATTATTCAATAGGTAAAGAATGATGTTTTCGTGAAAAGTTGTTAATTATGCTTATGTATGAGTATGTAAGATGAATGTATTTTATGATTATGAAATGTTTTAATAAATGTTATTTCTGGATTTTTGATTATAAAATGTTATGTATGTTTAAAAGATTTTATGATAATAAAAAATAATTTCATGCATGATAATATGATGCTTGTATGAAGTTTTGAATTACAATATAAATATATTAATTGTTCGAAAATGTTTTATTTAAAAGATAATTATGTTTAGATGTAGGGTTTTGAATAATATTTAAAGTATGAGATGAGTGTATGGGTATTTTATGATAAGTATTGATTTTTTTTATTGCATCTTAAAATGGATATATGGCATGGACACTTAAGGAAGCGAGCACAACGAGACCGCGGTGTCGTCACCAAGTGCAATATTAAGGTTAAGTAAGCTATCGATAAAGTAAGTACATTCTCACCTGCAATATGACACTTTTTCAAGGTTTAATGATATGTTTACAAGGATTTTCATGATGATTTTATGATGATTTTTCTAAAGGATTTCTTATGAAAAGTTTTTCATGATTTAAAGTTATGCATGTATGATGATTATGGTATGTTTCAAAGTATGCAAATTATGTATATATGTATCACCTAATAAGTGTTGCACACCCAATGTTATAAAATGATATATTATGATGTCATGTTTGGTTTGGGATTAGCTACCCTTCTCCTCTCATGACGGCGCGCCAATGATGATGTTTATGGTGCAACACTTGGGCCCTTAAGAATAAAATAAAAATATATATATGGAATAAATTTTAAAATGGTCAATATTATGAAAGATATGTTTCTATGAAATTGTGCTTAAGGCACTTTTATGATACGATGATGATGATGATGATGATGATGTTTATGAAATGTTTTAAATTGTGAGAATTTTATGTACTTACTAAGCATTAGCTTATTCATGTTTTATATGTCATGTTGCAGATAAGGGTAAGAGAGTCATGGAATAGGTGGAGGACATGGAACGGCGTGTGAGCAACATGAACGATGAATTGTAACCGGAAGCACGCCAAGAAGAAATGAATTTATGATTTAATAAAATTATATATTTTGAACATATTATATGTTGAGTTTTTTTTAAGAATACTTATATTATGGTTTTATAAGTTATTTTATCATTTTTTTATGAAATATGAACTTCCGCTATATTTTACGTAAAGTTAGAACGTTTTAATTTTTTTAAAGTAAATTTGGTCTCGGACGGCCTGCCGAACTCCGTGTCCGGCCTGCCGAAGACCAGAAGATCGGCCGACCGATCTATTTTTCGGCCTGCCGAACCTGGATGAATTTTTGGTCCGAATTACAAAGCTTCTGTCGGCCTGCCGGTGGAAGACGCTCCGGCTTGCCGATGTTGTTCGGCCTGCCGAAGTCCCAAGTTCGGCCTGCCGAACCGTGGGAATAAGTGGATTTCAAAGATGTGATGATCAAAGTGATTTGATGTGAGATTTTAATAAGTCTTGATTTTACTATTTGATTATCAATTATTATTAAATAAGTTCATGAATAATTTAAGTATAAACGAATAAATTATGTTATGGAATAAAATTAAACTATGTTCTTCGAAACAACGTAAGTTTTAAAAAAAAATTGTATGAATGGATCCTGGTAATGTAAGTTTAAGTACTTTTAAAATCTATAGTACGATTGAGTTGATATTATCTATGAGTTTAATTATTTAAGCATGTATGAATATAAGTATGTAACGATATCTGTGACGTCTGAATTAAGGGGCGTTATAGATAGGCTTTGGTTCTCAATGGTTCACATGGCAGTCGGCGGCTTTAGTTCGCTTTGGTGGCGGCGGCATCATGGGACCTGGGTGTGGCATCACATTTATGGTGGCATTGCATTGGTGAAGCTCGACCTAAGGAGGGACCTCGGTGGGGCGGCAAGGGTCGATGGGGTAGGGCGGCTTGGGTTCGGCAGAGAGAGGACAAGGTGGGAGGAGGAAGGGGTGGGGGTGCTAAGTTAGTTGGCTATACAGGGAAAGAAGGACAGAAAAAAAAATTGAAAAAAAGGTTTTTTTAAAAATAAGGCTTTTTTTTTGTTTTGTAAATCTATGAAAAAAAAGTGGGGTTTTTTTAGAAAATGTTTTAATTTTTATTTTTCATAATTACTAACCAAACACAATTTTGAAACTATTTTCATTTTTTGTGCTTTTAGCCATAAAGTCTTAGACCATCTCCAATGTAAAAATAGCACATTTGATGTGCTATTTTCTTTTATGCTCCAATTATAATCCTATTTTAAATGTTATATTTATCTACGTTTTTATCATAATAATCAAGCCTTAAAATTTGTAAAAGTAGACTTTTAATAGTAAAATATTTTGAAAGTTAATGATTAAACCAAAAGTCAATATATCAATCAATAGGCATAAAATACCAACTTTGCTTTTTGATGGCAACTTTGTCACCAAATTTTGCATGAAAATGACATTGCATTGGATGCTCTTGTAATTTCTCAATGGTCAATTAGACAAAGAAAAATAAGGAGGTTACTTTTATAGGGATTATTATGCAATTGATGCAATATGTTAAGAAGTGTAGAGGCAAATTTAACACTTTTTAGAAGATCATCACATGCAAAGATTTTCAAAGATTTTACACAAAGGTACAAGAAAAGAAGAAAAACACAAGAAAAAACAGGATTTTTCGACCCCAGGTGCGAGCCTCTGGAGTGGAATGTTTGCGTAGCCGCGTAAAGGGATAGAAGCAGCGTGGGCCGCGCCCTTGAAGCTTCATGGCAGCACGTGACGCGTAGCGAATTGACAGAGCGAATGTAAGTTCACGCGCGCGCACAAGCAAAGCACGCGACAGTGCGTTTTGGCGAGCAGTGGTTCACGTTTTGTGTTTTTTTTCTGATGGTTTGTTGCCCATTCTTTGTAAACCGATATATAAATAGGCTGTGTTCTTTTCTTAGAAAAGTCAAACTCAAAAATTTAGAGTGAAAGAGAGGCTAGAAAAATTCTTGAAAGAGTGTGTGCAATTTTTCTCTTGTAACTTCTTCATTATTATAGTGAATTATTTTGCAGCGACTGAAAGTGGATACAATCCTTACATCGAGGATGGACCACTATAAATTTTATATGTTCTTATTTATTTTTCGATCACATATTTTTTTCTTCTTAGTAAAATTTGGGCTTCTAATTCGTAACACAATATATAAAGATTTTAAATTTAAAAAAAAAATTGAGGGGATTTAACGGCCGTGCCTTAATTCCCTTCCCCTCCATCCCTTCTAAAAATCAATTGTATGGTCTCCTATGTGACCTAACCTGGAATGAATGGTTTAAATGTGTAAAACCTGTTATATATGTGTGTGTGTATATATATTTTATATATATACATATATATATTTTTTGTCAACCTTTTTATTTACTCGGAACGTTTGACCTTTTGAATCAAATATACGTGAAAGCATGCGCATCTATACTTTGCGTTTATGCCGTTTCATATGCATGAGACTGCAGTTTTTACATCGATTTTCCATGCCATTTGGAGCAATGTATTTAACATTTGGAGTTTCAGCATTTTTGTATTCTGACTTTTTTTTTTTTTTTTTACGGCCGACAGTATATTGACTTATTAATTGGTAATGAAGTTTTATCATTGTCCAGCCAAGTCCACGAAATTAATTACAAGTCTTTTATTTTTTTGATAAGCAAAAAAATATTTATTAACAATACTAATCTTTTATTATTAATGACAAGTCTTTTAGTTTATTTTCCTAAACTAACCTTTTAGTTAATGCTATATACCTGAACTAGAACATTGATCAGTCTAGATATGCCGTTCCTATTTTCGTGTCCTACTAGTTGTCCCCTACTATTTGTTCAACATATTATTTAAACTTAATAACCTAAATTATAAATAGGACCTACATATAATTAAAAATGATTATGCATTTCACTTAGGTGTTAAAATTTAACTACGAGACAACCAAGACAACCAAGAGAACAAAACAATAAGACAGCATATATGGCCAGACTTTTTCCTTGCCTTTCCAAGGTAATAATCCCTATATTTATATGTATCCTAGAGTCATTTTCCCTTCATCATGTCAATTTTTGTTTGAATATTTTGCGTATACAATAAGCTTTTATTACCTTTGTGGGGAATCTCGTTATATGTTTGATATAGGTATTTATGATTATTGATGTTTTCTTGGTCTCTTAATCAATATTCACTCCCTGAATGGCTGAATCTCTCTTTTAAAAAAAAAAATAATAATTGAGGAACAAAAGGTCATTTAAAAAATGGTCAAGATTGTAAGGCGGTGATATATTAACGGATAAAAGAGTAACACTTCTATATAATTCAATTAAAACCTCGTTATTCACAAAACAATGAGCACCAGATTAAATACATTATTGTGAATTTGAACAATAATGACATAATTCAAAAGACAGAAACAAGAATTCTAAACCAAAGTAATATCAATTTAGAAAACATGCTTAAACAATTGAAACTAAAAAGAACAGAAAATTAAAGAAGAGACACAAAAAATTTTAAGTGTTTCGGGCGATTGTCCTACATCTACTTGACCTTTCCTGAGAGATCACTTCACTATCACCAAGAATCAGATTACAAGAAGTTTTCCTTCACTTTCTCACTCGCCAAACAGATTCTCAAAGAAGCAGTCTCTTCCAGCCTTTCCAAAAGATTTTTCTCTTAAAAGCAGTTCTCTCAATCTTACAGTACAAAGTAAAAGAAAGATTAATTAATTACAATGATATCTCATACAGAATAATCAGCCCATTATCTAATTTACAACTAATTATGTAACCAATTGGATTACTCTCTGTAGCCCCTTCTGGAACCGCCTTAGTCTTCAATGACCTGTCCAAGTCACTGTACGACATGTATCACGATTACCGGTCATTATATTGTGAACAAACTTTTGACTATTTTATGAGTAGCGTGTTTTTAACTCATGGAGATAAAGAAGATTTTTCTTAATGATGTTATTATTTTGTTAGAGCGTTAAGGCTTGTAATCAAGGAACTTGGATAAATGATGCTGTGGATAATCATCAACTAGGAAGAAAAACAAATCAAAAACTGTCAAAAATTTGATGCCCAATAATAACCAAAAAAAGTTCTATTGACTACAAAGTTGTTGAGAGTTTCGCAATTGAAGTAACTTTTAAAAAAACATGTAAACTAATTTCATCGTTGGATTCTAATAATTAATGTTCTTATTGAACAATAACTTATCATGTTTTTACTTTTTAGCATGTACTTTTCCTTATTTAAAAGAGAGTTTCTTTAACTTCACCGGTGGTGTACATCTTGAAACTGTCATATCAAAATTATTTTTTTTACAAGTCTGTCGGTTAAAAAATATATTTCTATCTATGGGTAATTTTTTTGGTTCCTACTAAAGAAAATTGCCATTTAACGCTAGAAAAGGACAAGAATCACATATGTATCAAATACGGGCTCAATTGACAAAAGCATGAAGAAAGCCATATCTTTCTTTAACAGGATATGTCATCCTTGTTGAATTTTAAATTTGTAGAATGATGTTTTATAATCTTTGCAAGCGTAGACACTCTTTTTCTCTTGCGCGCTAGGTTTTTCTCTTTTGGGTTTTATTAGCAAGATTTTTAAAAAAACCTTTCTTTAGAGCTGGCTTTCAAGGGAAAGTTTTAACTTGACTTTCTAGCGTCAGTTTTTGGCTTGTCAAAATCTTTTGATTGTTTTTCTTGGTTTTGTTCCTTCTGGTTCTGTACTTTTTTTTTCTTATTAATAAATTTTGGTTGAGGTTTTAACTCGGGATAGAATTTTAAGGGCTATCAACCTAATTAGGATGTCTTTTTTTTCCCAAAGCTTATGGCTTCCCTCATTCATTCGGAAAAAAAAAAAAAAAAAAGGGACTTATGGTCGCATTTTTTTTATTCTTTTGAAATTGTGTTAACACTAGCCATCGGACAATGCTTCGATGATATTCTTTCTTTTTAGCCGCTTCCATAACTTTATATATTTGAACAATAAGGACTTGGATTTGTAATTTTTGCGAGTATATCAATAAGATAAAAGAAATTTATAGGAATGTCATAAAAATTAATTTTTAAATTCATCTCACAATTATTGAAGCTTTTGATTTGTGTCATATACTTTAAAGGTCAACAAACGAAACATACATCCAATGTCAACTATATAGCTTCTTCTATCTAATTTTACTGAGATTGTCTTACACTAATTTTTTTATTGCTGATTTTTTTTAAGAAATATTTTCAAAATTTATACCTTATTTCTTTTTTTCCCCTGGAAAGCATCAGTCTCATATTGTCCAAATCTGTTTAAGGTTTTTTTTTTTAAACAAACAAACAAACCGAAATTACAACAGCAGGGGGAAAAAGTTCGAAGTCTTGAAGTTCATGGGCTACTCACCCTTTTGAATATGTAGAATTTTTTTTTTCAGAAAAAAAATGACCAAGTTTATTTTGGACGCGATTCCTGCTTGTCATAGGAATGGACCCACAAAAGAAAATAATGCATTGGGCATTTGAATTTCAAACTAAGATAAAATTACATTTATTACATTACTAAGATCTACAACAGTATAGGGATTTAACCGGATAATTCCCAACAGGATTTTTTTATTTTATTTCTGAAAATAAGATTCCCAAAAGGATTTGAATAATTGTAATAAATATACTTCGACTCTAACCAGTACTTCAATAAGATTCCCAGGAGGATTTGCACAATTCTATCATATATGATCCTCAACTTTAGTACTTCGTTCACATACCATACATTTAAACACACTTTCTTCTCTTTTTTTCTTCCTAATTCTTTCTCATTAATTAATTTCTTTGACGTTCTTTTTTGTTCTCTCTTTTTGCAAACACGGGTGGGGGTGCTATTGATACAGGAAATACTACCCTCGAAAGCTCACTCCTAGGGTTTTATGGACATGCACCGTTGCTGCTTCTAGGAGTCTGATTTTTGGTTATGATCTTGGTATTTCAGGTAATTATATAACCATGCTATTATAAAATTATTCATCATTAATATCTCATAATATCTCTATATATATCATATTATTATGATATATATATATATAGGTATATATATATCATATATATGTATAATGGTTGCTCATTATCTATATTAAGTTTCGAGACATGCATATCATTCATAGTACATAAGTTTTTTTTTTTTTTTTGTCTTTGTTAATATTAAAAATTTTGGTGTTTTTTCTCCAATGTATTTGGTATATATGGTTATAAGGTGGAGTGACTTTTCTGGATTCATCCTTAAACTAATTTTTCCCACCCATTTACGCCAAAGAATCCTCAGCGACTCCTTTAGACAATCAATACTGTAAATTCGACAGCCAATCATTTGGCATTCTTTACTTCATCCTTGATTGTGGCGGCTCTAGTATCTTCTATTGGAGCTTCAAAGATAACAAGAGTGTTCGGCAGGAGACTAACAACGTTCTGGGGTGGAATTCTGTTTTTTTTGCGGTGCTCTCGTCAATGCATTCGCTCAAAATCTTTGGATGCTCATTGTTGGTCGTATTCTTCTTGGTTTTGGCATTGGACGTGCCAATCAGGTAAAAATTTTATATAATTAGAACCTTATTCAAGTTAGTACGTAGTCACTTATGAAACTTAACCTAGTTAATTAATTCTCAGCTTAACTAGTCTATGTCTAGGTCAACATTCTATCTATGGACGACCCTACCTTCCTTCCCGCCGGATCCTTCAGCCGCAAGATGACCATGGACGAACATTTCTCTTCTACGATCTCTCTTTCTCTTTCTCTCGATTGAATCAGGCCTTCTTTTTTTTTTTACTTTCACGATTTTTTATTTATTTATTTTGCAAAAACCAACGACAAAAAATGCCGTTTCCATCCCATTTCTCCAAAAACGCAGATTACAAAAAACGACCCACCATATGTTCAGAGTCCAGACCATCAGCAGGAACTCCTAAAACACCAGAGATAATATCCCAGACAAAAACGACACCTAAGAAAAGGAAAAAAGCTAAAATTTACACAGCTTATGCTCCTTTTTTATACACATTTTTCATCTTACTTTAAAAATATATTTATTGCTATTTTATTAAAATGCCCTCCTGTGTCATTAAGTTTGTTAAAAACTTAACAGAATTTGACACAGAAAGGTTTAATTGCACTTGATTAAGGAGGTTGAGGGTGTTTTGTTAAAATTACAATATCGGAAACTAAATTGTCACCTATTAAATAGTTTAAGAACCATCCGTACCATTAGCCTATGCATATACAAAATACGTTCTACTGTATGAATACCGTGATATCACGGTATTCAAGACAAAAATGATCTTAATTTCTAGGAATTTCAATATCCTTGACTTCTTGACATAGATACTGAGTATGGGGGAAAAAACACATAAGATAAATTATTGGGTATATATACGTTTGAGTTGATGATTCCATGAATAAATTAGCTATTATGTTATTGTTACACTATCTTAGAAGATAAAACAAATTAAGTGTCGATGAATTTTTTTCTTACCCTCTTTCTTCTAATTATTTCTTATGTATATTGTATACAGTCTGTACCAATATATGTTTCAGAGATGGCTCCTAGTAAGTAACGAGGAGCTGTCAATATGATATTCCAACTCACGATCACAAGTACAATCCTTGTCGCCAATATCCTAAACTACTTTTTTGCTCAAATCGATGGTGGTTGGGGATGGAGATTGAGCCTAGGCGGTGCTGCTATCCCAGTTCTCATCATAGCTGCTGGTCCCAGAAACGCCGAATTCATTAATTGAGCAAGGCAAGCATGAGGAAGCCATGGAGTAACTAATAAGGATTCAGGGGGTCCCCAACGTTGATGAGGAGTTCGATGACCTCGTTGCTGCGGGCGAGGCTTCAAGCCTAGTGAAAGCACTAATGGAGCGCTTTGCTAGAGAAGAAGAATAGGCCGCAACTTAACTTTGCTATCTGAATTCCTGCTTTTCAACAGCTCACAGGCATGAACGTAATCACTTTCTATGCACCGGTGCTATTTAGAACCATCGGCTTTGGAAGCAATGCTTCATTCATGTCGTCGGTAATCACTGGTGCAGTCAACACACTGGCAACCCTAGTCTCAATTGATCAGGTTCTTGAGGGGCAGTATCCAGATGCTCATTTGTCGGCTATAATATGATTTATTTTTTTGCTTCCTCTAATTTCAACTGTTTAGTTATAATTATTACTATAAATTACATCTTAGGAAAACAAGACTGGAAAACCAACATTTTAATTACACAAACGTAATTTATTATTTGGAGTGGTAATAGGTTCTGATTAACAAGATTATTTTTAGTACACTCCCAAATATTTAGGATTTATTACAAGTGATCAATTAGTAATACACTCCTTTACGTTGGCTTATAGTATTAATTTATTGTTTCTTTGTATTTAACTTTTTTTATAATTGATGAGAGTCCAGCTATTATGTAGTTAAATTTTTTTATTTTCTTATTCATGCCACACTTAGAAAAAAAAATACCACACTATCATTTGTATTACATGTTAAGTTATAACATAAATAAATAATATATATGTCATTTATAAAAAAAAAAAAGTCTTAAAAGATAGCATATACCAAAATCTCTCTTAAAAATTCTAACCGGGTACTAGGAATAACAAAAGAAGCTTAACGCATGAATGGGCCTAATCAAATAGCACCAAAGTCTAGCCCAAGTGTAATATTGCATGTAGAAGAGGGCCCCATAGGCCCTAAATGTGGTAATTGCTTGGAAAGGCACATTATATTTCGATAGGGCAGAGCCCACTCAAACTGTTCATGTTATAGAAGAATTGATGTTACAATGTTTATACAAAATAAATAAATAAATGAAAAAATTATATGTTATGTCACACTTTTAAAAAATGATTTATTCATATCATATTTTAAAAAGTTGTGTTACATTACTATTTATATTATACGTTTAAATTATATCACACTTAAACATGTGTGACATTTATAAAAACACTACAATAAACTGGAATTTTAGTCACAAAAATTTTTAACATAACTTTTAGTCATAACAAAATGTTATGACTAATATACAATTAGTCATAAATTTTCGTTTAAATTTAGTTGTGACTAAAATTTTTAGCCATAGGTTTTTAATCACGAAATGTTTCTGTGGCTAAAATCTCTGTGGCTAAAAATTTTAGTCACAATAAAAAATAAACTAAAGTTTGTAACTAAATACATACTAGTCACGACATTTTATTGTAACTAAAAGTATTACAAAAAACTAGATTGCTAAAAACTATTGTGACTAAAAGTCTCATTTTTTGTAGTAAAAGTAGGTTTCAAAATATGACATTTATGAAAAAAAACCCCTAAATAAATAACCCTATGATTATAATGAACAATAAAATCTACTCCTATAATTTGAATGGACTGAAAGCTCTTCTGGAGAGTTAAAGCACTTCTAATATAAAATCCAAATACTTTTTGGGAGTAGCTTTTGGACTCAAAAGCTAAAAAAATACCTTTCAAAAAGTCCTCTCAAACAAGCCCTATGAGTTATTCCTCTCAGTTTAATTGTTATCATGTATCATGAGTAGATTTTTACCTTTCTTTTGTTTCAAGTTTTTTTTGGATGAAACAATTTCAAGTCTTTTTCACCATAGAAAGTTGATGTTTTGGGGTGAGAATGTTTATGATGACAACTAATGTCTTTAGATCTGGTGGGAGTAAAGCATACGGATTTCTAGAAGAATTAGAAACATTCCAAATCAGAATTCCAATCATGTACTCTAGAGAACAAAATAAAGGTATCTTTGAACAACCCATAAATGATAATGCTCCATCAATCTTTGATGAATTGAAATGCATTTCCTTTTTAACAAGGCAAGGGTCATCGAACAACTTCTTCCTCATTATATGCATGTCAACATTATCGACTGATCAAGTCTAAGCACATAATACTTTGTTCTATACTCAATCTTGATGCATCAAACTCACAAAGTGCCTTTGTTCCTTCTTTTTTGGTGCGTTTGGAAAACCCAACAAATCGTATTTCGTTAAAGCATGGAATTTTATTTATGTATTTATTTATTCATTTATTTTGCAAATTAAAATGTTCTTCACGCAAATATATATATATATATATATATATTGTAACTGAAAGTGACTAGTGTTTCTAGAGCTTTTTTGGCTTGGTCAATAACGAAAAAAGCTGTATATATCGCTGCATTAATGTAAAGTGTCCTTTGACCAGAAAATGAAATTAATCGACCACTAGCTGTAATATTATTCCCTTATTCCAAGCAATAAAGCAAAGCTTAAAAAGTATTTATATGCATGCTTTAGTTTCTTGCATTCCCACATTTGAATCTCTCACCAGTCACTTAGAATTAAAGTGGAAAATTACGTGATGTTAACAGTTATAAGAAAAGTTGGTACGTATTCTATGGGTCGTTGAAAGTTTCCAAAGAGAGATTTATCCTTTTTACAGGGCAATTTCTCCTTTACGAAACCAAAAAAGATGTCCACATGTGGTGTTTTGTTTTTATCCATTAAATCTATAGAAAAAATTATTTTAATAAGATCTAACAACTTCAAAATATGTATCAATTATGGAGGTCCTCACCGAAGTCCCTTTGTTTAGGCAATTTCTTTAATGGAAAGAAAAAATAATAATTTATCAGTAGGTATTTATCTTTTAACCATTAGATTTGCAGAAAAAAAAAAAAAAGAAGACTATATTTAATGGTTTGAAAATATACACTGTCGGTTGGATGCCACCGGAGAATATCCTTTGTTTTTTTTTTAAAATCTGTTTATCTCTAAACTCGGATTATATGTGTACTATATCTAACCGTTTAAAAATATATACTATTGGTTAAGGCCCACTAAAGAAAGACACTTTGGGTTTTTTTTTTTAATTTGTTTGTCTAAACTCGAATTATGTATGTACTGTATCTAACAATTTAAAAATATATACCACCAGTTAGGGCCACCCGTTTGGGTTTTTTTAATCCATTTTCTCTAAATGTGGATTATGTGTGTACTATATTTAACTGTTTAAAAATATATACTACCAGTTGGGGCCCACCAAAAAAAAGACCCTTTGAGTTTTTTTTAAACCATTTATCCAAACCAGAATTATGTGTGTACTAGAGCTTAGAGACTGTTGACAACTAAACTTGAGAGTACATAGAAGTGTTTAGTTTTACAACTAGGACAAGGCGCTAGGTAGCTCTTTTGTGAAGACATAAGAAATGTCTGCATGTCGGCCCTTTTTTTTAGCGCTCTAATTAATTTTTTAATTATTTGTATTATTAATTGTGGACTTGATTGGAGATTTGCCCGGTTGAATTTGTTTACTTTGCCATACGTGAATGATGCTTGCTTGCCCGTAAATATAGCTCGTTACATATTCTGGGTCAAAGTTTTAAGTGCCTGTCTAATAAGGAAAAACCCTAAATAATTTTGACTAACAAGTCAATTTTTGAGGCTAATAAGATAATTACATTTTGACACAAAACTGCAATATGTGACTCAAACATCTTCTTTCAAGCCGTGATAGCCGTTGGCTAACATGTCATGAACCAAAAAATTGTAAACAACTGGTGCTAAATTAACAAGAAGAATTTTAACACCGATTGATCAAATCACGCACAATTAAATGGCAAAAAAAATTATAGAAAATTAAAAGAACATAATCAAACCTAAGATTGGTTGACATGTCAAAAAACCGAAAAGTTGAAAATACTAACTAGAAAAATTTTAACACTGACATAAGGTTGATCAAATCACGCACAATCATATGGTAAAAATACTTTATATACAAAATTAAGAGAATACAGTCAACCTAAATATTGTTTTTTAATAATTACAGGTATAGTCTAATAGTAAAATCATACTCAATTTCAACATAATATGAAGGGTTTGATCCTCAACCGAAGTCAAAAAAAAAATTGCTTTGTAATGCTTTAGCACTACTATTCGTGACGATTATTATGACTTTTCCTATCATAGGTATTCATTAGTTTAAAACGAAAAGAATGAATACAAGCAGCAAAATTGAAAAAATTTATAATTTGTTTCAAAGAGAAAATAATAATGACAATGTTGTACTGTTGATTGAGGGCATGCAAAATGGACTACATGCTTGAGCTCAAACAAGCACGAAAAAAGTAATTTGCAAGTTCTCTTTTGTGCTTGTTTCCTCCTCATGTTTTCACCCCAACCCTAAGTGCTAATAGCCCTTTTTTTTCTTTTTTTTTTTTTAACTTTTATGATGTCTAATATTGGACACGCGTGAGAAGGGGGTTAGGAGCCGAAAAACAATGGTAATGGTAGTGATGAAGACAAAGAAGAGTCGTATACGAAGTCTTTTGACGTGGGCATGCCTTATGCCACCTTCCAAAGCCACAAATACACTTGGGGACCATATAAATAGTGCCGCACCTCTATGATGGACTAGCCCAATCACTTAAAGATTAGTGGTGATTTCAACTCTAACTAGCCTAGTCTTACCAATATTATTACATGATATTTTAAAGTTCAATATGAAAGTTTTGCAATATGGTACCAAAAAGTCTTTCGGGAATGAGTGCTTTCAATCATCAAGTTTGCATTATATATGTAATGATGTTATTGAAGTTAGACAATTTAAAAATCGCGTGACTAGCTTGTAGGTAATTTCTATCAACTAGAAGGGTTTAAGTTTTAACGTTTTCCTAGATTAAAAAGCTATGTTTATATTTTTCATACGAAAGTTGCTTTTGATTTCATCTTCTCGTACTATAAGAGGTTCGAAAACTTAGGTCCATTTGGCATGTAGATTTAGAATTGTGTGATTTAAATTCTATTAAATTGATAGTTTTCAATACCTATGTAGTTTGAACGATAGTTCTAAACTGATGTTTAGAATATATAAGTTTAAAATAATAATAAAATATCACATTAGAAAATTAGTACAAAAAACTATGGTTTGTAAAGAAAAAGAAAAATAAAAAGAGTTTTATAGTAAAAAAAATCGCACAAAATGATTAAAACTTAAGGAGATTCAAGTTCTCAAACGGACAAAAATGATCCTCATAGTTTTGAACGATTTGTTTATTGTTCCCTACTAAACGTCCGTTTTTGTGGATCTATAGGTTCGAAATCACTCATTAAAACATTCTAAACATACAAACCAAACAATACATAATATATAACTTAACTAGTTGATATTTTCTTTACAGTTTTTATATTTGTTAAATCAGTTCCCTTTACTTTAGGCATGAAATTTTTAAACCATGCTATAGAATGCACACTTAAAATGGATAGGTGTTATTCAGTTCATAAATTTGAACTACAATTCAATTTTTTTTTTTTGTTACAATATACTTTTTTCACAAAAATTTAGATTTATATTCAAATTTTTTTCTCAAATTTATGAATCAAAAACAAGCCAATAATCAATGCAAAATCCCTACTTTCAAGAAGGATCTTTTTTTGTTATATTCAAATTCCGATGAGCTAATATTGGATAAATTAGCAACCTCACTAAATGCATGAGACAATTTTCTTAAGTCTTTCATGGAACAAAGAATACATAAAGTAGTTACTGATTAAAACATATAACGGAATTGCACATAATACTAAGGAGTTTTTTACGTGACTACTTCAATTTTCTCATTCAACCAAATTCATTGTATGCATGTGCTTATTAGCGTGCAAAGTATTAAAATTTGTTCTTATATATATGTATGTACATACTGTAAACAGTAACTTTACGCATGTGCATGTTAATTTTTGAGCTTCTAAATATGGACATATTAATCAACTTTTGAACGAGTCCATTGTTTTTTACTTTACAAATCATACATTTATCTTGGTCAAAAGATAACACTTGCGTGGTAAAAGCATAAAACTCTCTTTAATTAATTGATAATTCTTCATTTATCCATAAATTAATATATTATTTGTTTAACAATAGATAAATAATTCCTCTAAAGTAGTAATTTTTTTATCTCCAAGAGTATTACTGTCTATATATTTGCTTTAAAATTCCAAAAAAAATTCAAGTGATGGTTCCAAGGAAGCAAGAGAAGAGTTGTGAATACGGTTTTCTTAAATCATTGGTTAAATTTATTGTTTATTCTTTATGGTATGAATTGGAAGTCATTTTACCTTTCAAATTATTTATCTAGTACTTTCTTTTCTTTCCTTTTTTTCTTTTTTTTTATTAATTTTTAATAACCACCTAGAGGTTAGGATGGCGGTGGACTTTGGTGTTTGTTCATTGTGAATTCGACAAGGTTGTGTTGTGTAAGCAAATCAGAACAATGTTTGTCGATGAAAATAATATAAACCATATCTCTCCCGACTAAACTAATATGAAATCTCTGTTAAATTATCGACCCCATTAATTTTGCATTTTTATTGTTTATTTTTAGCTGTTGTTTATAATCAATCACCAGACGTGCGGAACAATTCAGTTCATTACCTTTAGAAATCATATTGTACAACGCAATTGTACAAAAGTATTTCCCAAACTCAATAAAGGAAAGGAATTTAGTTTTTTTTCCCCCTAAAATACAAAAAAAAAAAAAAAAAAAGTTTCTTATTCTTTCTTTTTTCTAAAAGTAGTTATTTTAATAGTCAAATTGTTAATTGATGTTGAGGTCCCATTTAGAATTTTGTCACCTTTTTTATATGAAAGAAAAGGATAAGACATGACCTTTTTTTCATCGCGAATGCTCAAGGGTTTGTTTGGTAAATGAATTTGAATTAGTGATTTGATTTGAGTTATGTGATTTGAATTAGGATTTAAATGAGTAATTTTAATTGTTATCTGAATTAACGTTTAGATGTGCATTATCTGAATATAGAATAAAATTGAAATTTGTGTTTGGAGAGACAGTGAAAATAGTTTTTACTTTATTAACAAATCTAACAAAATCTTAATGTTAATAATCCTAAAAAATATGCAATATGGATCTTAATTTGTTCTTCTCTTCACTAGAAACACAATTAAAAAAGAATATCTCAATTGGATATCACAAGAAGAAGTTATAATTTTTTTTCCTCAAATATAAGAGAGACAATTTTAGCTTTTACTGTAGCAAAGATATCCTAGTACTAGGAGTTTAAGGGGGTCAGAATTCTAAAAACTTGGATCCTTGATACTCATTTGATTTGGATTATGGGGGAAACAAATACGTATCTAAAGAATCCTTGATACTTGAATCCAAATTTGAGTCCATGGAGTCCAAAAAATACATAAACCAAATGCACTCTAAAAGTTTTGATTAGATATATATGATAATATCGGTTCCTAGAAGGGGGTATTAATATGAATCAAGATTCAAGATCACTATCAATTAGATTCTCCATGAACTTTGACAAGTGGGTTAAATATGCACCAATTAATGACTCAAAGCTTTTCATGGAGAAGTTTTTAACCTCCAATTTAAATGCACTTTCCAAAAAGCCTTAGGAAAGTGAATTTAAATATTTACAATTTTAATATTTTTGCCTTTTGGAACGGTAGGAGAGAGAAAAAATAGATGGAAAATTCTTTAAAAAAATAGGTGGAGTTTTGAAAACAAAGTGAAGTTCAAAATGTAATTTTATGCAAATTAACAAACGCCTCGTTGACCTTGATTAAATGGGAGGTTTCTCTAGTCAAGCACTAATTTAATTGTGGGGTCAGCTTAAAAGTTCAAACAGGCTTCCAACAAAAGACACCAATCCCAGCCAGTAAAACGTTCTTCATGTCTGAAACAGCGCCATGTTTAAAAGCAAGACATTTTCAACACTTTTTTTAAGGAATAAATGGTTCTTCTTAAAATAATGCAAACATTGGGGGGATTGTTGTAATTATACTTTTTTTTATGAAATCCCATTATTTATTTTCCATATTTAAGTATTTCTAAAAATGGGCAAATCTATATAATAAATATACGGATTTTACCCAAGAAAAAGTCTTTGGTACAAATTGTCTATCATCTTAATTACAAAAGAACCGCAGCGATCAGTTACACTTTAATCGTCGTCACTAGCGATGATAAATAGCAATGCATCAGAGACTATTCTAGACGTGTCTGCGCGGGTGTGTGTATGGTGTGGGTAAAGCCGACAATTTCAGACATGATACGATGACACAACATAAAAATGACACGATATAAATAAGTTTGAACCACATGATTATTAATTGGACTATAAACGGATTGATACGAATAACACGAAAATAAACGTGTTGGATTCGTGCTGGTATGTTTAACACGTTTAATTAAACGTGTCAACAAGATACGACACGACCCGTCTATTTGTAGCACATTTAAAGTTAAAATAAAAACAATTATGATTTTACAATTTTAAAGATTCGAACCTTGTGTATTATTAAGCTTGTCTTCACAACACTGAATGATCATATAGTGTAAAATAAGAGCTTTTAATTTATTTTTTATGATTTTAACACTTTTGAAAGTTAAAATAAAAAATTCAAACCCCGCACCTGAAAGTAGTGTTATAATGCTTGTCTCCACCGCACTTGATGATCTTCAAGTGTGAAATAATAGCTTCTATTTTATTTATTATGATTCTACTACGTAGACATTTATGGCTTTCAAGTAATTTTCTCAAATCTGATTTTAAAGATTGGGTTGGAGAAAAAATATAGTTTAAAATATTTAATAATTTAATGATAGGAAAGATAGGAACATTTTAATCTAAAGAGGGGAATATTTTGATGTTTTGAATTTTGAATTGGAAATGATTGTTATGTTGTAATTTTAATAAAACATGATGTTAATTTTTTTATTTTTTAAGTTTTTGGGTTATAAATGTGTTATAATCGTGTTAATCTGTCACGGTACATTTAATAATAATGTTAATCGTGTCGTGTTACGCGTGTTATGAGTGTATCGTATTTATGTTTGTGTTTTAGACATATTTATTAATCGTATCATATTTATATTCAGCGTAATCATATTGTGTTATAATTGTACTAACATAAACACGACACGTAACACAATTTTGCTAACCTTAGAGGTGTGAGCCCTCTCAATTTTTATCCCCGCCTGCAGGCAGGCTTCAAGCAGTGCCAAGAGGCGGTCATAAAAAACGCTTTGTTCGCTTCCAAAGAAAAGATTTCAGTTGGAAATTTTATAGACTCAAGTCCCTCGTCAAAGTTCTTCCATATCTTTTTTTCTTCTTTTTTTTTTTCTTTCCATTTTTCTCTTTTCTATTCCCCTTTTTATCCCCTTTTTTTTTAATTTTTATTTCATAATTTCTGTCTGTTTCTCCAAAGACAATGCCGTCCCAACCAGAGCTTCCAAAATTCCTCCAAATCCTCTGTCTTTGAATTCTCCTCTACAAAGACGATGCCGTCCCAACCAGAACCAGAGCCTCCAAAATTCCTACAAATCATGTCTTTAAATTCTCCTCATTTCTTCTCAACTCCAAACCCTCTCTGTCTCCTCTCTCCCTCTCTCTCTCTCTAACATTCCAAATTCCAAAACTATGTGCCAGTCATCATCTTCCCCTTCTTCTCTCCTTCCCTCCTCCCAAAAACCACAAGAACACCACAACATGAACAAAAACCCAAACCAAAACCCCAACAACATGCTCACAACCCCTTTGATTCCCAGACACCCAACACCACCACTTGATCAAAACCAAAACCCCAACAAAACTCAAGCCAATAATAATGTCTGCCTTGTCCTAAAAGAGGCCAAGTGCATAGCCAAAGTGTCCCTCCCCATGGTCCTAACCGGCCTACTCCTCTACTCCCGCTCCCTAATCTCCATGCTCTTCCTTGGCCGCCTCGGCGAGCTCTCCCTCGCTGGTGGCTCCCTTGCCATCGGCTTCGCCAACATCACCGCCTACTCCCTCCTCTCCGGCCTCGCCATTGGCATGGAGCCCATCTGCGGCCAAGCCTTTGGCGCCAAAAGGTTCAAACTCCTCTCCCTCTCCATGCAAAGGACTATTCTCCTCCTCCTCCTAACCTCAATTCCGGTCACAATTCTCTGGCTAAACATGAAGAAAATCCTCATTTTTTGTGGCCAACAAGACGATATCGCCACAAAGGCTCAATCTTATATCCTCTTCTCAATCCCTGATCTCATTGCTCAATCTTTTCTTCACCCTTTAAGAATCTATTTAAGAACTCAATCCATAACCTTGCCTCTCACATTCTGCGCCGCTTTTGCCATTCTTCTCCACATTCCCATCAATTTTTTTCTAGTTTCTTTCCTTGATCTTGGGATCAAAGGCGTTGCTTTAAGTGGGGTCTGGACAAATTTCAACCTTGTGGGGTCCTTGATCGTCTACATTGTGGTCTCTGGCGTGTACAAGAAGACGTGGTGTGGGGTTTCCTCCGAGTGTTTTAAGGAATGGAAATCTCTATTGAACCTCGCCATACCGAGTTGCGTTTCGGTTTGTCTCGAATGGTGGTGGTATGAGATCATGATTTTGCTATGCGGGCTGTTGCTTAATCCGCAAGCAACTGTCGCTTCGATGGGGATTTTGATCCAGACAACGGCCCTGATGTACATTTTCCCGTCTTCATTGAGTTTCGGCGTGTCGACAAGAGTTGGGAATGAGCTTGGCGCCAACAACCCCGAGAGGGCGAGACTTGCTGCAAAAGTAGGCCTTTTGTACAGCTTTGTGTTGGGATTCTCGGCGCTTTTATTTGCAGTAATGGTGAGGAGAATCTGGGCTAGTATGTTCACGAAAGACGCGGAGATAATTGCCTTAACGTCAATGGTGTTGCCTATAATCGGGCTTTGTGAGCTCGGGAACTGCCCGCAGACGACGGGGTGCGGGGTGTTGAGAGGGACGGCTAGGCCTTCTCTTGGGGCCAACATAAATTTGGGGTGCTTTTACGTTGTGGGAATGCCTATGGCTCTTTGGTTGAGCTTCTATGCAGGGTTTGATTTTAAGGGACTTTGGCTTGGTCTTTTGGCAGCTCAAGGCTCATGTGTTTTGACCATGTTGTTTTGTTTGGCTAGGACTAATTGGGAAGTTGAAGCACAAAGAGCGAAAGAGCTAACAGGAGATCATAATTTTCTCACCAGTGAAGAAGATATTGATAATGATGATGAAGAGAGACAAGGCATTGAAAAGTTTAAGGATGAAACTAAGGATTCTTTGATAAGTTGTTCATTACAACAACATTGGTCTAGTACAGAGTACTATTATGATCATGATGATAACTCATTGGTGTGACTTGGACCAGCATTTGACCAAATGTTAAAAATGGTGGGTCTTAGTCTATAATTTATTCTTGATTCTTCTTCATATGCCATTTTTTGGGGGGAAAATAGCCATAAATTTCTATTTATAGTTAGGGATAGGGAATATGCTTATAGAGAGCCTTTTTTGTTTCATTTTCATTGCTTTAGGTCCTTGAAAATTGTAAACCAATTACACTTCTTTTGTTGCTTATTGTAACAGAGTAGTACTTCAATGGAAACAATTTGCCTTCATTAATTTTTCCTATTGTTTTATAGCAAATGGTAGAACTTAATATAGATAACACCATTTTGTGAAATTTATTAATTGTTTCTTTTCTTTCTTTTAATACTAGTCATTTTATGATTGCCATGAAAATTTTCTTGCATTTTCCTTCCATGTAATAAGATCTTTAGCAATGTAATACAAAAAATCTTCAAAAACTACAAATTGGGCTAAGGTAGCTTTATAGTCTGAGTACAACAAAATTTCATCTTTCTTGTCATACTCATGTATATGTCTATATCCCTTCTCTCTCCCTCTCTCGAAAATATCTACAGTAACTAACGTATGGGAAACAAAACAATGAATACCTGAATTTGGCGTTACATGTATAGTAAGATCATCAACAAACTAACGTACAGAAAACACATTTAAGATATGGGCTTCGCTCATCCAATCCAACTTCTACCTCAACTTGCAAATATTTTCATTAATTCAATCACCTCCTTATCACATATGTCATGATCGTCCATCCCATTTTTTCTTTCTTTCTTTCTTTCTTTTTTTTTTTTTTTTTGGGAATTCCATCTTCCATTTATTTATGGGAAATTCACAAATTGATCCACGTGGCAGTTCATAGAAACACCTAAAGAATGAAATATTAGAAACCTGTTTATAATATATATAATTGAAATGAACAAATCAAAACTAAGCTAGACTTTGTGTTGATCTTGATGGCTGACCTTTTTTCTATAAAACAAAATGAAAAAGAAGAATCTTTAAATTGTGATACAGCGTTGACTAATTAACTAGGTAGACCGGTATAAATAACACATTCAAAATATTGAAACTGCCATTTCATATATATATATATATGTATATATATATATATATATATATATATATATATATATATATATATTAAAACTGCTACTTAGTTATTGGACACTTATTGTCATATGTACGTTTACAAATAAATTAATTAAGAGAAGGGTTACAAAGAAAAAAACAAAGTTTAAATCCCAAAGGTTTTTTTAGCGGCTATTAAACGCCACCAGGGAAATTGTTTAAACCTTATCCGAATTCAGATATATTATAGTGGTTTGTGCCGGCTAAAGGTTACATTCTTTTTTTTTTTTTTTTTTGCAGTCCAATATTTGTTTAAGTTAAATATCATTATTATAGTAAATTGGTAGAAAAAGTTAATAATGATTATACTGTTATCTCTTTGATCTCTAACATCTTTTTTTTTATACTAAAGTTTTCAGATTAACGTGAATTGTACGGATGGCCGAAAGATTAAATAAAATAAGGAATTTGGTCCAATCAATGAGCGTAGTCAGGTAGGGGCATGCATCGAGGAGACAGCTGCTCTAGCTATTTATATATATACACAAATTTATGTATAGTTTACTTGGTAACGCTTGATTTGATTGTATAATTAGTATACTAATTAAATTATTAATGTACACTTGTAACTATTTTGTCTTGTATTAAATTATAGAGTATGGCTAACACAACAAATTATAATTAGATATTCACAATTTGCACCTTGAATTAGTAAAAACTATATTGATTGAACCCTTGTTTCATTAGCTGTACTCTCTCGTAGGTGCTATTTTTGTTTGCGTTACTACCCCTACTACCTAGAAGTTATCAAAACTTTAATTGAGCTAGAGAGTATAAATTTAATGGAAAGATATATATCCTTGTCCATGTGCTAATTAAAAGGATTAGGTGGTTCATCCTCTTTCCTTAATCTAGGATTGCATAATTGGAGGAGAAATTGAGGGCTTGATATGTTGCATATTGCTTTGTTGGAGAAATTCAGGGCTTGATATGTTGCATATTGCTTTGTTTAATGATCACCTAACCAACAAAGAGCCTGTTTGAGAATTTATACTAAAAATTTTTGTTAAAACCAGTTTTGTTATGGTGTTTTATCTTACAAAACTTAAATTGTTAAAATATATTTAATTTAAACCTTTGGTTCAAACCATGTAATTTTCAAAAGCCACTTAATCTCATTTCAAAAGATAAAACGTACAAAATATATTTGGTGTTTATTTACTATATAAACCATTAATTAAGTATGTATATTAACAAAATTCCACACAAGATACAAATGCATGGTTTAATTAATGTTCATTATTGTTTCTATTTCATATGTACTTCAACATAGTCATGCATGCAGAAAGCGCGTCAAAACGTGTGCATGATAATAAATGGGATCCCATTTATAACATATATAATAATAAATAAGAGAGCATAAAAACAATAATCAGATGCTGAAAGCATAAAAAATCTGAGACAATGTTTTAATGTGTATGAACAATAATATTGCAGTGGCCAATGTGATGTTATAATAATAAATAAGAGAGCAGGTTACACATACTAGTCCATCTACTCTTCAATTAGTGAACTCATTCAGCATGTTTTGCTTGTTTGTTTGCCTTTTCTTTTTTTGTCTTTCTTTCTTTCTTTTTAATGAATAATGGAAAGCTCTATATCATGCTTTTTCATTACACTTTGTTTACTCTTTTGTAAGTTAAAGTGTCATCTTTGTTATATTGACCCGAAGGAATTATATAGGATTTGTCCTACTTTGATTTTGGCACTTCAAATGATATAAATTTGGTTTTCGAAGTTTCAATCTATGACACCGACAATCCTTCTGTCTCAAAATTTTAAATTTCTAATGCCCTATGTGTGTGGGATGTACGTGACATACATGTAATAAGTCATTGAAGACAAAATTGTCTAAATTGCTTGTGTTTAAAGACCGAAAAAGACATGATAAATCCAAACTTAGAGCTTAGTGAGTTTTTAAAAATTTTGGATCTCCTTTCTCGTAGGTGAAATAGGAGTTTTTTTTATTTATTTATTTAACTTGCTCTCTACAGATCACACATGTTCCACTTGCATGGATTGTTAGAAATTTAACATTTAGGAGATGGAAGCATTGTTAGTATCACAAATTGAAATTTTGAAGTCAGATTTGTGCCACTTAAAGTGTCAAAGATCAAAATACGAGGAACTTAATTTTTTGAGGGTTAAAAATGAAAAAAAAAAAAAAAAAACCTAAGTTTAATTAATATTATCTATTACAAAGACAAAAATATTTAATATTATAATCAATTTGTAGCTAAGATGCTCATACTTATCCAGGTGTTGCAATGAGAAGCAGAGCAGTATGGGTGCTCATGCATGCATGCTGCTCTTTTGAGGTCAGACATGAGGCCTCTTTGGCCGTCCACACCCTTTATATTGAATCTATAATTATCGGGGGGAAAAAAGCCGTCTTCATAGTCAACCAAAATAAAGGATTTATTTTCCATCAAAAAAAATAAAAGGATTCATTTTTTTGTTATTTGGCTGTATTGTTGCAGCAATTGTCTCAAATATTGTTTAATGGAAGACAATAATCTAAGGGAATTGTTTGAACTTTGACCTTCTTGTTAATAAAAAAATGTTTTTTTTTTTTAATTTCTCATTGGTATGATTGTTTTCATGCAACGTCCAAGATTACCTGGCCCCCTTAGAGTAGTGTGTGTATGTGTGTGTAATGATGGAGGCCCCCCTCAGCTTCCTTTTTTTTTTTTTGGTTACATATAATAGTTTTAATTTTAATGTAGTAGGTATGTGTATAAATTATATTTGACCCTCTTAAATTAATAGCTCTCTACATATTAATATAATCTTAATAAAAAAAATTTGGCCCCCTTACCAATAAATCCTGACACACAAAAAAAAAAAAAAAAAACTAGAGAACACATGTGATATCCAAACAATATGGCTGTGTAAGTAACTAAGACAGTTTAAAAAACAAAAAACAGTCTTAGACAGGGTATGTTTTATGTTCTATACGTCTTTTTTCTATTCCACGAAGCTTCCTATTGTTTAGTAGTATATGCAAAAATATTTAGTTGATCAATATCTTGACCCTTTATGAGTTTTTAATTCATCATACTTGACCCTTCCGGTTATCGAAAACATCCACAAACGACAGTATTGGTTAATTTTCTTTTGTCGGACGATCAATAAAAGCTATTTTTTATTGTATTATTATTCTATGCGATCAACTAAAATATAATGTTGGGTGAAATTATAGCATATTATACACGATTAGAGCTTGATTAGAGGATAAGAATGTGACCCTTAGCTGTCAATAAATAATTTGATTTATTTTAGCTTGATATCATTAATTTCTATGTGATATCATATTAATTGTTGATACGCTCAATGTATTTCAAAATTAATAAATACACCAGCCCTACAAGATTTGACATATATATTTTTTTGACCAATAATAGTTTTTAAGGCACATTACACATAGGTAAATAGAACTACAGAAATTTAGAAAATTTTGAGCGTATATGGGACTTTTAGTAACAAATTTAAATGAAAAATAATAACAATAATAAATTATTTTATTTCTTGATCAAAAGTGGTCACACTAGCCTAACGGTAATATTTCCTCCATTATAAGATGAAGAGTTCAAATTCCTCACCTCTAAATTTACAAAAAAAAAAAAAATTAATGATGAAAAATGTTGTTCATTGAGAATTTAATTGGTGGAGAAATGTATAGGGAAACAAAAAGCAAAATAGAATTCTAGACAGAGTATTGGAAAGTAAAAAAGTTCAAACCACATTGTGCTAAAGGAAAAGATCAAACTTTCTTTCTTTTCTTTTCTTTTCTTTTCTTTTTTCATGAAGAAATCTTTACATAACACCAATAAATTTGGTGAACAAATTTAAACCAAGTAGTAAGTAATTATATCTGTATTACCAGAAAAAGAAAAATATGATGAACAACTATGTATGTATATATAGCTCATATATGTCCACGAGAGCACGAATTTGTAGTTGTATTAGCATATATTATTATTCCCTTTGATCAGTTTTAAAGGAAAATCACATGAGAATTTCTTATGCCGGCAAATGACAAGCTATACACACACACATATATACATATACATATATGTATATAAATGTATATATAAATAGACACAAGCAAAGAAAATTGGAAGCATCATAATTATGAAGTGCGTGGTTACGTTTTCAGATAAGACTCCTCAGTTTCTTCCACGAGCCGATTACATAATTAGGATTGAATTTTCAAATTGGACACGTATTATGTATGTGCAAATACCTTTGATTTCTCGGATGGCGATTGGTTGAGTGAAATTTGCACATGATAACCAACCAAATTGATTAGTACTTATTATCCAAACTTCTATATTTGAGTAGTATGAAGAAGTTCCACAAGTTAGAAAGGAAATTTCGTGCTCATGTTAGCTATTAGATTGAATCCTCCCCATTTAAAGTAGTACTTTAAAAAATCCAAAACACTTTTTTCTTTTTTCTTTTTTAAGGAAAATCTGGGCCATATGAGCCCAAATTAGGGAGGTAAAGCACATGCGACTGGGCCCTTAACAAGTTTGTTTCAGACACAAGGAATGCTCTGGTGACAGCCGTGTTTGAAGACAAGAGAATCCCCATTTGCCTGGACTTACAAACATGATAGGCCCAATCAACACCACACAAAGAGAGAGAGAGAGAGAGCGAGCCATCTACGAAATCACAAACTTTCCCACCTCATATAGTGTCCCTTGGCAGAGTACAAAAGATTGTGGGGCTAATCCCACCACTTTTGTTTGTTTTCCTTCCCCACTATATAATAAATGAAATGAGATTTAATGAAACAAACCCTTAGAATTCTTAATTATTCAACTTTAGTTTACCAAGCACTAATAATGCAAGAAAATTGACCACCAAGGTAGTAGACTTTGTACTTATTTTCAAGTGGTTTAGTAGATGAAAGGTCTCAAGTTCGAGTGATATGAGAAGCTCTTAAGACTATTTTTAGACTAGCAGCTTAATGTTCAATAGCCTGATGAGACTAAGGTGACACGATTTATCTGCTAACAGAAATAAAAATGACTCAATGCAAACATTTCTTGACGTGTGGAGGCTTCTGTGGTCATTTTTAGAAAGGTATTTATGGCTAATCGTCTCTCCCTACACTTTTGTTCATCGCCAAATAAAATACAAGTGCTTCACCTAATCTCCCTCACCATGGTATAAAGTTGGATCCCCTTCAAGAAAGATATGCACCTCTTAAGTTAAATCAACATATTAACCTTAAAAAACACGTTTAATTAATTTCTCACAAGGCACAAAAGGCAAAAACAAAGTTGTTTTTAAAAAAGTGAAGCGTTACACTCCATGAAACAAACTCATTTTTGTTGGACAACCAAATTACATTAAACTATGAAAAGGTTATAACATCTTATTCATCCATTGGCGTGTGTTTTCCACTGAAAAGGTTATAAAGCTTCCCTTATATAGATGCATGCATTTTGGTTTTGGTCATGTCATTGCCTTTCATATATACTTCACAATGGTCTTTTTGTCTTTTCAGCCGTCAGGCCATGACAATTTTCCATGAATTTCACTATCAATATTATTAAATATGTGGCAATTTAAATTTTGTGAGAAAAACACTATAGCGAAATGAGTTTGTACCTAGATATTTTAGTTTAAACTCATTTTCCAAACTGAAGGTTACTTATTAGAGAAAAAATATACATAGATAAGAAAATTGATCCAAAATTGAAAAGATTGTGGACCTAATGAAGATGCTAGAGAACATTACAAGTTCCATGCCATGAAGAGAAATATTGTAAGCGCTTCACAACCACATACACCCCATAAATTGGGATAGAAAAGAACTAATAGGGACTGAACAACACCCAATGTTGGATAACAGAAATTGTGAGTAAATTTGTAAATTTTGACACCCTAATACAAGAAGATTTAGTTTTGGCTAGCTTACCTTTTCACTTTGCCCAATTGTAGGGATTTCTACTACTTGTCAATCTCATGCCACTTATTGATGGTTACTCTTCATAACTAACATTGTATCCATCACAATCTCACCATGTCTTTCATGGCACAATCAAAACAAAAAATCCCTTTCCACTTGAGATGAAAAGTTAAAAGTAAAAAATAAAAAAGAAGAGGTCACATATAAGTCTGTTGCACTCTGCCAGGTCTGGTGTGTACCAAATGGCCAAAGAACAAGATTGAAGCAACAAGGTATGTGCATTTAAAGAATTTCTACTTTTACTTGTACCAAAAGAAGTAGAAGCAGAAAGCAATAACTTAAAATTATTGAACAATGCCAGCAGCACCGATAGTTTTAAGCACTACAGATTGATAGAAGTTATGTCCCGACTTCCATAATATAGGTCTACAATAGGACCTACTTTCTATTAGTTTTGATACTTAGCGATCTGAAGCATTTTTTTAAAAGAAATTCTACTCTCTCTAAGTAACTGTAAAAATGTATTGCTATTGTGTAAGGGACTTTTAGACGTTTTCACTAAACACGCTACTTGCATTGTATTTTATGCGAAGGACTTTTAGAGCCTACAAAAGCAATATCAAAAACGAGGTCCTGCCCTTTGTTCCTTTGCTTCGAAGCTTAAAAAAAATGTTTGAAATGATGTACAATATGCTTCAGAGAATATGTAAGGTCATTTGATTATGATGTTCATATAGCAAGGTGAATATAATTCCCAGCAAATATGGATTCCCTGTGTACATTATTTTTTTTCTCAAGGCCTTAGTGAGTGAGGCACGGTCCCTCTCATGCTTTCTGACCAAATCCATTCTCCCACTATGATGCAGTCTATTCATGATTCAAAACATGTTCAACATATGCCAAATCACGCAATCAAAATGCATTTCACTTTTCTCTCTTTCTGGCTTCATTTCTTTTTCTTTTTTTTTTGTCTTTGTTTCTTTTATGTGTTCAATCCAAATGACTGCATTACATCTCAAGTTTCAATGTATGTATCTTTCATTGGCCCATCTTTTGACCATTGCAACATCATCAGTTGATACATGATTTTACTTTGTGTTTTTGAAACTTGTAAATGAAAATTGTGAATTTTTTTCTTTGGATGAATAATTTAAAATAACAGGCTGGCTTTAGAAAAGATATCAAGCTTCTGTGTCATTATTGTCACTTACGCCCTTCAAAGTCAAACGAAACCTTTTTATTACTTTTTCCATGATTAAGCAGAGGGGTAGCTACTGAGAGTTTTTTGTTTGTCCGTCTCTGAAAGCAACTGATATTTTCTTTCTTTCTTTCTTTTTTTAGTTGAACTGCTTAAGTTTAACTGTTCCAAGCTACAGTATTCACTTAAAACACTGAACCAAAACTAGAAAATGTCTTCTAAGCACCAAGGAATTAAGAAAAGTAGTGAATTACAACTTGATAATGATTATTATCTACGCAACAGCTTGAAAATATAAACAATCCCATAACCCCACTTTGCCTTTTTTTCCCCCCTATCCTTTTTCCTTATCCACTATAGCCAGTATATACAAATTACCAAGAGCCAATTATCCTCACAGCCAAAAGAATATAAAAACCAGAACCTCGAACTTTCCTAGACTGAGAAATTCTTCTACACAGAAAGAAAAATTGATAAAGAAACTAAAGAAAGAGAGATGACCAAGATTGGAACTTCTTAAGCATAACAAGCCAATGTGCATAATTTGGACCATAGAAGGTTTGACAACTCAATCAAAAGTCTCCCATTTTGTTGTTACCACCACAGACTCAGAATGCTTCAGTGGTCTCTGAACCACTGGCTTTCGTGCTGCGTAATTCGCTTGATTTAGTGGCTGCTGCGTCTTCTGTGTCGGCTTAAACTCGTCAAAACCCGAATTCTCCTGCTGCTGATAGCGGGTTTTGCATTCCGTGGTGCTAGACTTAGCATTTTGTAGCTTTACCTTATCAAGAGTTTCAATGTACTTTTGAACTCTTCTCACCTTCAAATGTAGTCGGTCCCTCAATGAGTTAATTAGTAATATATATCACAACCATAGAAATAATTACTAGGATGGAATATACCTGCATTCTTCTCTGCATTTTTAGATCTCCCTCAGCAACAACACCATCCAATTGAATCAACTTTGTCATCAACATTTCAATCAAATTCTCCACATCAACTTCTGCAACTTTCCCGCCTCTACAAGCTGTTGCTTCCAAGGCTGTGACCTACCCAATTTCGACACCAAAATGATACATTAGAATCTTTAGTCCAACCCCAAGAAGACAAATTATTTCTATGATTTGAATTGAAAGCAAAAAAAAAAAAAAATGTACCTTTCCTTGAAGCTTGTCCACTGCCAAGTTGATCTCAGCCAAGGATTTCGAGGCCTTTTCGACCTTGGCATTCCTAAGCATCTCCAAACACCTTCTTTCTTTGCTTGCAAGGTCCTCAACCAAAACGATCTTTGATCCGTCTTTGACCCTCGCAACGTCGAGAAAGGCCTTGGAATCTCTCTCCTTGTCCTTGAATATCAGCTTCTGATCCTGTGGATGCAATCCGGTTGGTTCTGCCAACTTCTTCTTCAACTCACCTGCAAAATTCCCATAAATGAATAAATAAAAGGATCAAATAGAAAAAAAAAGAAAAATAGTTCGAAAGAGGTTTCATCTTCTTCTTTTTTTTCTTTTTTTTCTTTTTTTTTACCAAAGCTTGCTTGTGAACTGATGTAGATTTCATGATATGAAGAGCCATATTTGACTCTAACTCTAATGGTGGACATTGGAGCAGAATTAGCTTGGTTCATATCGGAATTTCGCTTTTGGACCAACATTCCGCCGGGCCTAATCTCCCATTGCCCGACACTGGGACCTCCCTCACCACCTACTGAGCTCTTGTTTGAGGAACAGAAGATCCTGTTCATCTTTGTCTTCATTGGCTCCATTCTTGTATATCTATATCTGTATCTATATCTATAACTATATATATATGTGTGTGTGTGTGTATTTATATAAATATATACTTGATCTTGTTATGAGGCCTAATTACGAAAGAACTCTACTTGGGCAACAAACAAAAAGAAAAAAGAAAAAAAGTTTTTCCTTGGTCTTCTCTGCTTCTATATGTTCTTCCCTTGGACATGAGGTAACCCCAGAAGACAAGAAAGAACCAAAGAAACCCAAGTTTGGAAAAACATGGTGTTTGAGAAAAATTAAAAATGAAAAGAGAACTTGGACTGGCTTTTGACAATTCTAATCACAAGAAAAGTTGTGCCCTTTTTTTCCCTTTTTGTGGGGTGTATATGTGATTTCAATGCAAAACGGTGGGAACTAATTGTGTGCTAAAGCCAAGAGTCATTTGGAGAGAGATGACCAAAAAGAGGACTAAATCTAGGGAGAGAAAGAGAGAGGAAGTTGAGATCTGTTATGTTATTTGCAGAGAGAATATTGGAAAAGAAAATGAAAGGAAAAAAAAAAAATGAAGATGGAAAGGAAACGAATGGCCAGCGAAGAAACTGAGTGAAGAGAATAAGCTATGGCCATAAATAGAAAAGATAATTCAAAAATTTTTAGTTACGTGAAGAGCAGACAAAGAAGCAATCACTTGCTCTTTTTTTTTTTTTCATATAGCAAACATCACGGTACTATTATCATAATTATTATGGCAAAAACTATAAATCACTTATAGATGCGCAATTATATAAAAAAAAATATGCCATATATTAAATTAAGATTGATCCATGTTTTATGAGTAATAAAATTTTAATCCAATGATAACGATTCTTTATAATATTAAATGAGTCATATGTAGACAAGAGAGAGGGGACTCTTTGAGAATAATATTATATATATATATATATAATATTTATACGGTGACGAAGAATTCTATTATGTTTATCTTCATAATTATTACGGAAAATGGGAAAAGGGAAAGAAAACAAAAAAGGAAAAGGAGAAAAGCAAACTTGGCTATCGTTGTCTTGAAACTGGAATGCTTACAAATATTGAAAGATGTACATGTTGGTGCCAGCGGAAAAAATCGCAAGCCAGTTGGCAAATGTCTGGTTCCCTAATATGATTGGTTCATAAGGGACATGTTCGTCATTTTGTCTAAAACATTATGTGACTGTTCAAAGTAACTCATGTTTCCTCCATAATTTGATAATACTGTTCATCTTTGGCCTCATGCCAAAACAATAATAATAATGGTTGATGTTAGAAAATGATCAACTTAATAATGCTTATTAATCACTCATGGTTTTTATAGATTATGACAATAAAAATGAAAATGAATGAAAGAAAAGATCAGACACATAGATTTATAGTGATTCATTTTCTAATGAATTATGTCTACCGTATTTGTTCTTATCAGAGTTTGTATACAATGTACAAGATCTCCATAAATGAAAGAAGGGAGATAGTTTGTTTGATCTCCGAGGGAGAGTTTCCTTTCTTTTCTTTTTTTTTTGTGTGTGTGTTTTTTTTTTTTGGTTTTACTACACTATTCTCTTCTCTATGTTTCTCTTTTGTAAGATGCTACATTATTGTTAAATGATTAGAATATTGCTAATGGGGCAGAAATCTTCGTGTTTCATGCCAGTCATTGTGCATGGTGTATGTGTATGTGTAGAGATTGCATCAATTCTTGCGTTAGTAGTCTTAATTTCAGGCGCACTGTCTCGTCACTAGTTTTATCCATCTTTCTATATTCTTTTTGGAATAATGGGTGCAATGATAGGTGAAAAATACGAAGCTCCTTAATCTCGACTTCATAATAGAGTGATGAGATCACTCGATCATATCAACATCCACTCAGTTTAAGATTAACGGGTTAAGCTTAGCTTTTCATTGATCTTACTTTTGGGCCTTAAGCTGTCAAGATAATCTACAACCATAATAATTTTTAGATAAGATCTTTTAAAAAGGGGAAAAAATTAATAAATAATAGGTAAGGCGTGCACGCGCACACACACAAGGGACCAAACTGAGTAAGAATGCATTTTTGCCTACATAAAGTTTTGTAGTGAAAAAACTATGGCATAGATTTTAACGCCGTTTTATTATACCTCATTTGCCATTGCACCTCTTTTGGTTTGTGAAAAAAAGATACCATTTTTATATTGATTTTTTTCCGGGTACATAGGAAACATAAAATATATATATATATATATATATCATAGCAAAATAAGGAAATAATTAGAAGATACCGCTTCAGATAACGCATAAATAAGCCAAGATTATAGAAATAAGCCATGTTAATGGAAGATGTAATCTTTCAAGGATTTGAATTTTTGTCTAATTTTGATGTTTTAAAGGTGTCTGAAAGGGTGGTAGGAACCGCTAGTTAGAATAACTTTTATTGTAGCATGTGAGAGCTTTATATTGTAGCTATTTTTTTATTGTTACTATAGCATGTGAGAGTTTTACACTATTCATAATTGAGTTTGTGGTGAGAATTGTGGTTCCCACCATTCAGCCAAACAGCTACTTAAATAGTATTTAATTAATTTTTTCGTGACATATCATTTAAAAAGTTTGAAATAACGTCTAATTGACTTTCACACGCTTTTCATTAAATGATATGTTAGACACTATTTAGGACAACAAAATTTGGACAGAAGATTGAAGTCCTCTTTCAAGGAAGCAACAATGTTTGGTTGATTAGTAATCCTATTTAACCCATAAGGTTACAACCCCGCTACTAACAAAAATCCTAATACAAAAATTATACTACATGCTAAATTAAGGCCTATAATTTTTTTTGTAAGTAGTAGGGTTTTAACTCAAGGTTTTTTTTGGTTGACAGGGTTCATTGTCGTTTAGTCCATAGAATCTACATCGAGTCTGTATTTATATCAAAGTTCATTGGATCTCTTCAAATCTCATTCGTTGTTATTAATTGAGTACTCATTTTGGTTATGAAAAGACCACCTCTAACTATGCATATACAGTCGTCCATGAATACACTTTGATTTCGGCTTGGTGAACATACATTACATGTTACTTCAAATGACCCCCCAGAAAATCAGTTCAGTTCAGATGTCGATCCTTATTCGTGGTCTGTTGACCAATTCCCAAACAGCTTCCAAGCCAATCATCCATGTCGGAAGAAATGTGGAAGCAAACATGGCTTTAACAATATCAGATTAATTAATTCCGCATGTTTGTTCTAAAATAACATGAGCCCGTTTGGGTTTGCGCTTAACACAATGTTTTGAAATTCTAACAACTTTTGTTACAGCGTTTTATCTTATAAAATTAAACCAAAAATTAATTATCTTAACCAACTTTTGTTTCAATGTTTTATAGTATAAAATTTAAACAAAAAATTAATTAAAACTACAAAATATAGCTCTATCAGGTTTACCGAGGGGCTACAAGATAAGGTCCGAGTATTGTCTATAGTGAATTCCTTGGCCACTACTACCTAACTTCTCTCCTTGCTAAACAGTGACTGCCCTCCACGAGATATTCTGTTCTGCAGAAAAGGACCCGTCTTTTATTGCTTCACGCATTGGATTTAAGTGCATATTTGGAAATGATGTTTTCCAACGACCGAAATTTACACCAACAGAAGCAGTTGGTGAGAAGTTGATTGGAAATAACTTAATGCCATTTAAATTAAAAGTTGAATAGAAACTCAAATTCTGAGTGTTGAAAAATTTAGTTATAGTTAATTTCTTTATTTGGTCTTTCTGAAGTTTGTTTGTGCTTTTCTAGTTTCTAGTACTTTATTGAGTTTGTTTTGTTGTCTAATTAACGTGCAAGATGTTGCCGAGTCATTAGGAAAAAGTGGTCTATCTGTTTGATAGTGGTATTAGTGGTCAATTATCTGTTGCTATTTTATTGGTTGTTTCTGTTGGTGTATAGCCTAATATAAAGGCTATATTATTTATTGAAATAAAATATAACACTTAGCTTTATTTCTTCGTCTCGGTTTTTTTTGTCTCAGTTTTCTTTTTTTTTTGTAACACTGAGATCGTCAAAACCAGTTAAGAGTCGTAAATTAACAAGGTGGTGAAGAAAAAACTTGAAGAAGCAGCAATCTCCTATTTTCGCTCCCATGAGCGTCCAAGAAATCGACTAGGATTTCCTCCTCCCACTTAATCCTTCCGCGACTTGGGTTTGGCAGATGTCGCCGGTTTGATTATGTTGCCGAGGAGGATCAACACTATTGGAAGGATAGTTCCGACATAATACACACTCCCGTATGAAGCAAGCGTTTCGTGCCAGCTTAATACCTGTCTCATGCAAAGAAGATATGAATTAGAAACTTGTAACCAATAAAAATTGGCTTCCAAAAAATAAAAGAAAAAGAAAGATGACTCACCATAAAACCAATACAGGAGTAGTTCAGAACCAAAAGGGTGTAAGCAAAGTTCATAAGTGCAAGTATGTTCTTGACAAGGGCCAACTTAGGAGGCACGGCTTGCTGCCATCTGTAAATGGCTGCTTGCAAAAGCAGCAACACAGGAAAGGCAAAAGGAAAATGCTAATTATCTGAGGAAAGAAAGAACAGTACCAAGAAAGGGTGCCAGATAAGTACCTCTTGAACCGGCAATCATCAATGCAGACTGAACAAAGAATATGATGTAGCCTGGATATAATCCCTGCAAATTGTAAAGAAAAAAGAAAGAAATAAAAAGGGAAGAATTAAATTTAAGGCCGTTAAAGATGATATATTTGGCAGTTACCAAGTATATAGCAAAATAGTAATTCTTTTCTTCATTCACTAATAACGGTGTGTTTAATTTAAGTACAAAGGAGATGGTGAGGGTACCAAAAAGTAGAACATTTAATAACATCGTTGATACGTAAACATGCTCGGAAAATAGATTAAGGGTCCCAGAAAGTAAAACATTTAATAACATCGTTCATAGGTAAACATGCTCAGAAAAAAGGTTAAGATCGCCAAAAAGTAAAACATTTAATAACATCGTTGATAGGTAAACATGCTCAGAAAATAGGTTTAAGGGTCCCAAAAAGTAAAACGTTCAATAACAAAGTTGATAGGTCAACATGCTCAGAAAATAGGTTACATAAATAGAGCACGATTATTGTTGTAAAACGGTAGAAACAAAAACAGAATAAAACAGTCAAAATAAGATAATACTCACGTGCCAAACAGCACTGACAGTCTGCGTAGCCAGCAACTGGAAGAACCCAGGTTTCTTCCCCTTCTGAACAAGCCTATCATAAACATCTACGCTAGAAAAATATACAAGTTAGAGCTACTTTAATAAAAGGTCATTTCTTGCTGCATTAATGTACGATTCACCTGCATATGCACGACTAGTGAAGACCACTGGTGTTTAAGTAAAACTAACAAATATTATTCCAGAAAATTAAACATTGCAGTTTTAAGTCAATGCAGCAAGAATAAACAGCCGCTGCTTCATCAATGTACTGTTCACTCACAATACTTGAATATTAAGGCGAGTAAAGCCCATGAGTTTGTTTGGTCAACCGGTTCAAACCAGAAAAATTCTAGTTCAATCACAAATTTGAATTGCTGGAATGTTTTCGCTTTGAACTGGCAGTTCAAACCGGTAAATCCAAAAGGCTCTCTAAGTAAACCCAACAGCAGATATCAATCAAGCACATTAATACACTGCAATCGGATTAGGTGGCACAAAATATTGACTTTAAGTATGCAACTATTTCGCTCTTTTAGTTACTTATCTCTTAGGTACGATAGGTTTTAAATATTATAAATAATTACTATTAAAATCTTGGCCGCTGGCTATAAAGGATCAACCAACCTGATGACAATGAACAGCTGTTGGAAATAGATTTAGTATTCAATAGTCTCATATGAGAACAAATTATTTTACTTGTTCAATCATTTTTCAGTAGCTGCCACAAAAATCAAATGAGCAAACATTCCTGAATTACGAAAAACAACAGTTCACTTCCATCTTGACTTTTTTTTTTCCCCTTACTCCAGTGATGTTATATCAAGCTTTGTGGTCCCATTTTGAATGGTGCTTAAGTATAGCTGAGACAATAAAATAAAAATATAACAGTAAACCCAAACTCCAAAATGCAAATGGGAAAAGAAAAACTTACAATGACGAAGCCAGGTGCTGACTTGTATATTCCACACAAGAGGCAACTCAACTGAACTCTTTGCTAACTCAACACCTAGAATATCAACATTCTTTGCACGATCCCATCGCGGCTTTGGCGGTGAAGAGTCGGTCCAGCCACTGAAGCCAAGGCCAGAAACAATGATGGAGGCCTCTGAAATTGACCAGATGAAATAATATTTCCAACGTGCCGTAAACCCAGACATGTACTGGTAACCCAGCCGTTTCCAGAATCCCCAACCTTGGTATATTTCATCAGTAAATCGGGACAGAGGAAAGTATGGCACCAGGTACAAATACAAGCCCATACAAACCGCAGCTTGGAGCAGGGCGTGAATAGTTGCCCCATATGGTGATGGTGACAGTCCCTTTTCTGACTTGCTCCAAATCTAGAATGAAATTATCCAAAGAAAATTGTAGTCTCCTTTGAAAGATGAACGAATAAGAGGATATTAGATGCAATAAAAAACTTACCCCCTTTCTTTCTGTCCAGTCAAGGTAATCCTTCATTTCATAAACAGGACCAGCAAAGTGGCTACCGTTACAAAGGCAGTAGCCAAAGTATTCAATCAGTGAAGGCAACTTAACCAACCTGTTTTTCTTCTGAGCCTCACGTAAATCTTCCTCTTTTAACAATCCATCGTTGTAATTTATGGCACATGAGATAACTTTAAGTGTCAATACCATTAAGGATCCTAAATATAAGAAGAAAAATCACGGTGATTAGCCCTAGAGACAAATCTCTCAAATTTAACATGAACGAAACCATCAATACTAGAATATCAATTGCAGTTTTCTGCATAGAAGAATGACTTGCATATCAAATAACTGGACTAACATTCATCGGGGAAAAAAAAAAGCTTCAACTGACCAAGGTACTTAATGCAAGTAGATAGATAGATGGATAATTACTTGATTCATCACTAAACAATGCAAGTCAAGTACAAAGCTATAATTCATTGGAACAACAACAACAACAATAATAAGACTACAAAGTTGAAATATTACTCACCAGTTGCATCAATTCCTCCTTCCTTCCATGCGTCCCCACTCATGTAATAGACATGGCTACCAAAAAAAAGGAAGAAGAAGCATGGTCAGATTCATGAGGCAAAAAGGCAAATTTTCAAAAATAATGAAGAAACAGAAATGGTGAAGACTTTCCATAGATCAATTATTGCCACTTCAGAATCATTAAAAAGGGGAAAAAATAAGCAAAAAGAAGGGTTGTCTTAGCAGATGCATGCTAAGCTCAAGAAAATCTATCTCACGTATAGAAAGCACCTAAATTATATAGGTGAAAAAGCCATGCATTCAAATCACACTTAGCAAGAATTAAACTAATCAACAACTCAAATTCATGCAAGTAATATATTTATAATTCAACTGTCAAATCCAATATCAACACAAAACAGAGCATTTTCACCAACAAAAACAAATAAACAATTTGCTAATGCAGCAAAATTAAAGCTAATCACACTTAAAGTAAGTATGTGAAAAAGCCCTGCATTAAAATTACATTTTAACACAAATTTTAAAGTAATCAACAACTCAATTGCATGCAGGTGATATATTTATAGTTCAACCGTCAAATCCAATATCAAAAGAGTAGTTCCACTAATTGCAATAAAATCAAATGCTAATGCAGCAAAACTAAGCTATCCAAGAGGCGTTTTTGTTGCATGCACACACTCGCATGTCGAGAAAAGCCTCGAAAGCAAGCAAAATAAGCTCTTTTACAATAACATTACCAGCAAATTTCCAAAACTCAAGTACAGAACCAAACGAATCAATATTCGTCAAATTCACAAATCAAAAAACGGACTTCGAGATTCAAACAGAAAAATTACCAGCCGATAAGATATCCGAATCCAAGGAAGAACGTAATAATCCCGCACCGGCGGCGAAACAGCACCATGGAAGCGTAACCTAGCAGCATCGGGACGAGAAAATGCATATTGGAGGAGAATCCAAACGAGAGATAGGAGAGAACAGCGCCGGAAAGCGCCGCGTAGAGGTGCTTGGCGTGGCGGCCGGGGACGAATCGCCAGAGGAAGCTGACGGGAATGGTGGCCGCGAAGCAGAGAAGGAACCGAAAGACGGCGACAGACAATCCGATTGACGACGCCATGGATTCCATGTCGAGCTCCATGGCTGCTGAAATTGCTTCAGGCCTCTCTCTCTCTCTCTAACTTTCTCTCTCTACGTTTTCTTTTGCTTGGCTCTGATTCTGACTGTCGCTGATAACTCTGATGAGCTTTCGTCGTGAGGCGAGTAAACGAGAGGGCAAGAAGTGTCGGAGCAGACTAAAAGACGGCAGAAATTAATATTATTATTATTCGACTCGGAGTTTTTTATTTTTTGCGATTTTTTAATGAGTCGTTGGATTGTGAAATGACGCTAATGACCTCCTCCAGTCATGTTTCGAGTACTTGTCCAAGTTGTCTTCTTATTTGGTTTGGTGAGAATGGATTTGGACCATTTGTTGGGCTCCAGTTCTTTATCAACGCGCGTGGCAATGCAGCTATCCTAGCCTACAAATTCTTGAAGTTATCGAGATGAACACCATGTTCTGTATTTACTTCAGGATGGACCGGCACTTCGCGGGCCTAAAAAGACTTTTTCTTGATTGTAGTTAAAACTTAAAAAAAAAAAAAAAAAAAAAAGAAAAGAAAAGAGTATTTGATAATATAATTAAAACTAAAAGTTAGAACTAAAATATTATAAAATGTAAGAGTTTTATAATGTAATAAATTTTTGTTTTATATTGTAGCACATAAAAGCTTTATACTGTATCTGTTAGAGCTTATAAGTTCTAACTAGGTTTGCCAAACATAGTCGAAATGAGTTTGAACAGGTTTTGTTACTATAAAAGTACGTATAAAATTTATAAGGGTTCGTTTGATGCGTATATTTAAAATGGTTTAGTTTACAATTGTATTTAAACTGTATAGTTTAAATAATATTTTTGAATTAATATTTGGAATGTAAATGTTCAAAACAAAAACTGATATTTAGAAAACTATAGTTTATGAAGAAAAACTAGGATGATAATGGTTTTACAGTGGAAAATAGTTCAAAACCTCCTAAACCTGAGAGAGAGCAAAGTTTAGATTTTGGGTGTATAGGCCGGTTTAAAACTGTACTCATGATTTAAAACTGCCTTAGATATTATTCCACCGTACGTCAGGTTAAATCGTCAATTGTTATGGTGTCTTAGATTCGAAAGGTTTGTAGTAGCCATGATCCCAAACAAGCAGGAAGATAAAGAAATTACAAAAGGGATACGTACGTTAGTTATCAATTCAATAAGCTTTTCAAATTTTAAAAATAGTTCATATAACTTTATATGGTATGTAGAGTGGTTCAAATTATTGATTTTGTATCAATTTGTTGCTTAATAGAATAAATTGAAACAAAATCGAAGAAATTGAAACAAAATCACTAATTTTAAAGACAAATTGACTTAAAATCAGTAGTTTGAAGGAACGTTTATAAAATTACAAGTAATGCTACATCTTTTTTAATAAGAAAAAGTGGTGTCACATTATTATTTTGTTAGTATTATAAATAGAAGGGTATTTTGAACTTTAAGGGGCGAAATGGACCATTTTCAAAATCCAAGAATACGTTTAAATATGGTACATAATTTAGGGACATTTATGAAATTAATGCTAAGAACACCAATTATAATGTCATTATTTGTACTAATTCAATTATGATGTTAGTATTTGTAATAATTCTTCGGCTATCATTTTTTATTGACAAGTGTATAAATCCTTCTTTTAGGGTAACAAGTTTTTAAATTATTACTATATCAATCAATAATAAAAAGAGGACATTTTATAAGTTGATACAAAAATTAATACTAGAATTGACGTCCCTAGTATTATTTTGTCTCTTCTTTACTCTATATATACCATAATTCAACATATCATAAATTTTAAAAATGATTCATTTCACCTTATTAGAGTGGAAAAGTATACCATAATTCAACATATCATAAATTTAAAAAATGATTCGTTTCACCTTATTATAGTGGAAAAGTTAGAGAAGCGAGAAAGATTAGTTGGAATTAGAATTTTTGTCATAATAACAAATAGATATCTCACTATCTAAAGCTAATTTTGATGACAATCCTTTACTTAACTTTGTTAAATTTTTATAGTATTGGTTTAAAAAGGGTTAACTATATAGTTATAACTTAAAGTTTTAGTCATTTATTAATTTATGTTTTAATTTTAAAAACTACAAAAACATCATTTCAACTTGAAGATTTTTTATTAAATTTTAGCCTTCACAGAATCCATAAAAAAACACATACACATAAAAGGAAAATACAAACATATTATTGATTAGATTGAGTTTATTTTTCAAATATTTTTTTTCTGGAGAAAAATATTCAACACTTAAAAGAAATATTTGAGAATTATTTTTGAATTTGATGTTTTGTTTTTAGGTTTTCTAAAACTATAAAATGCCTTTTATACACTATTTAAAAGCAGTTTGTCTTTTTACTATTTTTATAAGGTTTGTAGGGGTGAAATTGAAACAAATTTGTATGTTTTAGTCGTTTTTAAAGCAAAAGGGATAAAATTAAAAAATAATTAAAACAAAAAACACAATCGTGCATTTAATTCTATTAAAAATTCTCAATTTGATATCAGCCGTTGCTCTAAAAATATCAAATCTGAGCCCTCCATTTGGCAATGCTATGCGTGCAATTGAAAAAAAAAAAAGAAGGGGAAAAGACCTGCCTCGTTCCTCAATCGCTCGCCGCCTCTTCACCCGCCAAGCCGTCTCCCGCGCCGTCCATCCCCGTCGCCGTCCTGCGTCACCGGCCCGCAGCAGCTCCTCCTGTCGCCGTTCTCTCCGGTATGGGTTCTCTATTTCGCCCATTCAGTTTTCTCAATCTTTTTTTTAGCTTCACTAACTGTGCCTTTTCAACTTAGCTTCGCCGTCGCCGTCGACGTCGAGGGTCATTCTCGCCGGCCCAGTTAACCACAGTCGCCGTCGGGGTCTCCAGCCACGGCCACGCCTCTTGCTATTGCACGGGTTCAGCCGTTTGAGGTTGAGGAGGTATTTAAGCTTAAGCTTCTGTCTTTGTTTTTCCCCATGTTCTGGGATGCATATTTTGTGTAGCCCTAAATTTATCTGATAAATTGACACCGAGATACACATTTTTTCCAATTTTTTTTGGTTATGATTTGAGAATTCGCTATACATATAAACATTCCCAAAAAGAAGGGAACCTTTAAGGCCTGTTAAACAGTCTAGGGAAGTTTGGAACCATTATAATGAGCGTGTTGAAGATTAAAATGGTGAGACGAGAGTGGCGTGTAATTAGTGTAAGGTAGACTAGGCTAGTCATCCAAAGAAACTTGGGACAGAAACTTTGAAAGCCTGTGATGAAAATCCCAATAAACAGAATGCCAAGAAGCAAAAGAGCTTATTTTTTAAACTGAAGAAAGGAAGTGATGCAAATAATGAGGGGCAGTTTTTGTACTATGACAAGGATGTTTCGCTCGCTTTGTGTTGACTGAGTTTCCATATATGTGTCTGAGTGCATCGGCAGCGCCTACACCAAGCAAAGCTTTCTGTGCCCGCCTTTTATTTAGATGTGGGGACTGGCCAAGTATAGGTTGGGTACCAGCTCCATCTCGGCCGGCATCCTGCTTTCAAGGGAGTGGGGTGCTAGAGTGAAGTGCGAACTACTCATTGCTTTGGGATTTGAGCAATCGGTTCATAAATTACGACCTAGATTTGATCCCCCTTCTAGGTTGACAGTTCTAGAGATATTTGTAAGCTATATATTTGGGTGAGAATATCAAATTGAATAGCTTCTTCAAGAGGAAAGAATTTCTAGTGCCACTGTTTGTTGGACGTTGATAGTCTGTTTAATTTGCAGGGAAGAATCATTAGTTAAAACTTAAAAGAAAATGATTAAAAAAAACTGCTACGGGCCTCACATGGACCTCGTCCAGGCCTGGGATGGATATATCTAATTTGTTTTAATCAAAAGAAAAAGATTAGGAAAAAATAATATATTCATTTTCTCCCTCAATTTACTCACCTCGGGTTTACGCGTATTCAAGCGAAATTGCAGAAGTTGAGTCTCTACTTCGCTATGGCAGAATTCGCCCAATTTGATATTCTGTGAGATTGTTTTTCACTTGATTTCTGAATTTATTTAATTCTTCATGCTTTTCCTGATTATAGTATTATTGGATTGTGTTTCTTACTTTGTTTCTCTTTAACAGTGATATAGTGCTGTTTAAGTTTGTTCGTGGAGCAAGATGAGGAAGAGCCTTAGCAGCAAAATTGAGAATCCAAGCAAATTGGAGCTTCGCGATAGCGAAGAACCTGAATTGTCATCTTCTTCTGAAGAGGTGGGTAGTCAAAATGGTTTTGTCTTCACTCACTCTCTCTCTCTCTCTCTCTCTTTCTCTCCCTCTCTCTCTCTATATATATATATATATATATTTTTTTTTTATCAATCATTGATGTGAATTTTTTTTCTTTGTTGGTACTTGGTAGGAGGAGGAGGACGAGATAGAGCGTGAGTTAGCAGATGTGACATTTGAGGAGCTGCAAAAAGCGCGCTCCAATGGGTCACATTCGATTTACAGAAAGGAAAATAAAGAGAAGAAGACTGGGCGTGCTAACAAGAACAGGTAATTTGCGCTTTGAACATTAAATAAAATTGTTATTATTGTTTTTATGTTAATTTTTTTTTTTACTACTGCTCAAGTTTCTGATTATGTGTAAACTGTGGGAAGGCCAATGGAGGTTAGTTGTAAGAAGCCAGTTGGTCGATTTAGAGAGGTTATTCAAGCACCTAAAAAGGTAATTTTGTTGATGTAGTTTGCTGTTATCGAGTAGAATGTTGTAGTATGTGATTTGATAAATGGGTTGGGCTTATTTGAAGGCATGGTATTCATATAAATGCATAAAATAAAGGCATACTGTTCAATTATTGTTGTCTTAATTTGGCATTAAATAGATACAGTTTGTTCTGGTTGGCTAATTTAATATGTAGGACCCTTGTACTACTGAAATCATATTCGTCTGGGTAGATTCGGTCATGTAAAAAATGCTTCAAAATCTACCCTTTTGTCTGACGGGGGTGCTAAGATCTCTAACCTAGAAATATTATGGTACAAAAAACGTGAATGACTTGTTGAGTATCCCCGAACTCTTCTTTTTTCAAAGCTTGTTGATTTAAAGGGTATTCCTTTACTTGTATATTCAGGTGATACGAGATCGTCGTTTTGAGTCTTTATCTGGTAATCTTGATGTTGAGGGGTAAGTATTCTCACTCCATTGCATGTGTTTGCTTACATTCTTAACTTCAGCAGCCTAAAGAACTGAAAATTTAACTGGCATTGCTCAACTGAAAAATCGGAAGAGAAACATATAACAAAATAAATCAGAAATTTTGTCGAAAACTTCATTGCTTGGGAATGCGCTATAGTTGAAAGGCATTTTATTGTTGTTTGTACATACTTGTCTCTTAAGTATTGTATTCGGGGCCCTCAGGTTTAGGAAGAGATACAATTTTCTGTTTGAAGAGGACTTTCCTGCTGAAAGAGAGGTAATTTTTCTTGAATAAGTTACATGTTTTTGACATGAATCTCTCTTCCTCTTTGTTGAGTTTGAATTTGGATATTGCAGGAATTACGCAAGCAGATGAAGAAATCCAAGCATCCAAACGTCATTGCAGAGCTGAGGAATCGCATATCTTGGATTGTAAGTGCTTTCTTTGATGATGCATTTTACTGGAATTGTTTATTTTCTGCACAATTTATCTATTCCTCTACATTTTGTTTATCGCTGAAGAAAATGTTGGCGTAATTGTTTACCCCTTTATTTTTTATTCTCTTTGCAGGACAAACAGCTTAAGTCTGAGTCAATGAAGCAGAAAGATAAAGCAATTTTGGCTGAGCACAAGAAAAAAGAGAGAGAAGCAGCAAAGCGAGGAAAACGTCCATTCTATCTTAAGAAATGTATACATCTCTCTTTTTATTTATCTCTCTTGTTTTTTAGGGGGCCTATTTCTAGGAGGTAACATGATCCAATATGACGCGTCTCGTTTTTGTAATATGCAGCCGAGATCAAGAAGAGAAGGAATATTGAGAAGTTTCATGAACTGAAGGTATGGTTGTTAACCTTTTTGTCATGAAAATGGAAAGTGTCTTGCGTGATAAACTAACATCACTCACTCCTTGGAACTCTTTTCATCTGATCAGGCTGCTGGCAGCGGCAAGCTTGAATCCTATATTGAGAAGAGGAGGAGGAAGAATGCTGCAAAGGATCACAGATACATGCCCTACCGTCGGTCGAACAACAACGAAGAATAAAGTTAATAAAGTCTCAGGGACGTAAAATTAATGTAGTATACTTTTCCCCCTTTCTTTTTCATAGTTCCTCAGTTGCTCGATTTCTGTGGTTTGCGGTTGTAACTTGTGCAAAAACAGGAGAGAAGAAGGCATGAAAGTTGAAACTCATTTCTCGCATGATATGGCCCTTTGCCTATTCCGACGCGGCCTATAATTGTCCAAAGAATTAAGAATAGGATTTATAGGCGACTTGAGAAATGCATGATTTCAAATTTCAATAGTGAGCTATAGTATCTATAGTTATTATATTTTTATTATAACACCATCAATTAATTGCTAAATATGTAGCATGTGTAGATATCTACTTCCAGCAATAGGGTTTTGCTTGGGCGACTACTTTGAGCAATAGTTATTCTTTGAAAGGTACATGTATTTTAAATTAAGGAGATACAGACACTAATATTAACTAGAATGACTTCACATAACAAAACTTTAAATTCAAATTCGATCAATGACCAATACCACCAATAAGTTTTAAATTAAACATTTAAATAGATAAAATGTACAACAAGCACCAACAAAAACAACAGCCGAATGGCACGTTGACAATTAAAACACACGTATGACTTTTTAAACAACTCCATTACAATCAATAGAAGACCTTCTCTACAAAAAAAAAAAAAAAAAAAAAGAAAAAATGACCTGGATCAAACGAGACCACCTCTAAGAGCCAACTCAAAGAAATTAGATTCAAAGGATGTTTAGAGTATTGGTTTGAACTTAAATAGTATAAAGATCTTATATATCATAGTGTTTCAAATTAATTGGTTTTAGATGGAGAAACCACATACGTTATTAAAAACTTAAAACAAAAGCAACAAATCAAAACAGATTCTAAAGGACAAAAAATACACATCCATTATTTGGTGCAACTATATACCACGGTCCACAAATTAGAAAAAAAAAAAAAAAGAGCTTAAAAAACACCTATTATTAAAACCAATTGGATTTAATAATTAATTGGTTCAAGATAAAAAAATCACCTCCATTGTTAAAAACTTGAAACAAAAACAACTCAAAACATAGATTCTATAACAGGAAAAATACATATCCATTATTTGACATAACTATATACCACAATTAACAAAATAAAAAAAAAAAAAAAGAGCCCAAAAACACCCTTAAAAAATGCCCCAAAGGAAACACCCTAAAAAATTGAAACAGTGACGAAAAGTCTTCAGATGCAAGAAAGCCACGCTGCAATCTCCCGAGGAGTACGCCGCTAGTGGACCACCGACATGTGTCCAACATCTCCAACCAATTTTAGCCGGTGAAATCAGACTTGAAAACCGGCTCAGCCGGTCTCTCTTCCCCACATGTAACACATACGTAAACTATAGTCTGTCACTCACTTCAGTCACTTCATTCCCGCTCTACAGTTCTATATATATATATATATATAACACAAAACACTCAAAAACCTCCTATCTCATCCATGGCGGTCCGTACAAATTCCGTACAACCTCTTTGACTTCTGGAAGCTCTAATTGCTTCTAGGGTTAGCCCTCGCTATCACATTCCTCTCCCTTAATTCGCTTTTTCATCTTTGAATTTCTTTTCAAGCTTCTTCTTTCAATAAGAAGAAGATAAAATTTTACCTTTTTTTATTTTTTGGTGCTCTTTTGGCTTTTTCTTTGTTTGTGCTTTTCTTGTTTTTTGAGAGAAGACTTTTTTTTTTTCCTTCTCTCTGACGAGATGTTGGAGAAGAAAAGAAAAGGAAATTTTTTATTTCTTTTTAATTTTGTTTATTGATTGTGATGGTCTCAGGCCATGCACGAAGTCGAAGAGAAGTGAAGGCTTCTTTTTTTTTTTTTTGTGGGTCGATTCATGAGAAAAAAAATGAATTTGAAGGACGTGGTAGGAAATCTTCACAATGAAAAAACTGTATAAAGTTTATACCCTTTTTAAACCAAACATCTGATTAGGTTGGTTGAGAAAACTAATTGGAGAAGGCCATCGATTAGGCCGAAAAGGACTAGGATCTGTTCGACCAAGATCCGTTCGAGCAGGACCTGTTCGACCAGGACTAAGATCTGTCCGACTATAACAAGGATCTATCCAACCAAGACCAGGATCTGTCTAATCAAGGATCCGTCCGAGCAAGACGCATTTGCCCAAGACTAGGATCTCTCCGACAAGGATCTGTTGGAGCAGGACCCATCTGACTAGGACTAGGATTCGTTTGACTAGGATCTGTCTGAGCAAGATCTGTCCGACTTGGCCAAAGCAACCATCAAGGACAAACCCAACTAGCAAGACAGTAGTAGATCATACCCAAATACCACCACATGGCACCTTCTCAGCCCTAATTTGGGCAATCCTCCTTCTTCGGAGATCGTGACACTTGTCGTTAGACACCCGGGTCACGAGCCAAACTAGTCCACACCTGGATCCAAGCTAAACTCTAAATATAAGAGCATCAACTCCACTACAAAGGTATAGGCATTCTTCCCTTGCCGACTCTGCCTTTCCTGTAGCTCTTCTCAGTTAAAACACTGACTTGAGTGTCGGAGTGCCCTTGGCAGACACCAAACCGGTGTCTCCTTACGTCGAGGCCTTCTTCCCTCTTGCAGATCTGACTAGACTAGTTGGAGCCGGGCAGAACAGGGAACCCGACCACCATGCACCCCCGCACGCGGTGTTGTGTCGATCTTAGGCATCAACATTTGGCGTTAGAAGGAGGGCCTCATGCCTTTCCAACAACCTCATCTCTTCCCTCAACCATTCCAAGGATGACTGACAAAGAGACCTCAGGTCTAGGACGAAGAGTTCGACCATGTTCAAGAAGGTTACGACCGACTAGAGAAGACCAAGTCCAAGCTACGGTCGACCAGGTCCCGGAAGAAGAGTCCAAAAAGGCTACGACCGATGAAGAGACCTTAGGTGCAGGACAAAGAGTACGACTAGGTCCAAGAAGATTATGTCCAACCCGAGAAGACCAGGTCTAGGCTACGGTCGACCAGGTCCTCAAAGAAGATTCTAAGAAGGCTATGACTGACAAAGAGACCTCAGGTCCAAGACGAAGAGTCCGACCACGTCCAAGAAGGCTACGATCGACCAGGTCTAGGACGAAGAGTCCAAGAAGGTTACGACCGATAAAGACACCTTAGGTCCAGGATGAAGAGTTTGACTAGGTCCAAGAATGCTACGGTCGGCCGAGTATAGGATGAAGAGTTCGATCAGGTCCAAGACGAAGAGTCCAAGTAGGCTACAACTGACAAAGAGACCATAGGTCCAGGACGAAGAGTCCGACCAGGTCCAAAAAGGTTACGACCAACCAGAGAAGACTAGGTCCAGGCTACGGCTGACCAAGTCTCGGATGAAGAGTCCGAGAAGGCTACGACCGACAAAAAGACCTTAGGTCCAAGACAAAGAGTTCGACCAGGTCCAAGAAGGTTATGGCTGACCAAAAGATGACCAGGTCTAGGCTACAGCCGACCAGGTCCCAAACGAACAGTCCAAGAAGGCTACGACTGACAAAGAGAACTTAGGTCTAAGACAAAGAGTCCGACCAAAGAAGGCCAGGTCTAGGCTACGATCGACCATGCCCCGGATAAAGATTCCAAGAAGGCTACGATCGATAAAGAGACCTTAGGTCTAGGACGAAGAGTCCGATCAGGTCCAAGAATGTTACGCTCGACCAGAGAAGACCAGGTCTAGGCTACGACCGACTAGGTCCTGGACAAAGATTTCAAGAAGGCTATGACCAACAAAGAGACCTCAGGTCAAGGGTGAATAGTCTGACTAGGCCCAAGAAGGTTACTCCCCACCAAAATACACTAGGTCCAAGCTACCACCAACCAAGTCTCGGACGAAGAGTCCAAGAAGGATATGCCCACGAAAAATATTTCCCAACTACATCAAGACTTCGGTGCTGATGACCTCCATCACCAAAGTCTTGTGGGGCTATTGTTGAGGGAAATCTTTACGATATAAAACTGTCTAAAGTTCATATCCTCTTTAAACCAAGCATCCGATCAGGTTAGCTAGAAGACCAATCAGAGAAGGTCATCGATTAGGCCGAAAAGGACCAGAATTTATCCTACCAGGATTTGTCTGAGCAAGATCAGTCTAAGCAAGACTCGTTTGACCAAGACCAGGATCTGTTCGACTAGGACCAGGATCTGTCTGACCAGGATCCATTTGAGCAGGACCAAGATCTGTCCTACTAGGATCCATCTAAGTAGGACCCGTCCCACTAAGACCAGGATCTATTCGACTAGGACCCGTCTTACCAGAATCTGTCCGACCAGGATCCGTTCGAGTAGGACCAAGATCTGTCAAACCAGGATCCATCCGAGCAGGACCCATCTGACCAAGACCAGGATTTGTCCGACCAAGATGAGGATTTATCCGACCAAGACCAGGATCTCTTTGATAAAGATCCGTCTAAGCAGGACCCCTCCGACCAGGACTAGGATTTGTTCGACTAGGATCAGTCTGAGCAGGATCTGTCAAACTTGGCCAAAGCAACCATGAAGGACAACCTCAAGTAGCAAGATGGTTAGATCCTAGCCAGATCACATAGTAGTGGATCATACCCAAAGATCACCACGTGGCACATTCTTAGCCCTCCGTTGAGCAATCCTCCTTCTCTGGAGCTCGTGACACCTGTTGCTGGACACCTGGGTCACGGCCCAAACCAGTCCACACCTAGATCTAAGCTAAACTCTATAAATAGGAGCATCAACTCCACCACAAAGGTACGGGTATTCTTTCTTTGCCTACTCTACCTCTCCCTTAGCTCTTTCCGGTCAGAACACTGACTTAAGCGTCAAAGTACCTTTGGCAGGCACCAAACCAATGTCTCCTTACTCTGAGGCCTTGTCTCCTTTTGTAGATCTAATGAGACCAGGCGAAGTTAGGCAGAACAAGAGGCAGAACAAGAAACCCGACCACTGTACACCCCTACACGTGGTGTTGTGCCGATCCCAGGCATTAACAAGGCATCAGCAAAGGGAAAACAAAGGCTCGATTTTGATTTTAGTCTGATCTTGTTCTTTTCCCGGCATCCAAAGAGAAAAATATGAAATTCGCTTAATTTTCAATTAATTTTAGTTGTTCAATAAAATAATGTATGTACGTATAGTTCTTTTCCCTTCTTTTTCTAGTAAATTATGCATTTGTATTTGTAGTTTTATTTTATTTTTTATTTTTGATAATTTATGTATGTGTAATTTATGATGTGTGTAACAAATGCTTGCTCTTTTTTTTTTTTTTTTTTTTCCGCATTCCTACTAATTATGTGCCTTTGACCGTCGAATTAAAATAGCTTTCATTAAACTTCAATTAAATGGTAGATTTACACTAAGAGATTTATACTGTGACAAGTTTTTGCTTTTTTTACTATAGTTGTTGCTTAGGTGATGGTTTAGAATTAAAGTTACAAACACTTTTTATATTACGTAAAAAAAAATTTATATTGGTGGAAGTTAATAGAAATTTGACGGACCAAAATATACTGAGGGACCAAAATATACTTTTCTAGAGGTTGTTCTTTCTCAAATAAGATGTTCAAGGCATTTGCTCTGTGAAAACATTTTTCTTTTAATCATTCCCTATTTTTAACCTTTGCCGGTGTGTATGCGTGTTTTGTTTTTGTTTTTCACTCCCGATTTCTTGTTCTGTTTCAAAGGTATAACTTTACATGTGCTTGTTGTGCATTTGAGTTACTCTGCAAGGTGTTAATCCGATTTTCGTGAATGTTTGAAATGGCTCTGGAAACATTTTCTGATCCCAATTTCCATGTGTCAGCAGCAAATGCATCCTTCCTGCCATCTTCAAGCTCTGATAACTCACCTGAAGAACATGAGCTACTTGCCTAGTTTTAGTTCTAGAATTTCAAATCTTAATGTCGGTATAGTCGCTGTAGACACAAACCAAGCGATAGCGTCGAATGCCAGGGCATGTTCCTTGGTCACAGATTCTACTCTGCGCTTTTAGAGGGTCGCAATATGCATAGAAGTGCCATTCCCATTGTGCATTCTGACTCTAATTTATCTAATATTATGGATGGTGCCTCCATTGCACAGCAGAACTCTCATTTAGGCCCCAAAAGGCCTCAGGTGGCTAAGAAAATACAACAGCAGCAAAAGGGTTTCACCTCTACATCTCGTCCAGGATCAAAGAAACACCAAAATCCACTTCTCAGTGGGGTAAGACAAGACCCCATTAATGTAAATAAGGGGTGTACGAAACCAAGATTGGACATCAGGGAAGACAAGGCCGTCCCAGACCTGTATATTCCTCGGCAGCTGAGGCAGAGTCAGGAGACTCTGCGGTTGCAAACACATACCCAGACACATCAGATACCGGTGCTGATGCAGCACCATTTGAACCCGATTGCAAACGAGCAGAGAGTTTTACATTCTGTTCCACCGCCACATATAGTTCTCATACCACCACAGAATCAAGAAATGAGGAACCAGCTGCGGCAGCCGGTGGTGCATCAAGCATCTAATTCTCACCAATTGATGAAGGTGTCTGTACTTGCCGGCTAATGCACTGCATATATCACCTGCGACATTGACCATCTGTGAGTGTTAGTTTAATTGATACAATGTTATTATTCATTTGATCACTAAATTTGAAGATGATCTAACTTCTGATGTCTACTCCCTCAGAACAATAGTTTAGCCTATTGGAGAAAGTTTGTTGCGGAGTACTTTGCTCCAGGTGCTAAGAAAAGGTGGTGAGTGTCATTGTATGATAAAGCCGGACTTGAAGCCATGAGTATTTTCCGCCGTGCAGCTGTGGTTTGTTTCTATGTCTCCAAATATATTCTCATTTTCAAGATGTTCACTTCATCTTGGGAGCTTTTTGCCTTTTTCTATTTTCTTACTTTTAGCTTTTTCTTTGACGAGTCAATTCGTTTCTAACACTTGTTCAGGTGGATGCAGTTATTTTGACGTGAAAAACTGCTATTCTTCTTGTCGTGTCTTTATATGAATCTTTGTAATCGATGAATATTTATTTCTTGTTCTTTCCTCTCTCTTTTAATCATAACTGTAATTTTGCTGATTTGTGTTTGTAGGATGAATGGCAGAGTGACATGTGTGGCTGTGGATCAGGAAGGGGACTTGGTGAGACATTTTTTCCTGTTTTGCATTACTAAAGCTTGTCTTTCCAACCTGTTTTCCCTGCAAGTGAGTTCTTTTGCTCCTTTGCTACTTTACAGAGGCGAATTTTGAAGTACTTCCATGGCTTAGTAAATTGGAATTCAAGAGTGGTGTGATTGACTTACTCCTATTCCTTGATTTGCCTCGAGAGTATAGGTTTTCTTCGGGATTAATGATGCTAGCATGTGGAAAGGCAACTCAAGGGAGTGTGCATGAGAATCTTCGTGTTGTCAGTCAAGGTCAAGGTCAGACTTTAAACTAAAGATGGTGGATCATTCATGTTGATCTCAGCTTTCGCAATATCCCGTATTACATGATAAAAGTTGCATCGTAATCAATTTTTTTGTTTTGTTTTTCAGATATTGTCCTGTCCTGGGAGTTATTGTGCAAGCTGCCATGAAGTACTTCTGCCTCAAAGCTTGGTTGTATCTCAGGTACTTACTCTTTTGAATGATGCTTTCAAAATTTTTGAGTTAATGCTGTTCTGTTTTCTTTGGATCTTATTTTCCCTCCAGATATCCATCTTGCTTTGAATTCTTAAAAACATATATCGCATCTTGATTTTCAGGTGGTTCATGCTGCATAAAAGTATAAAAGCTCCATTAATCATAACGGTTCTAATGGCTTTCTAACTCATTCAAAAGAAAATGGCAATCAGTAAGAAATTTGGTTTTCTTCTTCACGTGTTTGAAATTGACTCCTTCAAGCGTGTGATGGAATTTCAAGTGATGGTTTCCCAAGGATATGATTATTTATATGAAATGGCTCGTTGAAACTTATTTTTCAATTATATTTATAAATGTATATAACTTTTTTAACTGTCATTTACATTTTTACGGCTTGTCTTTGATTAAGAACGTTTTGTCATTTATGTTGCTGTAGGATCCAGGCAGCTGGGTGTTGGCTTGCAAATGCTTTAGATTTACAGCCAGTGGATAATTTGGGGTTTTCGAGGGGATACACCCGATGCTTGCAGGTAGTCTAAATATTTTGTTCACATCGAGGCTGTTAGCCAATATTTTTTGCAGCTACTTGTAGATTACTTCCTCAGATGGCTGAGATTGTGCACAGCCTGAAAGATTTAATGAATTTTTCCCAAACTAATCAATTAGGCCCAATGGGTTTGTCAGTTTAGTTAGTTTCTATTGATGGGCACTCATGGAATTTTCAGTGTCGCAGTTTGGTTTTCCACTTAAAAGTGTTATTTATATGTGATGCATAAATTTTGTTTCATAGATAGCTTGAAGAATTACCGTCGAGATATTGCTACACCGAAGCTCAAGACGTCGGAATTACAAAGAAACCAGCAGTTGCGGTGTCAGAATCTCCCAACAACGATCAGTGTCTATATTTCCTGTTGCTATTAATTGAAGCGGTGGTTCAAATATGGCGAGGGAAAGTCCTATAAACGCCTCAGAACTTGCAGCTTCCACACTGCCTGATTACAAACACAAATTGGTGGGACAGAATCCTTAATTTCTGTTAATAGTTCGGTGAAACATGAATGACAATATCTTACCAAAAAGCATCTTTTGATATCAGGCATATCAGGGTCCCAAAATTTCGAGTTCAACTAATAACTTCAGAGCCAATGGCGTGCCAAGTTCACCTAAATGCGGTTAGACTACAGAGCAAGGCACGGTCCAAAAGATTCTGCAGGGGACACTCAAAAGTAGGACAGTGAATGAAGTGGAGAGACCAGCAACAAACCCACCTACAAGAATGTACAACAGCCCAGTAGCTGCATTCACCCCTGGAAACTTCTTGTTTGGGAGGACCATCAACTCGTGGGCTGCTGACAGTCTGAACTTTTCCGAGTCTGCGGTGAGCGATCCTTTGTTAAGGGAGGACCAGACTTGACTGAAGATATGCAACTGCTACAAGTAATCCTGATTTTGGTTTATGGAAATTAGCATGGAAGCGGTGAATGCTATGGCTATGGTGGCGAGACATGGCTAATTTTTTTTTTTTTTTTTGAGCTATTGTTCAGAAGCTGTCAAGTTGTTCATACAGTTTATATATGCCAGCGGTCCTTAAACAGACTTTGAATCTGTCTTCCCGCCAACATTTAATTTTATATGGTTATTGCTTATTTTTGGTAATTTTTATATGGTTATTGCTACTTAGAAAGTGATTTTGAATAGAAAGTCATGGCAGGTTTAGAGACGCTTTACATGCGTTGAATGACAACAATTTGCGATTGAAATGTTCAACATGAGAATGATTTTTGCAGATAAATACTCAATTACAAATGTCTAATTTTTTTTTTTTTTTTTTTTAAGAATCACAAATGTCTCATTTGAATGTGCTGTTAGTCTCTTACTGCATTAATGGTTTCTGGATTACTGAGCTTTTGTTGTTTCTTTGGCCATCAAACCTCTTAGATAAACCCGTTAAAAAGATCTTAAGACTTTTTTAGGGAAAAGAAAAAAAAAATTACTCTCTAATTAGAGCATCCAAATCTCCAAGAGAACATTCAAATTTGGCACTTCTTATAATGCAAACATATAATAGATAACAACAGGGTTATTAATTTCTTACAATCTTTTGAAGACTTTTTATAATTAGTTGCCGGTATTCAGAAAACAAAAAACTGTTTCTACACATTGGTGCCACACAAAGCCATAGACCTTTCAACGCCCATGGAAGTAGAAAAACAAGGGAAACATAGCATATTATTATTAAAATATCAAACAGTGTTACTTCCAAATCCCCATATAAGGACGAATAAGGACAGTTTAGTTAGTTATAAGACCCTACATCCCAATCATAAATTGATGGTTCGAGTCAAACTGAACCCCACTCAATAGTGGTGGTATTCATCTCCCCCTCCCCTCGTAAAAAAAAAAAAAAAAACTGTACAAGGAGGCACACAACCTTGAAAATGGGGAACCATAGGAAATAAAATGAATAAACATATAAACATCAAGATTTACATACATGGGCTACAAAGAACTATTTTTAATACCAGTTCCTCCAGATTACAGACTACATATCTATAAAAAGAACAACATTCTAAAATCCTATCTCTGCCAAGGTTAATTGCAATCTAAAAGTGCTTTAACCTCTCTTTAAACTCACTTGGACATATCATTACAGAGTCTAAACAAAGTCCACCTTTGGTATGAGTGCAATCAATTTGGGTCATGGAGAATTTGATCTTTGTAGAAGCATTGGCATTCTCTACAACAAAGTCTCCGACCTTGCAGATATTCCATCTTCCAGGCTCAGTTAAAAAGCACTGGGATGAAGCACTCTGCCCATCTGAAGTATGTAGCTGGAACCGCACAGGTTTTATGTCCCAACCATGGACGCGCTCGGTGTTGCATACTCGACGGCCAAACCTTTTGGAGGCCCTCCCTAACAGCAGCCTGAAGTATAGGCTGTACGTCCCTGGCGGGAATGGGAATTCGACCTCTCCGTCGACTTCAAACCACCAAATTTGCTGGAGATACGCAACAGTTTGGAATCTATATTTCAGGAAAACGGAATTCAAATTCAGTACAATGCTTAGAATAGCTTCATAAAAAATAAGCAAAGCATCCTGTTCCTATGATGAAACTTCAATCTGAAGCGCCAAAATAAGGCAGAAAAGCATCTCGCAAAGCGAAAAGAATGCAGGGCGATGGCACAAGCAGAACAACTACAGTCCTATTTAGTTTCTTCACATCCAAGCCCAAGAAGCTCTGTGGTTTTCGAGTTTTGGAAGGTCAAAACAAATACATGATGTTGATAGACTGTTATATACATACAGTCATCGCTACCATTTATCTTGAATACAAAAAAATAAAATAAATAAAACAACAGTCCAAGAAAAGATGGGAATTCTGTAATTTGGTATTAACAGAATTTTGAAACGTTAGATCACATCAAAATTTATCTTATTAAGAAAAGTACGAAAATTAAACGGAACTTAATGAAGATCTGAAGGCAAAAAAAACCGTGTTCAACCGACAGCTTTGTTTGCTTGTTTGTTGTTGTTGTTGTTTTCTTCGTTTTTTTTTTTGGTTTTTTTAAACAGAATCCGACATTAAAGAAACCCCACAAGCAGATCACATCATCAAACCCCAAATTTCCATGGTAGAGATCAACGTCGCATGCTAAAATTGGATTAAGACACCGATAAAGGCGAATAAAAAAGGATCATAAAAAACATACTTGGGAAATTTCCAGCGAGGAAATCCCACACAAAACTTGGAACTTTTCTTCAGCCATCGATATTTATACATGATAATACTGATAAAAAACATTCCCACTTCAATGGAATTTCAATCCTCAAAGAAAAAAAAAGAAAGAAAAAGAAAAGAGACAAAGGAAAATAATAATTAAGTCTCACCTAGATTCTTCCGTTGGAATATAATTCCAATATCTCCGATCATCAATCCCAGTAATTGCTAACCCCTTTGAAGAAACTGATAAGCAAACACCACCAGTGCTTTTATCCAACCAAACTTTCTGCAATAAATCCAAAATCTCATACCCATTACCAACAAGACTAAAAATAAGCTGAATTATCCAAACCATCCTGTTTGGTTGCCGAGAAAATCCACATTTAATCAAACTAAAAAATCTTGGGTTTGACTGATCAAGAGGCTTGGCATACGCTATATTAAGTTTTCATCTTTTCACATATTTTCCCTCGCTATTCAGAAAACTGAAAGAAAAATTTAAGAAAATGATCAAAAGCACAAAAATTGGTAACTTTTGAAAAAAAGAAAATCTACCATTTCAGATTTTCGCGGCAACCAAACAACCAGACGATCGAGAATAACATCAAAGTTTATCCTTAAAACACACCTTGGTACCGCCATCAAAAGAATTAGGGCGACAAAGCCTGGCATAAATCTCTCTCTTACCCAAAATTCCCACTGAATCACCCAAAATTTCCCGAACAAGAACGCCATAATTCGAAGGAAGCTTCGATTCCCAAACGAAATCCGCCCACGAAGCCCCCCGAAAAGCCCGATTCAGCCTCGCCAATCGGCAAATCTCCGTCGGTTCCAAATAACCCAGAATCGACGCAACGCAGCTCTCCGGCAAGTCTCCGAGACAAGGCTTCGATTGTTGGTTCGTCGAGCCGTCGAGGTCGGAGTCGAAGAGAGAGAAACCCGAACCCATCGTGGAAAAGATCGGATTGATTTGCAGGGACTAGAAAGTTCTGAAGAAGATTTTTAAGATCTCAAGGTAGAAGAAAAGAAAGGGAACATTATAAATAGGGGGTGCTTTCATTGAACAGGAACGCGTGGGAGTTTGTTTCTGTTTTGTTTGTTTCCCGAGAAACCGAAGAATACAGAGATGCTTGATTTGGACGCGAAGGGCCACAAAACCATTGTCCATATTCCATAATATTTTTTTTCTTTGATTTTCTTTCTTTTTTAAAAAAATGGAAAAGATAGTTTTTTGAGAAAAAATTGGAAAGATATTTAACACTTTTTTCTTCCTTAATGTTCTCCTTTTTTTATAATTCGATAATTTAATATTGTAACAGGTAATAATAGAAGAAAAGGAAAAAACATAAAGAAAGAAAAAGAAAATAATTATTGGTTGGAGCATTCTATATCGTTCATAGCGGGTCATTAATGATAACGGTTTCTATTTTAAAAAAATAATATTGTTAATTCTCCAAATTTAATGAATTATTACCTCAACAAATTTTTTTTGATGAATTATTTTTCTTAATTTCACATAGTATAGCATAATGCTTTTAATAAGGTGTTTGGTAAGGTAATTAGAGCCATTAGTTAGAACCGTTTTTACTGTAACATGTGATAGCTTTACATTATAACACTTTTTTTAATTGTTACTGTAGCATATGAAAACTTTATATTGTTCATAATAAAAAAAGTGATTCAAACCATGATTCAAAACAAAGTGCCAAACACCATATAAATAATGAAGTTATCATAGTTTCAACAGAAACGGTATCATAGGTGTTGAGGAAGCTTATTAAAAAGAATAAAATGAAATTTCAAATAATAATATAGCATGTCATGTCAAATGTTACGTATGGACTATTATTATTATTATTATTATTATTTAGTATTCTTCGTTGAATAAGCTTATCTACAATATTTTATTAAATTTAACAGTCATTTTTAATGATGCAATATTTTACTAAGTAAGGTAATAAGCTAAGCTTAAAAATTCATAGGACAACTTTTTAATGCACTAAAAACTCCGATAGTAAATATACGTATAATGAAAGTGTTTAAATTTCTAAAAGCGTAGAATGAACTTCATTCGTTACTTAAAACTTCAAAAAGAAAAAAATTTGTGACTAAATCATAAACTAAATTATAAAAAAAAAGTGTTTTGGGGAATCAAAATTGAGAAATTTAGAGAGCATCGATGCTACAAAAAACTATTTGTCTAAAATTTGATTCCATAGCGATTAGAGTTGATTACTATTATTTTAAAATTTAAAGACAAAGTACTAAGAATAAAATTTCAATATCAAAGTGTCAAATTATGAAAAGTAGTGGGAACAGAGGTGCTAAAAAATGTTCTAAATTAAAAAAAAAAAGCTTTAGCTTTTATTAAAATAATATTGAACTCGCCATGGTCGGTTTTGTGTTCCTACTTTTTAGTTGTCGCAGGTTTTGGATTTTTTTTTCCTTTTTCAATTGGTTTCTGACTAGGAAAGGAATATAATAAAGGAAAGAAGCGAGAAAAAAATTAAAAATATTGGAATTAATTATAATTTATGCGTATTAAACGGAAAAAAAATCTATTAAAGATATGATCTTTGCTTAAGATCATCGTTGTAAATGTACCATAACTCCATTGATATTATTAGATATAGTTAAGAACTCGGATATATCTATTACAATTTATTAGTAATAAATGATTATAGATAAAATTATCTTCTGTAAAAGATTGTTAATACTGTTAATTCTAGCTGGTTTTGTTTTAACTGAAAACTAATCCTTTTTTTCTTATATATATACATATATATTTATATATTAACCAATCCTTTTTCTTATCATCAACCAACAGTTTAAGGAAAAGATACCAAAAAAAGTTTGTTTCCCCGATAAAAAGGGGAAAAAAAAAAGTTCACCTACGCTTTCGGTGTGAATTTTATTCTATTTTTTGATCCCTGTTGTTGAAAACATCAGACTTGTGTGTAAAGTTTGGCTGACTTTTGCAGTGTTTGAAGAATTCTTGAGGTTTTAACATAACCAAAATGAAGTTTTCAAAGCAAATAAATCATTTAGGTTTAGGTTTTGAAATCTTGAACTTTTGTTCATTATTAAAAATCAAAACTTTCTTTAGAGAAATTAAAAACTAAAACTATTACACGAAGGTATAAGACCTTTTGACAAGCCTAGTTTTCAAATTTTATGATAATAAATATTATGCTTACTGTAATTATTAATAAATAATATATTTAATTTTTAAAATTATTTGTATGGGTAAAATATCATGATTTTATCAAAAAAAAAAATATGTAGATTTTATGTAAATAAAAATTAGTAAATATTGATAAAAGAAATTTATACGGTTGTGTTTAATGGGAGTATCTTTTGTGAATTTCAGACACAATCAAATTTTGATGATAAAGTAAATTCGAGATGTACCTCATAAATGTTGGTTTATCAAATTTGCTCATAAAGTAAATCGAAGATTTACCCAATAAATTTTAGATCTATACAAGATATGATTATGGAGTATGTTTGGGATTTACTATAATTTACTAACCCATATAAAATTTTTGTCATTTCGTTCTATTCCACCTAAAACAATGTTATTTACCTGCTTCCTTTTAAAAATGCGTTTGTTATGATCAAGTTGCCTCTTTTTGCAGTTGATCATAAAAATATGTAAAAAAAGTTGCTCCAATCTAGGGAGCTTATCGGATTATCTTCTTTTAGTGGACATCACCATATGAAGCACATTCATGAAAGGGACATAAATATTCATGTCCTTGAAAAAAATTTCTAAGATTTTTGCTTTCATTTTCTTTTTATTTTATATTAACTTAACAATGACTAAATCCTAAAAGAATTGTACTAAAAGAGTGACCATCCTAAGCAGATCTCCTAATTTTCTTAAGTGTTAGATAACCCCACTCAACCCGAGGAAGATTAAAAAAAAAAAAAGAGTTTGCTTTCTGCGCAGAAACAATATAATGATAATAAAGTAAAATAAAAAATAAAAATACCGGCCTTCCAATTCTATTACAACATTTTTCACCTTCCTATTGCTTGTATACATACCTTTTTTTTTTTTTTTTGTGGTAATCTACCGCCCTTAACACTAAATAAAACAAAATATAACTATCAGTGAACTTGATAATATATTAAAACACAAAAATTACTAATATTTATGAACAAAAACGGGGATTTGCCTTGCATATTCTTAATGTGAAATTTCATATGACACCAAACTATATATTAAATTGATCTGGTGTATGTATACTACATTATATATAAAACAAACCCACTCTTGAGCAAAAAATATAAAGACTTTTCCATGGCTACCTACCACGTGGTGGATCATGAAATATAATAATGTTTTTTCAAAGCATTCACACAACGAGTGGCTGGAAATCGTCTATGTTGACTTCCACTTATACAATGGGAGAAATATTTTGACCAATCATCTAAAAGATGTAAAAAAGAATGAAAAGTAAACACCAATAGAACTGCTTCAAGGAGCAAAAAAGTCAAATGAACGTGGATGTGATAGCAAAATCCACGTATCGACAACCAACTTTTTTTATTGTTTGTGGTTTTTTTTTTGGGACACATTTGGTTTTCTAGTGTTTTTTTTTCATATGATATAATATTTTTAGTTTTGATTTATGTTTACAACTATATTATCAAACGCCTAATAATTCTCAAAGGCCATGTTAGATATGTTTTGTCCAAAAATTTGTCATTCACTTAGGTAAATTAAATAATTAATCCCCATTTTAAAATATTTTTATTCACTTTATCACTACAATTAATTTAAAAAATTTAATGTTTAGATTTAAATTTAATATTAATAAGTGAATGGGGAAATATGACTGAAATCAGTATAATACTAGGGAAAACAAATGATAGTATTTGCTATGATTTAAATCCTATCCGATTCTAAGTGGTAATACAAAAGAAAAAATGCACTAAATATTATGGGAGATTGGAGTTGATTGGCTAAGAACCGAGAAAATTAGAGCTGGCAATCACATTCTTTCTAATGAGAAATAACAGATGAAAACAATAATTAATTAATTAATGCTTGATTCACAATTATAATGAGTTGTCCTTTGTAATTGAACTATTTCTTAATTTTGAGATAAACAATTATGTGTAAGCAATTGGAAACAATCCTTTCCTATTCCTTAATTTACATATAACAAGAAACTGATATTATATTGGAACCAAAAAGTTTCATTTCGAATAGATTGTGCTACAGTAATCTTTTTTACAAAATTTAAACTGTTATAATATTTTTATTTTAAACTAGTAGTTTAAACTGATTATCGAAATGACCACTGAGTGAATCATAATCTATCTCTTTTGGTGCAAGTTGCGTGATTAATGATTTGTGATAGGATTTTTTTGTTTTCTTTTACTTTTCAACTTGCGGTGTGAGATCAATAGTCAATGTGAAACAAAGCTGAAATGATCAATGGCAATTCTTGGCCAATGATTCGGGTTTATGTTTAATAAATAAAGGATTAGGTTTATATGAGTTGATTATTGATTTTACGAGCATGATTGAATTGATCCCTTGATGGCAGACCAAACACAATACCTATTCTTCATCAGGGTAAGCAGAAATATTAATAAGCCAAGTTGCTTAAATATTTTCGTATGCACAAGCTTAGTACTGTCAATTTATATATAATACACACAAAATTACGATCGTATGAGGAGAAAGAAAACAACATCTAGGAATCAAATCAAGCAGATCTCATGCGTGCGCATATATATATATATATGTACGTATGTATGTATGTATGATATATGTATATGCTTAATCATTTATAATGGGTAAAAAAAAAAAAAAAAGATTCCTACTATATACACGACTCACAACTCTCACACGTTGAAAATTTTGTGATACTACCATAGTGTGTGTATATATGTATACACATATGTAAGCGTGTGTGTGTATTTAGAGAGAGAGAATATATAGTACGTACGCCTAACAAATCTTTCATAGTGCTTTTATTTATTTTTATGTTGAATTTGTAGTGTTATTTTTTGATATGGAAGGGATTAATACTTGTTAATATTGGACTATATAATAGAAGCTAGTGAGGACCTATAACACCAGATTGGATATAGGAGGTTGATGACAAGCGCTAGGTAGTTGGTAAATTGTTTATCATAGTACCAGAAGGTGAAAAAAAAAAAGAAAAAAAAAAACTTGCCGCATGTTACGCCCTGAAATTTATTTAATGTTAATGTAATTTAAATGATGAATTAGTGTGCCATAATTAATGTTTCAACATTAATTTGCTGATTTGGTTGAATTTTGAATTTTAGGTGGTTTTGTTAAATTGATAAATTCAAATGATTTCTCATTGTTTTAAAATGATGTTTTGAGTTTTAAAGCACAACAATTTATAAAATGTTAAAAATATTCCGTTTTACAAAACTGTGGGTGGCATTTAGTTTTCGCACAGTAAAACCGCCCACCGTATTCTCTATTTATTCACTCTTTCACTCTCTCTCTTCACTCTCAGCTCTCACTCTCTCTCTCCTCTCTCTCTCTTGCCCGTGAGCCCCCCTCTCTCCTTCTCTCTCGGCTTCTCTCTTCTCTCTCAAATTTTCTCTCAAATTTTGAATCAAAAGTCGAATCCAAGCTTCGGGTTAGCAAGGAGGAAGCTTGGGAAAGTGATTTGGCAACTGAGAACTCGAATTGAAGCTTCGATTCGAGTTTAGTTTTGAAATTTCTAAACTTTTTCCAAAATTTTCAATTTTGTGTATTTTTGAAATTTAAGTTCGTTTGAGCTTAGAAAACCTTTGATTTGAGTTAAATGAACTTAGAACAACTAGAATCTAAGCTTAGATTGAAGAAAAACAGATTGGATTCAAGATTTTTCATTTTTCTTCATTTTTTGCCATTTTTGGATTTTTGAGATTTTTGTGTTTAAATCTTGTTTAAATGAGTTCAAAAGTATTCTAGCATGTTTTTCTATCATCTATGATTGTTTTCCATGCCTGAGACTTGAGAAAAACATGTTAAAATCAAGATTTGGATTTTGGGAGATTGAAAACCCGTGGTTGGGATTTCTGGGTTTTCCCAGTTCGACAGGGCGAACTACGTGTTGCGCAGGCCGGATCAAAGGATCGGCAGGCCGGTGTTCATCTGTCCGGCAGGCCAAACCTGAAAATGTCCGGCCGACCAGACCTGGTTTTCGACAGCAGTTCGGCCGGCCGAAGCAGGGAGTCCGGCAGGCCGGTCGGGCATGGAAAATTTTGTGATTTTACACCCGTTTTCACTGTTTTGAACCCCGATTTAAATTCCAACATTGTGAAATGATTTTAAAGGTACAAATGGCACACTAGGACATCATGAAATGTTTTAGTAACATAGTATGTCTCGAACTAGATATTGATCGACTTAGTGTGTATCTAGGATCGTTCGTGGTTCCACGGAGCTAACGTATAGCGGACTGGGATTACGGTGTGGGGCACCGGCACGAGTATCGAGGTAGGACTTCTATCCCATTCCTTGGTAGCCTAGTTTCAAAATGAGTTGGCTTTAAAAAGGATTTCCATTAAAATGTTTTCAACGGTTGTTTGAAAATGAATTTATCGGTTATATTCTAATATACCGTGAATTGAAATGAACTTCATAATGAATGTAAATGACAATACTCTGTAAATGGGTTTTGAATGATGATAAAAATAAACACATAGGCATGATGCCATATTAGAGATCGGGTCGTGTAGCGATCGACCTTGGGGGCAGATCCCAAAACCCAGCTGGGCCACTACGGTGGTGATATTCTTATGGTTTGCCTAGGAAAAGAAAATGATATTTCTGGTTGTCCGAGTAAACTATTTTGGGTAAGAACGGTTTTATTTAAATTTATTTATTTATTCGATGTTTCTTTTGAGTAATTCCTTGAATAATGAGATTTTCCTTTAAATTAAATAATTTATTAAAATATAGTCCTACTGAGCCTTTCGTTCACGTTTTATTTGTTTTAAACCCTTTCCCCTCTAGGTGGATTCCCCTTTAGGTTTGGAGAAGACACAACGGACAGGACTCAAGAGCAGTAGAAAGACTAGTAGATTTAATTGTATTGTTTAATCAAGGCATGTAATGTTTTAACTTTATTTGTATTTGGACTGTGGTTGTATTTATATATTGTCAGTACCATGTGTGTGCACAAGTTGTGGGTCGGTGGGACCCATACTCGCTATGTTTATTCTTTATTATTTATTTTCATGCTATGGTTTCCTTGAAACTTTCACATTTTATATTTAATTCAACTCCTAAACTCTTGATTTTTAATTAGAGTCTCTTTTAATTAACCCACCACGTCACCTCCCGTACTCTTGGGTGTGACAACGCATCACATCAATCCAAAAACAAAATATTAATAAAAAAAAGGTGTGCGGATTTCTTTATTATACCTGGTGGATCATGTGGTCACGATCGAAGATATTGTGCCTTTTTTTTTAATTATTTTCTTTGCGATAAGTTTTTCAAAATTGATATTAACAACCAACTATTTTGATAAGAAACATTCTAGTGGACCTGAGGGACCCTACAGCACGCATGACAAGGGTGAAAATAACGTACCAATAGGTCAAGAAGGCCTTAATTATTATGGTTTGGTGACTGGCTTAATTTTGGTGATAATTGTACCTCAAAAATTTTCGCCCATATGTTGGCTATATATATTCAACTGGGGATGACAATTCGTATCAGCTGATTATGTTTACGGTCGATACAAATTTAACACAATATGATTAGCTTTGACGTGAACACAATATGAATTATAAGCATATCATAAATCCAAACACGAACAAAACGAAACATTTCTTGTATGCATAATATGACACTACATGTAGCACATTTAATAGTAATCAGGTTGACAAAATAAACATCCATTTATGACCCAATTAACCCGGTAAGTCAAAATTAATAAAATTATATAAAATTAGTATAAACTTACTACTGATTATAGTTAAATGAAGCGTATGATTTATGTAATTAACAAGACCGTTAATTTTTCAAATCTTTATAACAAACACATAAAGATATCTACTCACACAAAACATGTATATGTGTATATGTTAACATATTTTGTGTAACTTATATGTAATATACTTGTCAATTTCGAGTTAATTAGTTTGTTGACTCGTATACCTACCCATTTATCATACTTATTATACGTGACAGTCTAAAATTGACTCAAAAATTTAAACTCAATTATTTCATGTCGTTTTCGAGTTTTGTTGTGTAGGAAATTGTAGACAGGTCCTAATTTCCGGAAACTAATACTATATAGGACGGTCGCACGAAATTGTTGCTTGTATTATTAAACCATATATCCCAGAAAAAACATAACGACTATGAAAGCACAGTGCAAAAATTTCTGCCGACCTCATTATAGATGTGGGGAATGATGGGCAAAAGTCTCTTTCTTGAAACTCTCTGTTGTATTACAGTCACTATATTACTGACTGCCATGTTCAAGAGGTTAGAAAGTTAAAGGAAGAGTTTGGTGTATTTGTTGTGGTTTTATTGATTCTTATGAAAAATTTTACGGGGATATAATATATAAAAGTTATATAAAATGTTGGCCTAATAAATTTAAACAATAATGATTAAGAATGCATGTAAACGCCCCTAAAAAAGGGAAAAAAAAGCATATGTAAACGACATAACACTGGTTCTATAATTTAAGTAGTCTCGTCAAGCTTTAAAAACGACACTGAAGTTGATTATAACACGTCGTTTTCATGTTTTGTACGGCGAAGATGGAGGAAAATGACCTATCGTTCACCTTTCAGTTTATTTTTTTTTATTTTTTAGTTGACAGTTTTTCGTGAACTTGTGCTTATTTATTCTTTTGCCTTGTATATTATAACTAATTTAAAATTAAAGAAATTAATTTTAATAGGCAAAGAAGGATGAGTAAGGGCAATTACAAATGTTAATAAACGTTCAAAATTAAAGAAATACGCTTATTGTTATGAGAACTTAGCCATTTTTTTTAGTAGGATACGAGAATTTATCCATTGTTTAATGTTACGTAAAGAAGGACAAAATTAGTGTATCACAACAACAACCAATTAACCATTATAGCATATATACAGTTGAGAAAAAAAAACCGTTGTAGAATTTATAGCATTTCAAAAAATATATAACTACTATGCTGGCTGTATTAAGTATTTACTAACAAGGTTTCAAAGTTATAGAAACTATTAGAGTATATTATAACTTTCAGAACAATAAATAAAAACATTAATTTTTTAAATGCCCCTAAACTATATAAATACATAGTTCAACATGAGGCTGAAATTTGGAAAAGGGTTGATTTAATCCTCACAAATTTGTCTATCATATTAACAGAATGATAATATGACACTAAGTATACTTTCATAAATGCCTCATGAATTATTGATTTTAAGTCAACTTTTTGCTAGAACTATTCATTTTGTGTCAACTTTTTTTCCCTAATTAATTAAAGACAAGTTGACATAAACTCAATAGTTCAGAGGATATTTATGTAAACTACTTTAATTTAGGAGGCATTTGAATGATTTCATATAGTTTAGGGGTGAAATGAGTCATTTTTAAAATTTGAGGAGCATGTTAAATTAGTATATTTAATTTAGGGATGTGTATAAAATTAATCCTAAACATAAAAAGATACCACGGGATTGTTTGTTTTAAGGACTCTTTGTATTCAATGAACTCAAATTTGGATTTGAGTGTTAAGAATCCTTTGGATACATGTTTATTTCCCTCAAAATCCGAATCCTTTAAGTATCTGTTTTTAGAGTTCTGACTTTCCCTAAACTTTTGATACTCGGATATCTCTGCTACAGTAAAAACTAAAATTCTATCTCCTATATTTAAGGGAAAAAAATCATAACTTTCTCATTTGGTATCCAACTGAGATGATTCTTTTTTTATTATGTTCATAGTGAAGAGATGAATAAATTAAGATCGATATTGCATATTTTTTAGGATCATTAATACTAAGATTTTATTAGATTTATTAATAAATCAAAACCTATTTTCACTACCTTTCTAAACACAAATTCTAATTTTATTTCATACTCAGATTAAAACTTAAATGCATATCCAAACGTCAATTTGGAGAACAATTCAAATCATTAATCAAATCCTAATTCAAATCACACTAATTCAAATTAAATTACAAATTCAAATTCATTTAACAAACAGAACGTACATTTGGATATGCATTTGAATTAGTGTGATTTGAATTAGGATTTGAGTTAATGATTTGAATTGTTCTCCAAATTGACGTTTAGATATACATTTAAGTTTTAATCTAAGTATGGAATAAAATTAGAATTTGTGTTTAGAAAGGTAGTGAAAATAGGTTTTGATTTATTAATAAATCTAATAAAATCTTAGTGTTAATGATCCTAAAAAATATGCAATATTGATCTTAATTTATTCCTCTCTTCACTAGGAACATAATAAAAAAAGAATCATCTCAGTTGGATACCAAATGAGAAAGTTATGATTTTTTTTCCTTAAATATAGGAGAGAGAATTTTAGTTTTTACTGTAGCAGAGATATCCGAGTATCAAAAGTTTAGGGGAAATCAGGACTCTAAAAACAGATACTTAAAGGATTTGGATTTTGAGGGAAATAAACATGTATCCAAAGGATTCTTAACACTCGAATCCAAATTTGAGTTCATTGAATACAAAGAGTCCTTAAAACAAACAATCTCGTGGTATCTTTTTATATTTAGGATTAATTTTATACACATCCTTAAATTAAATATACTAATTTAACATGCTCCTCAAATTTTAAAAATGACTCATTTCACCCCTAAACTATATGAAATCATTCAAATGCCTCCTAAATTAAAGTAGTTTACATAAATATCCTCTGAACTATTGAGTTTATGTCAACTTGTCTTTAATTAATTAGGGAAAAAAAGTTGACACAAAATGAATAGTTCTAGCAAAAAGTTGACTTAAAATCAATAATTCATGAGGCATTTATGAAAGTATACTTAGTGTCATATTATCATTCTGTTAATATGATAGACAAATTTGTTTATGTCATATTATCCTTCTGTTAATATGATAGAATTTTATAATTTTAAATTTATTAATTAAATCAATAATTCTACTTGTCCAAATAGGATTTACAAAGATGCAGAGGAACTAATGAACCTATAATTCCAAGCTCTAATAAAACCAATATATTAATAAAACTCTTTAATTAATATATTACTCTTTTATTAATTCCAATGTTACTATCCTTAAAACTTGGAATTGTACTCTTAAAATTATAGATATAATTACTCATTTTTTAGAGTTGTCCATTTTGTATTATCATTACATATAAATTGATCATCTATAAATAATTCATAATTGGAGTAAGAAAAAATCGGTAAACCTCTTTAATTAATTTTTTTTAATCTGTGAGTGGCATTGATTCTCTGATTAATAATAAATTCATGAACTTAATCACAAATTAAACGCTTATATTATTCAAGACCTGAATTAATACTAAAAAGAATTATTTATCTACTTCTCGTTAAAAAAGAAATAGATTTCATCTTGTAATATTAATATTCCTTGTTACTTACTTCATTATGCCTCTAAAATACAAAGGATGAGATAGAATCTTGATTCCATATTGAGAGAGTCAAAAGACATAAAATCCATAAATAGGAGTCTACTAAAGACTCAAGATTCAGATCATCTTATATATGAACATCGATTTTGATTAAAACTTACTATATTTAATAGAAATTATTGGCTATTTATATCACATCATGTCCTGGTCCTATATAATCTCATTATCTAAAGTGCACTCATTTAATGACTTATCATCAATGGTTCGGATAAGACCGTTCCATTCTTATTAGAAATGAGATGCACTAATAACGCTCGATTAAAGATTTTATACTTTAATTGATAATTAATTATAATAACTAATTATAATTATCATCCTTAAATATTATTCTTTTACATATACAACTTATTTTTAATTTTTTTATGTTTTGATTTGAATTTCTTAAAAAAAATATTTAACACTTTACTAAATACTCTTATTAAAGAAGTTATGTGTATCTCACATGAACGGATTTTAACAGACATTTGTTACTTTCATCCTTTTGAATGTAAAACAAAAGGTTAAATCCAGTTTAGTTACTTAAAAAAAGGTTGGGACCAAATGATACCTTTTTAAAAAGGTTGAAAACTTGATGTGTAATTTACCCAAGTATATATGCAAGAAGAAATCCCACAATCAAGAACTAACTTGTCATACAGTTTCAGGAACAATTATAGACTTGATCACAAATATTCATAATGGAAAATTCTGTCTCCTTATGTGTGTGAGACCGTGGGTGTAGACACTCAGTATTGTCAGGAGTCTTGCCATGTGATCATATACCTTCACGTCCAATAACCCTCCAACCTACAGCGGAAAATGATAAAGCATAGAGAATAAAATTCTAAAGTAAGATTCCTATCTTTATGATGTTGTGCCGATAGTGCTTATGGCGCCAAGGGATCAACCACGGTCAAATAATTGGTACTTTTTTTGTTTAAAGAATGTATGGTGACGTCGGATTTGGGCGACAAATGACAAAATACACATTTGTAGGTGGAAATGGACCTATGGAAAACACTTCTCGTTCTGCCACAAGATACAATGTCTTTCATCCAAATTCCATCGTTTAGACCTTATAGAGGCTTTTTTTTTTTTTTTTTGAAGTAAAAAACAATGGTTACACTCAACACGAGCCTATGCTTTTTTCTTTTTTTTTTTTTAAAGAAAACCTAGGCGTACTTGCATTTTACTCTCTCTCTCTCTTTCTTTTTTTTTTTTTTTTTTTTGGTTAAAACGTTTACTAAATTTTAGTTGCTTTTTTTCTTTATTTTCAGCCGTACCGTCTATTATTAATTTTTCTTTTGTATGTAGCTAGAAATATATATTTTTAAAGGCTAGTATATGCTTACCTTTCAATAATAGAACATTCTGGTAACAGTAACAGATATTTAGTGATATCTGAAAACGAAGAGATAGAAAAGTTGCCCGCTTAGGTAATGGGGAAAGAAAAAAATAAGGGGTGCCATTCCAATAAAAAATGCCAGCAGTTGCTTGTCGAGGAAATTAGCATAAAATGGGTAGCGCTCCATGAACAGTACAAACTCGAGCTTATCATTTGTTTGAGTTTCTAGTTGTTCTTTGGGGGCTTATGCATTAATATTGAATATTATATATCTTATTCCTTTTATGATTGAGTTGTTGAAAATAGATCGCGTAATGTTGGGAGACGTGTTTCAGGCCTTGCCCTTGTAGGTTAGCCAGGAAATATTCCACTGCTCTGATATAATTAGTTTAGGGCGTCTCCAATCTGACACCAGATTGGTCTGACATTTATAATTTTTTTTTCCAGAATACAATTTTATTCATGTGTTTATATAACTTTTAAGTTATTTACATATAATACATGTAATATTGTAAATTAAATTTCAAAAAATTAAATATTACAAGACTATATAAACAGAGTTACATTCTCAAACGAAGAAAATTACGAACACAGAGCTTTTTGTGAGAAAAAATAAGTATAATATCGTCGCAAAAGATAAACAAAATGACGGTGTCTCATCTAATTTGGATAAGATGAGCCTCAAACAACTTTTTGCGAAATAACATTCTTTCTAATGAGAAATAACAGGTGAAATCAGTAATTAATTAATGCTTTATTTACAATTATAATGAGTTCCATTTTTTAATTGAACTATTTCTTAATTTTGACATAAACAATTTTGTGTAAGCAACTGGAAACAATCCTTTCCTATTCCATAATTTATATATAATAAGACATTGATAGTATGTTAGAACCGCTATAGTAATTTTTTTTACAAAATTTAAATTGTTATAATATTTTTATTTTAAACTAGTAGTTTCAACTGACTACCCTAAGTGAATTAAAATCTAGCTCTTTTGGTGCATGTTCCGTGATTAATGATTTGTGGTAGTATTTTTTTTTTTGTTTTCTTTTACTTTCAACTTGCGGTGTAAGATCAGTAGTCAATGTGAAACAAATCTGAAATGATCAATAGCAATTCTTGGCCAATGATTCGGATTTATGTTTAATAAATAAAGGATTAGGTTTATGTGAGTTGATTGTTGATTTTACGTGCATGATTGAATTGATCCCTTGATGGCAGACCAAACACAATATTATAAATTCTACATGGGGTTAAGGAGAAATATTAATAAGCCAAGTTGCTTAAATATTTTCGTATGCACAAGCTTAGTACTGTCAATTAATATATAATACATACAAAATTACGTTCATATGACGAGAAAGAAAACAACACCTAGGAATCAAATCAAGCAGATCTCATGCGCGCGCATATAATATATGTCGTACTCGCAACAACCAAGCTTCATATATACTTGTTCATTTCTAACGGGTAAGAAAAAGATTCCTATTATATACACGAGTCACAACTCTTACACGTTGAAAATTTTGTGATGCTACGTATGTGTGTGTATATATATGTATAACGTTTGTAAGTGTGTGTATATATTTATAGAGTGAGAATATATAGTGCGTACGCCTAACAAATCTTTCATAGTGCTTTTATTTATTTTTATGGTGAATTTGTAGTGTTATTTTTTGGTATGAATATTGGACTATATAATAGAAGCTAGTGAGGACCTATAATGCCAGATTGGATATAGGAGGTTGACGATAAGCGCTAGCTAGTTGGTAAATTATTTATCTTAGTACCATTAAGGGAAAAAAAAAAAAAACTTGCCAACGCATCAAATCAATCCAAAACCAAAATGTTAATAAAAAACGTGACGGTTTTCTTTATTATTATACCTAATGGTGTTAGTTGTTTGTGCAATTAATAACAACCATAAAATACAAAAAAACGGAAGCGTATTGGATCGAATTCAATACCTCCAGCCATTGTGTTTGATGCTCTGTTTTCCACCGAATGTGTTCACTGTGTTCCTCCGTGAATTGTTGTTTTCTGGGCACTCTCAATTCTCACTTGATGGTGTAATTTTGTTGTGTTGATGAATTGTGTGCTCAGGGACCCATAATTTAATACCGTGACCATCACACGGTTGTAACAGTTACCAACCGTTACATGAGGCAGTTGAATCTCACGTGGGCCAAATCCGTATCACGTGGGCAACACGAATTTTTTTTTAACATTCTCCCACTTGGCTCACGTATTACATCAACTGCTATAAAGAGAAACAAAATACATGAATCATGGCGACAGGTCCTCTAAATAACGAGTATTATCTTCCATGTATCACAATATATCTTGTTTCTTAGATTTTCTATCTTATCTTAATGAATAAACCCCATGTTTATTCTAGGTCCTAAACTTTAGTGATATTTCTCATAAATAAAGTTGCGCACTTAATTGAAGCTGAAAAGAGAAATTATCATAAATATAGAGTTTCACAACAAGTAATTCAAAATTACATAAGGGAACCAAGTCCCATTCTATCCACATGATCCCTAAATTTTACTGGTGGCATGCCTTTAGTCAAGGGATCGGCAATCATCAATTCAGTGCTTATGTGTTCAATGACCACTGCTTTATTCTTAACACGCTCTCGTATGGCCAGATACTTAATGTCGATATGTTTGCTTCGACTACCGCTTTTGTTGTTTCTAGCCATAAAAACAGCAGCTGAATTGTCACAGAATATCTTCAACGGCCTAGAGATAGAATCCATAATCTTAAGCCCAGAAATGAAACTCTTGATCCATACACCATGTGAGGTAGCCTCAAAGCAGGATACGAACTCGGCCTCCATAGTGGAAGTAGCAGTCAAGGTTTGTTTGGCGCTCCTCCATGAAACAGCTCCACTAGCTAGCATGAAAATGTATCCGGAAGTTGATTTTCGTGAATCAATGCAGCCAGCAAAGTCAGAATCAGAGTAACCAATGACTTCCAAGTTGTCAGTCCGTCTATACATAAGCATGTAGTCTTTGGTTCCTTGTAGGTACCTCATCACCTTCTTTGCAGCCTTCCAGTGGTCTAATCCTGGATCACTCTGATATCTGCCCAACATTCCTACAGCAAATGCAATGTCAGGTCTTGTGCAAACCTGAGCATACATAAGACTTCCAACAGCTGAAGCATATGGAATGTTGTGCATCTGTTCTCTTTCAAGGTCATTTTTTGGGCACTGATTCAAATTGAATCTATCACCCTTCACAATGGGAGCTATACTCGGTGAACAATTTTTCATCCGAAATCTCTCCAAAACTTTGTTGATATAGGCTTCTTGAGACAGACCCAAAGTGCCTTTATATCTGTCTCTGTGTATCTTAATGCCTATAACGAAGGATGCATCACCCATATCCTTCATGTCAAAGTTTTTAGAGAGGAATTGTTTTACCTCATGTAGCATACCCTTGTCATTGGTTGCAAGTAAAATGTCATCCACATATAGAACCAGGAAACAGATTTTACTCCCACTGACCGTCTGGTATATACATTGATCCATGATGTTCTCTACAAATCCAAATGAAGAGATGACATCATGAAATTTCAAATACCACTGACGGGAGGCCTGCTTTAACCCATATATGGATTTCTTAAGCTTACATACCAACTGCTCACCATTACTAGAGGAGAATCCTTCTGGTTGTTTCATATAAACCTCTTCCTCTAGTTCACCATTGAGAAATGCCGTTTTCACATCCATCTGTTGTAACTCTAAGTCAAAATGAGCAACAAGTGCCAAGATGATGCGGAGAGAATCTTTCTTGGATACAGGAGAAAAGGTCTCCTTGTAGTCGATTCCTTCTTTCTGAGTGAATCCTTTGGCCACGAGTCTTGCCTTATATCTTTCGATGTTGCCTAATGAGTCTTTCTTCATCTTATAGACCCATTACACCCTATGGCTTTTGCACCATCAGGCAACTCGACAAGATCCCAGACTCCATTGGATGCCATAGAATCCATCTCATCCTTCATTGCATCGTACCAAAGTTTCGATTCTTGGCAACTTATGGCTTGTGAAAATGTTTCGGGATCATTTTCGGCTCCAATGTTATAGTCCGATTCTTGTAGATACACAACATAATCACTAGGAATTGCCGATTTCCTTTCTCTAGTAGATCTCCTTAATGTTGGTTCAACATTTTCCTGAGGAATCTGTTGTCCAACTTGTTGCTCAATTGTTTCCGTTGGTTCTTGAGCAACTTGACCTTCTAGATTATGATCAGCAATTTGTGGAACCTCAATGATCGGTTGCACAACACTCGGTTGGACTATAGGAGTGCTATGACCTATGATCAACCTATCACTTGATGTAGATGGTTGAGCTTCAGTATGATCTCCTTCAGAAACTATGTTCCAAAATTGATCGCTCCCACTAATCAAGTCATTCTCAAGAAACTTGGCGTTCCTTGATTCCACAAATCTAGTGCTATGAGTTGGACAGTAGAATCTATATCCTTTTGACCTCTCGGCATATCCAACGAAATATCCGCTAATGGTCCTCGGATCTAGCTTCTTCTCTTGTGGATTGTACACTCTTACTTCAGACGGACATCCCCAAACGCGTATATGTCGCAAACTCGGTTTCCAACCTTTCCATAACTCAAATGGCATCTTCGGAACAGCCTTAGTCGGAACCCGGTTTAATATATACACAGCCGTCTTAAGAGCTTCAGTCCACAAGGACTTAGGTAGGTTGGAGTTACTCTGCATACTCCTCACCATGTCCATTAATGTTCGGTTTCTTCTTTCTACTACACCATTCTGATCCGGAGAACCAGGCATGGTGTATTGGGCAACTATCCCATGTTCTTGAAGAAACCTTGCAAATGGACCTTGAGCTTGTCCATCCTCAGTGTATCTACCATAATATTCTCCACCTCTATCTGTCCTCACGATCTTTATTTGTTTTCCGCATTGTTTCTCTACTTCAGCCTTGAAAACTTTAAAGGCATCTAATGCTTCATCCTTTGTATGAAGCAAGTAGAGATACATGTACCGTGAGTAATCATCTATGAAAGAGATGAAGTATCTCAGGACCATATGAGTCCATTACTGGACTACAAATATCTGAATGTATGATTTCTAATATTTCTGAACTCCTCTTGGCACCTTTCTTAGACTTGTTGGTTAGCTTTCCCTTAATGCAACCTACACAAGTCTCGAAGTCAGTAAAATCCAAAGTACTAAGTACTCCGTCAGTCACTAACCTCTTGATTCTCTCAATGGAGATATGTCCTAATCTCCGATGCCACAACATAGAGGAATCCTCATTTAGAACACAACGTTTAATGCCAGATTGAACATGCATAGCAGTATGATGTGGTTCATTTTGCAAGTTAATTGAGAAAAGACCATCAGACAAAATACCATTCCCAACAAGATCAGATTTATAAAATAAACTAAAACATTTGTCTGAAAAGTAAAGGAATATCCCAAATGTACAAGTCTGGAAACAGAAATTAAGTTCCTAGAAAAGTTTGGAACATAAAATGTCTTATCCAATTCCAAAGTAAAACCACTACTTAAAACTAAGGTGCATGTTCCGATGGCTTCCACATGTGAACGCATCTTATTTCCTGAAGAGATGCTAAGCTCACTTCCCAGTGGCTTCCTTAGTTTTCGCATACCCTACAAGGTATTCGAAATATGGATTGTAGATCCAGAATCAATCCACCATGTGTTATAAACAACATCAATCATATTAGATTCATAACAAACCAATGAGATTGAATTACCTTTCTTCTCAAGCCAACTCTGAAATTTTGTTCAATCCTTCTTCATGTGTCCCTTCTTTTTACAGAAGAAACACTTGGATTCCTTCTTAATGACAGCTTTGGGAGGCATTTTACTCTTCCCTTTGTCCTTGGCCTGATGTTGGTCTTGATTCTGATTCTTTCCTTTCGTGGTTGTAAGTGCAGTTTCACCCATTTCCATTACAAGCCGCCCCTCTTCCTGAGTACACATGGTCAGAAGTTCATTTATTGACCATTTGTCCTTATGTGTATTGTAGGAAATCTTAAAGGGCCCATATTGTTTTGGTAGGGTGTTCAGAATGTAGTGCACCAGGAAAGATTCAGACATATCCACCTCAAGGTTCTTTAATTGAGCCTGCTATGTCCCTCATCTCCATGATGTGCTCACGCACACCTCTCACACTGGTGAGCCTTAAAGATGAGAACCTCATGATTAGGGTGCTGGCAAGTGCCTTATCTGAAGTTTCAAATTGCTCATCAATGGCTTTCAGTAATGCCCGGACCTTGTCATACTGTTCAACGGAACCACGTATACCAGCAGAGATTTTGGTCTTTATGAACATGACGCTAAGGCGATTAGATCGCTCCCAACGTTCATAAAGAGCAATCTCATCCTGAGTGCTGGTGTCAGTAATTATAGGCTCGTCTTTCCTTATAGCATAATCAATGTCCATCCACCCTAAGTGAAGGAGTATTCTCTCCTTCCAGACCTTGTAGTTATCCCCTTTTAGCTCAGGGATATCACATCGTACATCAGAGAAATTCACAGATTGTATGACTGCATAATTAAAATAAACATGCTTATGATCAAAATATTGAGGCTAATAAACATAAATCATGCTTTACCAATGTAAATCATGCATAATATCATGAATCTATGACATAAAACTTGCCTGTGGGCTAAAGTTCTAATTCAATTAGATTCATTTAATTGTATGATAAAACTATCAAATTATGTTCCCTTTTCTAATCCCTGTGGGTAAATCAGAAAATATATTTTGATATTTTATCCTAATCAGTTATATCAATATAATAAAAATTCCTGTGGGATAAAATTTATTATATTAAATACAACTAATTATAATAAATGTCCTTTAACCAAATGTGATCCTAAACAAATTAATATATAATTTTACATAATTAGAGTTGCTGTGGCTAAGCTCCAATTATTTAAAATTATATGGATCACTTAGACATTTAATTTTGTTCACAATTATTCATGATAATTGCATGTTCTATAGGCAATATAATAATTATGAACAAAATCTTAATTTGTGCTAAATGAGTTAATTAACTTAATAACATGCATAATAAAACTCAAAACAATGCATATAACAAATATTTAGCACATAATGCTTAAATTGAATTTCCCATGAAATTATTGCAAGAATTATGTGCATATCCAAAAACCAAAAATTTTATATTATTTTTTTTTTTTGGCCAAAACGACGACGTTTCATTTGAGAGGGGGGGGGGGGGGGGGGGGGGGGTCCCTTGAACGGCGTCGTTTCGCTGAAGGGGGGGAGTCCCCAAAAACGACGTCGTTTCACTGAAGGTCGTTTCTCGCGCCTGCTAAAACGACGGGTCGTTTTGCTGCCCGAATGCAAAACGACCTGTCGTATGGGTCGTCTTCAACCTCCAGCCGGGTCGTTCTGACCCGGATGCTACCCGCGCGACCCATCGAAAAACCCGACTTTTTCTCTTCCCTCCGACGTCCATTTCAGGCGTTCCAAATCCCAAAATGCTCAGAAATCAATGATATGATGATTTATGAATTCAAAATACATAATTAACCAAGTATTCATATTAATCAACATATGCTTTTCACGGCCAAAAAACCGGCATGCACAGTCCGAAAAAACATGTAGAATTTCTCGGTTTTTCATCATAAAACATCAATAAAACATTAACCCAATGGTTTTATAGCAGTAAAATTGAAAAAATATCAAGAAAAAACAAAGTCCAATTCACGGTACAAAAACCGTGGGAAAACAGAATTTTCGTTCAAAATTTGAACATCAAGGTAGAGGTATAAGGCTCGGATACCAAATGTTAGTTGTTTGTGCAATTAATAACAACCATAAAATACAAAAAAAACGGAAGCGTATTGGATCGAATTCAATACCTCCAGCCATTGTGTTTGATGCTTTGTTTTCCACCGAATTTGTTCACTGTGTTCCTCCGTGAATTGTTGTTTTCTGGGCACTCTCAATTCTCACTTGATGGTGTAATTTTGTTGTGTTGATGAATTGTGTGCTCAGGGACCCATAATTTAATACCGTGACCATCACACGGTTGTAACAGTTACCAACCGTTACATGAGGCAGTTGAATCTCACGTGGGCCAAATCCGTATCACGTGGGCAGCACATATCACGTGGGCAACACGAATTTTTTTTTAACAAATGGATCATGTGGCACGACCGAAGATATTTTGCCTACATTTTGTTTTATTTTCTTTGCGATACGTTTTTCAAAATTGATATGAACAACTAACTATTTTGATAAGAAACAATCTAGTGGACCTGAGGGGCCCTACAGCATGTATGGCATGGATGAAGATAACGTAACAATGGGTCAAGAAGACCTTAATTATTATGGTTTGCTGACTGGCTTAATTTTGGTGATAATTGTACTTCAAAATTTTTCGTCCATATGTTGGCTATATATATATCAATTAGGGAAGACAATTCATATAAGCTGATCGTGTTTAGGGTCGATATAAATTTAACATGATATAATTAGCCTTGATGCGAATGCGATATGAATAATAAGCATATCATAAATCCAAACACAAACAATATAAAACATTTATTATATGTATAGCACAACATGACACGTGAACATATTTAATAATAAACGGACTTACAAAAAAATCCATTTATGACCCAATTAACCTGATAAGGCAAAATTAATAAAATTATATAAAATTAATATAAACTTACTACTAATTATAGTTAAATGAAGCATATGATTTATGTAATTAACAAGAACAATAATTTTTCAAATCTTTATAGCAAACACATAAAGATATCCACTCAGGCAAAACATGTATACGTGTATATGTTAACGCATTTTGTGTAGCTTACATGTTATATACTTGTCAATTTGGAGTTAATTAGTATGTTGACCAGTAACCTACCCATTTATCATACTTGTTGTACGTGTTAGTCTGAAATTGACTCGAAAATTTAAACAAGTCATCCAAACTCAATTATTTCATGTCGTTTTCGAGTTATGTTGTGTAGAAAATTGTAGACAGGTCCTAATTTCCGGAAACTAATGCTATATAGGACCGTGGCACGAAATTGTTGCTTGTATTAGTAACCATATACCCAAGAAAAAACATAACGACTATGAAAGCACAGTGCAAAAATATCTGCCGACATCATTATAGATGTGGGGAATGATGGGCAAAAAGTCTCTTTCTTGAAACTCTGTGTTATATTACAGTCACTATTATACTGACTGTCATGTTCAAGAGGTTAGAAAGTTAAAGGAAGAGTTTGGTGTATTTGTTGTGGTTTTATTGATTCTTATGAAAAATTTTACGGGGATATAATATATAAAAGTTATATAAAATGTTGGCCTAATAAATTTAAACAATAATGATTAAGAATGCATGTAAACGCCCCTAAAAAAAGGGGAAAAAAAAGCATAGATAAACGACATAACACTGGTTCTATAATTTAAATAGTCTCGTCAAGCTTTAAAAACGACACTAAAGTTGATTTTAACACGTCGTTTTCATGTTTCGTGCGGCGAAGATGGAGGAAAATGACCTATTGTTTACCTTTTAGTTTATTTTTTTATTTATTTATGTTTAGTTGACAGGTTTTCGTGAACTTATGCTTATTTATTCTTTTGCCTTGTATATTATAACTAATTTAAAATGAAAGAAATTAATCTTAATAGGCAAGGAAGGATGAGTAATGGCAATTACAAATAATAAACGTTCAAAATTGAAGAAATACGCTTATTGTTATGAGAACTTAGCCATTTTTTTTAGTAGGATACGAGAATTTATCCATATTGTTTAATATTACGTAAAGGAGGAAAAAATTAGTGCATCACAACAACAACCAATTAATCATTATAGCATATATACAATTGAAAAAAAAAAAAAAAACCGTTGTAGAATTTATAGCATTTCAAAAAATATATAACTACTATACTGGCTGTATTAAGTATTTACTAACAAGGTTGCAAAGTTATAGATACTATTAGGGTATATTATAACGTTCAGAACAATAAATAAAAACATTAATTTTTTAAATGGCCCCTAAACCATATAAATACATAGCTCAACATGAGGCTGAAATTTGGAAAATGGTTGATTTCATTCTTACAAATTTGTCTTTCATATTAATAGAATGATAATATGTGACACCCGTTATTCTCCTAACGGGTATTAAGGTAATTAAATTAATTTTTAGTGTATAAAAAAAAATTACTTCATTTAAATTTATTTTACAATATTTATTTTTATCTATTTTTAAATTTTCTAAAATTCTCCTATATTTATTTAGTATGTTTACTAAAAAGCCTTAGAACTTCTAATAAATCTCAAAAATGTCATATTGGCATTATGTGTCTTAAAGTCTCTAGATGAGACATAAGGATATCTTTTCCAACTACTCTTGACCCTTATTTTCTTTATTTCCTCCGTGACATGCTTCAACATGTCTCCTCCATAATTGTTTATGTCACTTCTCTTCAAAGACTTCATCTTTTCTTCCTTTCTCTTCCACGGTTCCCACACTCTTCTTCTTATTTCTTTGATGAAGCAAAATACTTAGAGAACTTCTTCAAGGCAGCCATAAAAATCAGCCACCATCACCTCAATTTGAGCAAGAATTTCAGTCATACCGAAGTAAAGGAACCTGTTTTGAAGCCATTTCAAGCTTCCAACTAACCATAATCCGAGGTTAGAATCTTATGAACAAATTTAGTCTTTCATTTATAAATTTTTTTTTATACTAAAGGATTATTCAAATTTGTGTTCTTAAACCTAAGTATATGTTTGTTGCTATTTTGGAGCATATGTATAAAGTCTAAGTGTATATGCCCTAGACAGAAAAATTATATTGTTAAACTTTGTAATACCTCTATGTGCAGTGGCTATTTCTTGAAATTCTGGGATTAAATTAAAATGAATTTTATGAATTGGTTTGCATATTTGAAAAGTAGCATCCTAAGCTTTCTAACGAGCTATCATAAACCTAAATCGGAGTTGTATTTTATTTTCTAAGAATTATTCAATTTTCAGATTGGAAACTAGTAAACCTGCCAGTTTGTTATGGTATACCAGCTGCTAACCTGAACCAAGAACCCATCTTTGCTCACCACCTAATTCTTTAATGTCTTGCAACTTTTCCAATATTATCCTGAGTAATTGATGAATCTTATTAGGGACTAAAACATATAGATTACTTGTTCACATTTTATATTGTGTTAAGGCAAAAATTGTTTACTGTGGTATTCAAAAGAGATTTACATAAAAGCTTTAATAGCATACTAGTAAGATAGGTTTACACATGATTTATTTATGAATGTAGTTGTATGTTGTGCTTTAGTTTTAATTGTCCTTATGCACACCTTAGGATTAAGGGAGTATGGAGCTAACGTTAATTGATTCCAGGATTAAAAGATTGTTGATAAGCTTGAAAGGTAGGGATTCTATTACTCATCTTTTATGAGGTTTTTATAGAATTAAAATTGATTGTTTTACCGCAAGATATATATATATATATATATATATATATCTATGTTGAACTGATATTATATGAGTATCACATATGAAACTATGACATGAACTCGTCTTGTATTGTACGGCGAGGAACATAATGAATTGACACATGTTATAAATTGAGAAGCATGGTTAGGAAAATTGACTCTATTATTAATGATTTAATATAGAGAAATGGTGAGACATGAAGAGGGCGGCGGTTACGTCCTTGGGCATGAATACCCTAAAAGGTAAAATAGGGGGAAGGTGATGATGCTTCCTTGGGTTGAAAGTCCCAAAACACACTGTACAAGAATCGACTTGGTGAGGACTCGGGGCTTGATGTCCCCTCACCGGAACACCCTTGGAATGTTTATAGGGTGATCAAGTGCGCCCAATTGGGTTTCGATGAGTTGAGTGATACTCTATTTAACATGGATACCTAAGAACAATGATGATTGGTAATATTTGTATAAATGTGTAATTATGAAACTTGGTAATGATTAACTATGGTATCCATAAGATGTGATCATAATAAACCTCATAATTTGGAATATGATGTAACCTACTAACCATGTATGTTTTAATGTGGTAATGATAAAAACCTAAAGGTGAGTAATGGTTTTCTCTGCTGAGCATAGTGTCGCTCATTCCCTTATATTTTTATTTTTTCAGGATTCATTAAGTGTGAGGTGGCTACGAGAAAAATAGTTGAGAAAGTGATGTAGCTATATTACATTGAGACTGCTTCAATTGTTGAGAATGTTCTTCATGATAATGTAAGCATCAATTGTTACTTTCTGTGACTGTATTACAATGCGTTGAGGGTTAAAATGATGATGACGACAGTTTTATAATATTAAATTTAAGGTGCTACATTAAACTGTGGATTATTTGTCGATTATATTTTTATTTTTGATATTGAGAGTTTTTATTTAAGCCTTGGGCAACTTTATTTTTAAGATTTTACTTTTATTTTAATTTTTATTTTATCTCATTAAAAACTGTTAACCCCTATATAGGGGCGTTACATAATATGACACAAAGTATACTTTCATAAATGCCTCATGAATCATTGATTTTAAGTCAACTTGTTGCTTGAACTATTCATTTTGTGTGAACTTTTTTTCCTAATTAATTAAAAACAAGTTGACATAAAATCATTAGTTCAAAGAATATTTATGAAAACTACTTTAATTTAGGAGGCATTTGAACGATTTCATATAGTTTAGGGGTAAAATAAGTCATTTTTAAAATTTAAAGAGCATGTTAAATTAGTATACATAATTTAAGGACGTGTATAAAATTAATCCTAAACATAAGAAGAAACTACATTATCGGTTGACACGATTCTCATAAAATATATTTTCTATGCAACTAATGGGTTGACAAAATTCCTTAGTTTTAAAAACATATATTTTTCTTGAAAAAAACGTATATACCTATAGCACTTGCTTTCAAAAAGTGAAAAAGGCCTGTTAAATTAATTTGAATGCATTATGATATCGTTAATATCTGTTATGATTAATTAGATATTGATCTTATTAGTCTTTAAATTTCGTTTTCGTTGTTGATATTTGAATAATTATAGATGTATTGTTAGTAAGCGACGATCCAGAGCAGGTAAAACCCATTAGTCTGTCGATATCAATTTTTTTTTTTCATTTTTTCAATAAGTTATGTAGGAGAATTCACAACTTAAACTCTTAAATGTCAATTACGTTGGCCAGCTTGTTTTTGAATTATGATAGCATATTATACATATACGTCTTGTCAATTTCAGCTAATTAAACTTGTTAAAACATTTATTTACGAAACAGCAATCCAAACAATAAGATAGATATTTTTAAGTTTGCAGTCCAATTAATTCTTGTAGCCGTAGTTGGAACAATTGTGAGCTAGACAGATCGGTAAGTTACATTTAAGGGGTGTTTGGCAGTGGTGGGAACCACTCAGTTCCCATCACAATATCAATTATAAACAGTGTAAAGCTCTCATATGCTACAATAACAATAAAAAAATATATTATAGTGTAAAACTCTCACATGCTATAATAAAAGTGGTTCTCACCACCTTTTCAGACACCCTATTAATAAAACTCAATTATTAGCAATTGAAATGCTGACCAGTAGATGTCTCATTGGTTCTATCAGTAAACCTGCGTACTTTTATAATGCACTGTTTGTACCGAGGCCCTGCCGGTACTAACTAGTCTGCTAGATAATCACCAAAAACCTTTCTTGCACATTACTTCTAGCCAGCAGGACCCAGATATTTTTCTGTCACATTCTTTGATATCTACAGTTGGATATATGCTATATCTCCAGTGGTATCATCTTCAAACCAAAAAAGAGAGAGAGAGAGAGGCGGAAAAATAAAAACCAAACCAAAACAGAAAAAGGCCCTCTAAAAAGGCATACAATATTTTTATGGTTAAAAATATTTAGTGGTGTCCCATCATTTTTAATATTTTCAATTTTATATATGAGATTTATTTCCCTGACAATAATGAAAGACTTATTACGGCCTTATCATCGTACAGACATAAGGCTTCAAGCGTTAAATGCATAGTTAATAACATTAATGATTAACATTATACACGCAGTACAACTCGAATCTGACGTGATAGAAGGGAAGGCTCCAGTGTAAAAGACACTATAATTACTATACACTCGAGGAGGCAATAATAAGACCGGTAATACAGGTTACGACACGACCACACAACACAAATTTGACATATTTTTTTACAAATTAATATCAAAAAATTTGACCATAGGTCATTTTAATGTTGACTCAAAACTGACATGTAAAAAAATAGGTCGTGTTCGGGTCAATCAATCTGACACTAAAATGACCTGTTTCTGACCCTTATTTAATTAATTAACTTTAAAAAAATTAATATTATTTCATATATAATATAAGCTCTTAAAATATCAAACCCTACCTCTTTTATCACTCATCTTCTTGTTGAAGTGGTATGAAACTCTTCTAATTTTATTTTTGATATTATATATATTAATATGGGCGGGTTAGAGGCGGGTTGCGGGTCATAATCGGGTTACGGGTCAAAAACGGGTCACGGGTCATTATTTTTTTACACTGTGCATGAGAAATGGGTTAACACGGGTCGTGTTTGTGTCAATCCGTGTCAAAACGGGTCGTGTTAGGATTGAGAATTCTCAACCCGTTCGTGTCACGGGTCGGGTTAATGTCGACCTAATTTTGTAAAAATTAACTCCAACCCGACACAAACCTGACCCGCCAACCCGTTGCCACCCCTAAATAGAAATAATTAGTTGGTTAGAATTATTTTTATTATAATATATAAAAATTTTATACTATTATAATTTTTTTAATTATTATTATAATATATAAAAATTTTATATTATTTATAACTAAAAAAATAATAAAAATAATTTATAACTAAAAAATAATAAAAACTATAGTTGCTACCATCCCTTCAAACACCCGTAGGATGGCGACGATCCTGCTTAAATCCGTACACATTGTTATTCTTATTTTTTTTTATGACAAATCGAATGCATATGCGAAAACTTAAAGCATCGACTACTGTAATGATATTGATTAGAAACATGATTGAAAAAGAATAAAAAAAATCCATCTATTTAGTGGGTTCAAAAGAAACCGTACTTTTTTGGCGTTACCAATCGAACAAATTAACATAATGCTAGCAACTCTCAAGCATATATATTGAGGGTGACATGTGACGACCATAAAGTTGAAAAAGACGACAAATATTGTAAATGGACTTAGGTATTGAGGGTCACAACAATATTGATGGTGGCCAAGAATTGAAGAAATTGATTGAGATAAGCGAAAGTAATACTGCTTGAGTTTTCTTCTTCTTTTTTTTTTTTTTCTTTTTTTTTCTTTTTAAGCGGAGATCTTATTGATAGTGTACAAACCATTATATTTTATTAGAATATTATTTTTTTTTTGCAAATTTAACAGCCAAAAAGTATTTACTGATAGGTTATTTTTTTTACTAGCCACGTAGGAATTGCCATATTGTTTGATAAGAAGATAAACACTGGAAGTGGACTTGCATATAAAGGAGAATTAAATAAATTAATTAAGACAAAAGAAATAATGTTGTTGGGGTTTATTTTTGATGAAAATTTTATCAATAGCACATATTTTTAAATATTTAAATTTTATTAAAATATTTTTTTATAAAATATAAATACTTAGGTATAGGTTATTTTTTCAATACTCATAAAAAAGATGTTGCCATATTGTTGATGGAAACTGTTAACAAAGTTCTTGATATTGACATTAGCGGCTGACATCATCGAGAAGGAAAACTTGCAATCATTTTCATGTTCAGCAAAGGTGAGATTCTTTTATGTACTCTCAAGAAAAATATATAAAAATACTTACTATTTCTTACGTCAGTTTCATAATTGGCAACATATTTGTGGTGAAGAATATTTCTTGTATAAATTAAAAACATTATCTTTCTGAAGATATTTTCTTATTAGCTTTTGTCGATGATTATTGTGATAGTTATCTCCATAAATGATAATTATTAATATGCTTACCATGACAATCATGTTTCATGGGTGCAAATAAGCAAATTTAAATCCTTTTGCTGCATTTTTTTTAACAAAAATTTGATTTTATGTTAAAATCTATGAATCAAACGGATACTTAGTTACTAAGATATTATTTTCTAAGCTTTTTGAAAAAGCAAATAGCATTCTTGAAAATTTAGTTCTTCCACAAGTGATCATTCTGATGACAAGCATTAATGAATGGCTTAGAATTATGATTTGTTTGGGAATTATGGTTGTGCGTATGCGCGAGTGTATTGGATTATATGGATAGCTTTTAGAAGATATCTAAAAAATTTATGGAGGTTAGGTTGGATATCACTCTTGAAGTAATCTACTTATTTATCTATATTACCTTGAAATTAAAGTTAGGTTTAAATTTTCCAAAAAATAGTATGTTTGAAATTAAACTAGATATTTAAGATGACACATTAACATTTGTCAAATTCACCCCAAAAAAAAAACATTTGAGAAAATTGCATGATATACCATACTTTTAGAAAAAGTGTTTGTTCATGCCACACATTTTTAGGGAAAAAAACGTTTATTTATGTCAAACTTAAAAAAGTTGTACCATATTATCACTTATATTATTTTTTTTATACAATAACAATTAGTGTAAGTTTGTCAATTCTTTTTCCTAATCAATTCAAATAAACCCTCCTTAACAACAAACTTTAAAAGTCTCTCAGTTCTCTCCTTTTCTCTCTCTCGTCCATGAGAATAATTCTTAGTGACAACATACCCAATGAATTTCCATTCATAGAGCCCAACTACTTGTAGGCCTTAAATGGATCCAATCGCACAGATTTTGGGCCTTATACTACGTGGCATCACTTTGGGCTGGGTTTCTTAGGATTTTTTGGAGACTGAGACAGGGGCATGCTCAAGGAAATTTAAGAAAATTACATGTAATGCGATACTTTTAAAGTTGTATATATTTATTTACAATTAGAATACCACACTATATCTATATTAAATGTTAAGTTATTCTACAAATAAACATATATGGTATTTTAAAAAGTAAATCTTAAAAAATGACAATTATAAAAATTCCTCAAGAAATTTTCCCTCAACCAAAGAAAATTAAGGAATTTTCATAAATATATTTTAAAACTTACTTTTTATAAATGTCACAAATGTTTAAGTGTGACATAGTTTAAACAAGTATTATAAATAAAGTTTGGCATAATTTTTTTAAGTGTGACATAAATAAATACATTTTTTAACAATGTGACATAATATGTAATTTTCTCAAGAAAATATTTGCGGGGTAAGAATGGAGAAAACTTGCACTTCGAAGAAAGAAAAAGAAAAAAACAAGAAAAAGAATGGAGAAAACTTGCATAACAAATTTTTTCCTGCTCCCTCACCTGACCTTATTATAAATAAACGTTACTAAATGTGATGATCATCTTGACTTGACTACTATACGTAGCACTTTGGTTTTTTTGTTGATTGGGAATAAATATTAAATTGCCAAGATCTTACAGTTAACAACTGTTCAAATTTCAGCACCAACGAATTTTACTACCTGAAGATCATCATGATCACTAATGGCTTTCATGTTGGATATTAATGTGGGACAGAAAGACTGATCAGTTAAGTATGCAGCAAAATTCAACATATTTTTAAACAAACTTAATTCAACTTGTTATAGAAAGCTAATATGTTATAGCGTTATTTACCTTAATAACTTGAGTTTTCTTTTGGTCTTCCTCTGCTTGTTCATCTGGAAAAGGAGAGAAAAGAAAAGAAATGCAGAGGAAGGAAGAGAGAGAAGTGTCAGTGTAAGCGAAAGAAAGAGGAAAGAAGAAAGAAAAGAAAGGCAGGGGAGCGAGACGCGGAAAGGAAAGGAAGAGAGAAAGGAGTTGAATAAAAAGAAGAATAATTGAGGGGGAGACAAGGTAGGTGAGTGTTAGATGCTTAATGTCTCTTCCGGAGACTGTTAGACATAAAATGCCAAAAGGGCATCTTCGTAAATAATTAGAAGTTCCAAGGCCGTTTCGGTAAATATACTAAATAGATATAGAAAAATTTTAGAAAATTTAAAAATAGGTAGAAATAAATAGAATAAATTAGATTTTAGAATGAAACAAATTTTTTATGGCACATTAATAATTAATTTAATTACTATAATACCCGTTAGGAAAATAACAGGTGTCATACAATTTAACAACAAACAAACACTTGAAACACAAAATACATTTTTTCCAGAGAAACTAAAACGACCTCTATAGATTAAAAATTTACTACCCCTCTAATTTTCTTACAAACTGACAAACAGGATCTTTAAATGCCAAATTCCTAAAGCGTTGTCTTTCTACATGAAATTTAGGCCAGAGATTAGAAATTGCACCTTGAACATATTCACTCGGATGGTTTTAAACAGAACCATGGATGTCACCCAAGTTCTCTTTAGAAAGGCCATCTTTGTAGAAATAGATTTTGTCATCCCTATTTATTGACACAAATCTAGACGAATGACACTTATCCTCACAAGTTTGTCGTCCACATTTGTAACATCTAGAGTTAATGGTACTAGCCCTTCTTTTTATCGCACTACGATTGGTAACTATACTTGGAAGGCCGACCCTCTGATTGAAGTCACTTAGACGAATTTTTCCTTCAATCATCATCCTCACATCACCAGGAATTCCAAAATGCATGAGAATCCAAAGTCAGGTAACTCTAGATTTGTATTTAGGCTTGAGAACCTTCTGGGAAAGCGATGGGAAGTATTTTCTTAGGTGATGGTACTTTGGATCCATAGAAAACAAAGAAAAAGAAACAAGAAAGAAAGAAAGATGGTTGAGGAGTTGTGGATGAGATTCGAATTTATGAGAACAAACAATAGAAAAAATCTAGAAGATTAAGAACGAGTTTCAAACTTTAGAGAGAGAGGGAGGAAATTCTAAAGAAAAGGGAGAATTTTAGATAGAGAGAGAGCTCAGTAAATCTAAGTTTAGATGCACAATGATAAGACTTATAGACAATATAAGACTCTACATTACGTACTATGCTAGATACTAGACTGGGCTGAAAATTTGAAAATTTGATAGCTTGCATGATTATTGAAGTAACCATTCAGGTTACCAAATGCAGGACTAGAAATCAAGCATAGAAAACAAAGCTTAAGTACACAATGTAATTTATAGATATATCATATTATACCCTATTGAAGGACAAGAATGTCAAATCAAAATCCAAAAGTTTTAAATGACTAAAAAACAATGATAGAAGCAAACCAAAAAGAAAAAAAAAACAAAGGGCAAAACTAGAAAACATTAAATGATAAGACTGAATAATATAAAAAGAAAAAAAAATAAAACAAATTAAATAAAATAGATTACATGAAGGGGCAAAAATGTCAACTCAGTAATAAACAAATACAAAATAATATGAAATAAACCAAGGCAATTATTTTTAATCAAATTAAAACTATGCAATCTCAAAAAAACATATATTTCAAAATAATTATTCTTTAATATATATTAAACACTTTCAGTATAATACATACAATATTAAAATATCCCTCTATTAATATACTATAAATAAATTTAGAATACATATAAGTATAACCTTAATACAATGTACATATATAAGCAACTCTTATATAACAAATAAATTTAATAAATTAAAACTACTACATAAATATACATATTAATATAATTTAAATAAATTTATTATAACAACTTCTAATCTTTCTATATCAAAATAATCATTCCCGCTGCAACACGAGAGAATTTTGCGAGTTAAAACATACAATCATATATAAATATAATAATAAGATAACTAAAACGGAACCTTGGATACCGATGAAAGAAGAGAAAAAAAGTTCAAATTTATCAATTCATGATGGTTCAATATTTTAATATTTAAAACATGAACAAAAGAAAAAAAAAACAATAAAAAGAATATGAAATACTTTATAAAAGGTCAAAATTAATTTTTTTAAAAGTTGTTAGAAATAATTTTTCTAATCATAATAGTCGTAGGAATAGATAAAAAATAAAAATATTAAAAATAGAAATAATTCTTTTTGTCTTGTTTTGTGAAAAAGTAGGGCCATATATTTTCTACTCATCTTGTATTGTGGAAAAGTGGAGACCACATTCTTGCCTTTTCGAGTCATATATTAAAAGTGGAGACCACATGTTTCTTTTCTCTGTTGAAATTTTGGCACTTTTTCTTCTATATTTCATGAAATGATATAAAGAAACCCGAACAAAGAAGAGAGAGAGAGAAATTGAACCAAGGGCGGAACCATAACGTGACATATAGAGTCAAGGATGACTGGGAAACCACCAACAGAAACGAAAACGAAAAAAACAACTGAGGGCAAATTGAAAAAACAATCAGGGGCAAAAAGCAGAAAACACTGCTATTTGTACAGTGTTAATGAGTCTGACTGAACAGGGCTTTCCAGTTCTCTTAAGTAGTATTAAGAACGGCCTCTTGTTCAGTCCCCCATATTTGTTTTTTGATACTTAGACCCACAATCTGATTGCCACGTGTAGACAAACTTTGCCCTGCTATAATATAAACCAGCCACATCCAGCTTTTGGTTTTCTTTATTATTATTATTTTTTTAATTCTTGAGGGAGGTAATGTTGTAATATTACTCAAAGTGACGTGCGAGGACTCAAAACTGACATTGCTCTGCATGCAAGAACATAAAGTGAAGGGCAAATTAGTAATTGAGTAAAGAAACTATTATTTTTAGTCAAGAATGATCGTAACAACTTTATTTTACATCATAACCAGCTAATGGAATGTGGTAACATTGATGATGTGATTTTATTTCTCTGTTTTCGTAATTGGACAGGAAAAAAGTCATTTTGTATGTAATAGAAGTCATGTACCTCAATTTGCCACCCCAAAAAAAAGAATATGTATCTTGTATGGCAATAATATTCACCACAAAAATCATTATTTTTTATAAACGTAAGTCATTAATGGCAAGTGTTGTACATTAATATTTTGTATTCTCCCATTTGATTAGGAAAAAAACTAATAAGTCCACCGGCAAAAAGAAAAAAAACTAATAAGTCTATTATTGATAGGACATAGGTAGAGGAAGCTTAGAAGTACCAATCGGAATTCCCCATACATTCCAGATATTTTTTTAGATAAATTTACATGCAGTTTAACAAGAGTGGTTTTAACTGCTATCGTAATCATGAACAGTGTAAAGATCTTACATGCTATAAAAAAAAAGTAACTATAATGTAAAGCTATCATATGCTACAGTAAAAATAGTTTTAACCAATGGTTCATACCACTCATGCGAAACACCCTATTAGCAGAAAGTCCAAACTGCTACTTACAAAGAGGACGGAGGGAGAGGTCGGTGGGTGGCTAGGCGGCTAGGAGGAGGAGGGGTGCGTGGGAAGAGAGAGACTAATTTCTTATTTGAAAAAAAAAAAAAAGGTTGGTAAAACTATCGTGCTTTTAAAAGTGTTTGTTAATTTTTAACCGGATTCACTTCCTACCCAACCCAAAAGGTAGGAAGAAAAATACAACAAAAGGAGTTCTTTTTCCTCCTTTTTTTTTAATAACAATGAATTCATTAATTGTTAAAACGGACAATTGTTATGTTTGTTATTCTTTTATCACCTTAATTAAATATTAATTGACATGATTACTGGTATAATATTTTAATTGATAATGTATTTTAACGTAGTAGGATATTATTAAAATGATATAAAAAATACATGAATAAGGGGTTAATGTGCATGGCCAATGATCAATATGTTTTGATTTCATTTAGAATCTATACAATTATACTATTATAAAAGAGGCAAACTCCTCGTCTTCAGGAATATTTCAATATAATGAGCGCTTAAGCAAAGCAATTTATCCCCTCACAATGACACAAGAGTTCAACTTAGTTAACTAACAAATATTCGTCGCAATCGAAAGTCCTTTCAAAACCCATCCATTTCTTACTCAATAAAGAGAAAAAGAAAATAAAAATCAACTCAACTATTTTGCTATCGAAGGGTTTTTTGTGTTGCCTTGTTTGGTAAGACGTGGACAGCGTAATACATTATTCAACAAAAAAAATAAAAAATTAAAATGAAATAAAATATTAGTATGACGTCTTGCATGTTTGCGTTATCATTTAATTTTCATAAACATCATTTCTTAATTTTTAATGAGATTTTGGTTTGAATTGTAAATAATATAATGCTTTATCCTCTCACACACTGCATGTATAACAAAAATAGGGCACAATATTATAAAACTCTTATAGATTATAATGAACTAAAATTGGTTTAACCTAAAATTTCCTAGACAATTTGGCTTTTGGTTTACAAAGTGGCATTCCAATGCATCTCTCAAGTCTCGAAAGTTTACATGTAAATTACTATTGAGAAGGGATAATGGTGCCTATACCTTCTCAAGATGATGAGTAAAGAGTTAGTTTCCGATCTGTGACAAAACGGTAAACCGTTTCTGCAAAAGAGAGCCATTACAAACTTTCTCCAAGGAACAATAGAAGACCGATGCTTCAAAATATCAAACTTCTATTTAAAAAAAAAGGGGGTACTTTCTGCCACTGGGGTAGCCCGCGAACCATCCTCTGAGCGTGACCTCGTCACGACGCCATTCCTAATCTGCTTGGGTCTTTTTTCCCCCTCGTAATGCTGAATGGAGGCTGCTTGGGTTGCTATGACATGTTAGGGTTTGAAGAAAAGCAATGGTATAGATTAATACAAAATAAGATCCAACTGGTTGATATGATTTTATTCAAATTCTAATCCTATTTGTAATCATCTATATCTATCTATATACATAAATACATATGTAAAAAGCAGAAGCCCCGTTTCCTCCTCCACTCTCACGCTGCCACGTGGCAATAAGGTTGCTCTCAATCTTTTTTTGTTTTTTGTTTTCCCGTCTTTTCCCTCCGCTTTTTCCCGTCTGATTTCTTCACTTCTCCTTTATTTTTCCCTCTTAACTCTGCCATGGTCGTCCGCTATTCCCCTCTTTTAGAAAAAAAAAAAAAAAATCTAAAATAAGAATTTGATAGAATGTAGTTGACTCTATATTGTTTACTGTGTTCCACTAACTTTAAAACATTCGTTTTTCATTGGGTCAATATTTCCCCTCTCACGGACGAGGAAAATGGGCCTTCTTCATTGCGGTCGCCCCCATAATATAATTGTTTCGTTATATAAAACTACGAGTAATTTTGAAGTTATCCGTTAGTGACTTCCGCATGGATGTTTTTGTATGTTATAATAAAAAATAAAAATTTATTATAGTATAAAATTATCTCATATTATTATTTTTAAGTTTTAATTTATTTTTTTTAAGTTTTAATTAAAAATTTTAACTCATTTTTTAAATACACTTGTCGTTTACCATGAAGCTCAAACCCCAGGCCCCTCATACTTTCCATTTTTATGTCAAGTCACTGACGGGCCATGGCCCTTTAATTTTTTGTTTTGAAATAAAAAGGTTTTAATTTTAATATAATAGGTATCTATATAAATTAGACTTATTTTTTTTAAATTGATATTTTCTTTATGAATTAATTTAATAAACAAAAACTTACATATATATATATATATACACACATCTTAATATAATTTTATTTTAAAAAACTTGACCCCTTATCAACAAACGATAAGATCCGAGACATATCTAGAAACGATAGCATCATATAAAAAACGACACATACCTTGCAAACGCAATAACTTCAAAAAAGACAACAACAGATCAACGACCATACTATAAGTCGTAAAACGACACTTATTTTGAACAACGACAAAATATTTGTAAAACAGAAAAACATCATATAGTAACAAAAACATGCCCCTCGATGATTATAAGATTAATAATGTTACTTATTTTGAAAAACAACAAAACATTTGTAAAACAGAAAAACATCATATAGTAACAACATGGCCCTTGATGATTACAAGGTTAATATTGTTGGCTTTGTTTAGCAATAAAGTTGGTATTTATTAATTTCAACTGTTACAGTATAAAACTTTCATATGATACAGCATAAAGTAAAAGTATACTACAATATAAAATTCTCATATGCTATAATGTTTAAGTTCTAACTTCAAATTCTAACTACATTTTCAAACACACTCGTTAATTCTAGGGTGAATGAAAATTTATGACTACATCTTAGACTAATAACTCTCCGATGGTCTTTGGATTAACGTGTCTAGGGATGATAATATGAGGTTCAAGGATCTAGATAACATTGCAAAAAAAAAAAAAAAAAATTAATGCAGACAAATCTATCATGGAGGGTTGTTTCAAAACCCAGTTCTAACTAATAGTTTCAGTATCAACTAAAACTCTCATTTTGTCTAATAGTAGTTAGAACTATATTTGATTCCAACTGATATAAAAGTTAAAACTATGGGCCCGTTTAGAATGGCTTATTTTAAGTTGCTTTCGGCTTATTCTATCTAGAAGCTAAGTTGCTTTTGGCTTATTCTATCCTAGAAGCTAACTTATGAGCCCGTTTGAATGATCTATGGAAAAGTGCTTATGTCTTTTATGAACACTTATTAATGAAGTCAGTGCTTATGAAAAAAACACTTATGAAAAACTTTTTTATTTACATTTTGACATTATATTTAAAATTAACAAATTAAAATCCATATTCCTGAATTACACTCCTTTTAATACAATAAGGGCTTTTGACTTAATTGACTAAACATATTCAAAAACTCTTCTAAAATCAAAAGGCACTTTTCTATGTACTATTTAAACACTAATTAAGCCCTAGCTTATGATCATCTTCTCTACTGCTTAAAAGTAAAGCACAAACTATCCCAAATGGACCATACTTTTAGTTCAAACTAATATTTTGACAAACTTACTAAACTTAATAAATTCTAATAATAGATTGTGGTTCTAACTTATTTTACTGGTTCTAATCAACATTGATAGTTGTGTCAAAAAAATTAGGAACAAAAATTTCTATATTCTTTGTATATATCGAAGTGACAAGTGATTGAAAATAGTTAATTGTTGTTTATTTGAGATCATGCATTCTTTTTCCTTCACATGTTTTTTAATTGGAGGGGATACAAGGAGGCATCTTTCATTTTTTTGGGACAAAAATAGGTCTTCTAACTTCAAAGCTTCAACCAATTCATGTTTCCTTTTAAATATGTTGTGATTATAAGCCTTTTAACCCTACTTTTTTTCCTAACTTTTTAAATATATTACTCAGGGTGGGAATTGGAGTGATGGGCCTATTCTCATTAGTTGTTAACGTTCTCGAGATGCCAATGTTTTGTTTTCCTCTCTTTTTTTTTTTGGTGCCAGCTTCATATGAAAAGTACAATGTCATAGAAACAATATATAGGAGAGGTACTACCACGTGGTAGGGTAATTAACAATTGCATGATCATAATAATTAAGATGCAAACTAATAAAGTGTTAATTATATACAATGGTGCGGTGGTTGATATATTCCCGTGGGATATTATAAATTAGTGTAAATAATTGGTCTGTATAATATTCCAACTAATATATTCAACTAAAATAATTAGTATAAATATAGTCCCAATACAATTGGTAATTAGTCAATTAATATCTTCTTCCAATGGCAATGCGTCATGATATAATTTTTTGTTAAGCAATAGTGTTATATCATTCTTTTAAAAAAAAAACTTTAAGGTTTAATAATGAGAGGAATCTCTTTTTTTTTTTTTTTTGATGCAAAGAGATGAAATCGAAAAGGACGAAGACGATAATAATAATTCTTTTTTGCTTGACAAATAAGGAGAAAAGGGTAGATGAACAATTAATTACTTAATTATTATGTTGCCCTCTATACTATTTCATACTAAATGTTTTGAAGGAAGATTACCTGATCAAAACTTTATTATTTTTATTTCATATGACTCATTCAGAAAAAAATGATGGATTGTATGAGTCCTTCTATTTGTATTCCATTTTTGAATAATACAGTAATCGTGGGTTTGGAAGAAGAGAGTCTCTCCGCTCTTCCCTACAACCAAGCCATTGATTAGCTTCTTTCTTTTCCTTCTTTCTTTCTCTTTCTCTCTCTCTCTCTCGCTCTCTCTCTTGTTAGCTAATGGGGTGCTCATTAAAATAATTCTTCACCAATCAATTTAATGTCACGAAACAAAGATTATACTTCTTGATACAAGCATGCGCCACAGCCATAGTTATGGGAGCATCCAATCTCTTGTTTCCAATCCTTCTTCTTTTGCCTGTCCTTTATCTCATCCTCAGGCATTTCAAACATTCAAAATCCTTTACACTTCCACCAGGTCCATATTCATGGCCAATCCTTGGCAATCTTCTGCAAATTGGGGAGAATCCTTTGGCAACACTCACACAATTTGGTCAAACGTATGGGCCTCTCTTCTCCATAAAACTCGGCGGCCAAAGGGTGGTTGTGGCATCATCGTCGGCTGCAGCCATGGAAATTTTGAAGACCAAAGATCGCCTTCTATCCGGTCGATACGTGCCTCATGCTGGGGTGACCAAAAGTTTGGAGCTTAACAACTTATCACTTGGATGGAGTTTTGAATGCAATGAGAGTTGGAAGTACCTGCGCACGGTATGCAGAACTCAGCTTTTCTCGGGCAAAGCAATGGAGTCCCAAACAAGTTTAAGAGAAGAAAAGGTGATGAAAATGGTGAAGTATATCGTTTCGATGGAAGGAAAGGCAGTGAAAATTAGAGATCTAGTATTTGCAGTGATGTTCAACATATTGAGCAACATATTAGTGTCAAAGGACCTAATAAATTTTGAGCAAGAGAGTGCAGATGGTGGGATGAGTGGACTGTTGAGGCGTCTCACAGAAGTGATTTCTGCACCAAATGTATCTGATCTTTATCCAATACTTGCTCCACTTGATCTACAAGGCATAAGAAAGAAGTCCATGGAAATATATGATACGTGTTGTGCCATATGGGAGGAGATAATCAAAGAAAGAAGAGAGAGCAGGCACAATGGTGACAGTCCATGCCAACAGGATTTCCTAGATGCTCTTCTCAACAATGGCTCTTCCAATGACCAGATCAATATTTTGCTCATAGTATGTCTTCTTGTCCTCTTCTCAAAATCTTTTTTTTTTTTTCTCCTTTCGATTTCCTTTAAACTCCTTTGCTAGTGCTTTGGGATTAAGATTTCTGAGGAAGGTGATTTTGCCTAGTCTTGATCACTCTTTTGTTATAAAGCTTAAAGTTTTTGATCTACTTAATTAGACATTCATTTTCTTCTTAGATTCAACACTACTTTCAAAATAGATATACTTGGAAAGTTCAACAAAATCAAACAAGTAGAAAATTTACACAACCTTCAAACTGATATAATATAGCTTAGAAAAACTAATGCAAGAGTAGTACGGAGCAAAATTTGTTGGTACATATTACTACTAGTTGTAAGACATCATAAGATTTTTTTTTTTTTTTTCCAATTTCAGTCACCACTAACAAAACATTCCTTTTCAAAGTTGAAGATGAATTTGCTTGAAAAAACAGGATACCCAGAAAATTAATTACTATCTTCATATTTTTTAGGAGCTGATATCTGCTGGAACTGACACAAGTAGCTCGACGATCGAGTGGACAATGGCAGAACTAGTAAAAAATCCGAAATGCATGAAGATTGTTCGAGAAGAACTCGCCAGGGAAATCTGTCAAGATGTGGTTAAAGAATCCGACCTGTCTAAGTTATCATATCTTCAGGCCTGTGTTAAAGAGACACTACGCCTACACGCTCCCGCGCCATTTCTTCTTCCTCGTCGAGCTGTTGAGTCATGCCAGGTACTCAACTACACCATTCCAAAGGACTCTCAAGTCCTAGTGAATATTTGGGCCATTGGAAGAGATCCCATGCATTGGAAAGATCCATTAGAGTTCAAACCTGAGAGATTTCTTGAATCAAGTTTGGATTTCAAAGGGAATGATTTCGAATTCTTGCCCTTCGGAGCAGGAAGAAGAATCTGCCCTGGCCTGCCTATGGCTGCAAGACATGTTCCATTGATTGTTGCTTCCCTTATTCAGTGCTTTGATTGGTCTCTTCCACATGGGAAGGAACCAAAGGACGTGAACATGAGCGAAAAGTATGGTCTAACTTTGCTGAAGGAAGAACCGCTCATTCTCATTCCTAAAATTTAATCATGAGCCAGGAAAGAATACCGACATCCCAATTTCTGCGTGTGACATGCCTCCGATATGTGAATGAACAATTAATATGCAGGTTTTTCGTTAGTGTCAGACTTTTCTGATTTATTTTATAGTTAAAAATGGGTAGTTTAACCGGATGCGTGACTAATGCTTCTGAATAATTATGTCGTTTTTCAAAGTTATGTCACATGTGAGGTATCGGATATTTGTTGTTTTTATTACTTTTGTTGGCTTTAACTCCTTTTTCATTTGTATTTTTGTGTTGTTTCGGAGTTACTGTCGTCATCAAATTGTTTTCCTTTTGTGATTTTTTTCCATTTTGAGTTCTTGTTGTTTCCTAAAGAAGTTATTGTTTTATTTTGAAGTCGTTTTGAATCTTTTTGTTGTCTAAAGATTCCTGGTCCGTTGTTCCTGAATCAATAATACCGTTGCAGAACGGATTTGTTGTGCTTTTCTAAGTTAGTGTCGTTTATGAGGCATATTGTTGTTTGTATGACTTATTGTCGTTTTGAGAGTAAATCTATTTTGTCATTTTCAAGGTTCCTGCGCTTTTCCTGTCATTAACGTTGTTGAGAGATATTTCGCTTTTTTATTTTATTTTATGTGTTTTATTCCTATTTCAAGTTATAAGGTGTTTAGGAGAGTAGTTTAAGGCTATTAGTTTGAGTTTGAGAACTGTAGCATGTAAGAGCTTTACTTTGTAACTTTTTACTATAGCATATGAGAGTTTTAAGCCTTTCATAGTTTAAACTATTGGTTTGAACTACTCTTTCAAACATTATATTAGAAAATAACATCATTTCTTAGAAACAATGATCACTTTAATAAGTAGCTTAAAAAGACAACAAAAACTAAGATCCAACAATAGGGTTGAATAAAAAACCTGATAACTTGATGAATCAAATTAACTGACCCAACCCAACCATAGATAAACCGAGCCTGACAAACCTAACAACTAGTTTGGGTTAGCCCAACTCAACTCGAAAATTCATTAGGTCGGTTTGGGTAGGGAATCTTAACCTGAACTCACCCAATCTATTTATATAAAAAAATAAAATATTTATTTTATATATTTAGGCACTATGTTAGAGTTAGATATTGACAATTTTGTATTGTGTTGATTGAGATTTCTTAGTATTTTTGTTACATTAGTTTTTATTATGGCTTATTTTTTTAGTTTATTACTTATAGGGTATTTTGCTTTCGGATAGAACTAATTGGTTTTAACCAACAAATAGTATAAAACTTTCAACGGTTACAATAAAAAGCAAAAAGCTGCTGCAATATAAAACACTTACATGCTACAGTGTTTTTAACTAAAATTAATTCTAAGTATTGGTTCTAACCATACTTCCCAAACACTCTATTAATATTTCTGAACTTGTATTGCAGATCCTTTATTTTTATGTTAGTTTATGACCTATTGAGAGAATGTTGAAACTTTATTGTAGCACTCTTCATCTTAACTAGACAAAAACATAAATAGGCTTGTCTAGTTAAGATGGTAGACATTATTTCATCCCATTCATTCAAGAAATGTTGAAAGAAACAAGTGTGTACATGCCATAGTACTGATAAAACTTTTACATAAGATATTATTTACAATATTTACAATTCAAAAACCTTGTTTCCCTTGTATTGGATTCTAAAACTATTACTTAAAAATAAAACATAGAAAATGTATCATAAATTTCTAAAATATCAAAAGCTTTTTCTAGTAGCATATGAAAAATCTGTTAGCAGCAAGCAACTCAACCATTGCTCGTTCTCAGCATTCTTTGCGTCACAAGAAATCTGTTACCAAGCCGCCCATATCATTTGTGAGTGGTTTGGTTTGGTTTGGTTTGATTTTTATAAAAATATCAATCTACCTAAAAATAAAATTGATTTTTGATTTAGTTGGTGGTTTAGAAGAAAAACCGCTCAAACCGCCTGCGAACACCTCCCAACGACTTCGACTTTTGAAAAGACAATTAATTTATGTTAGGTCGAATCATTTTGAACCAAAAGCGACAATACTTATTAAACGACAACATTTGTAAATGACAACAGACTCTTTATAGTAGAAAACGACAAAATCTTTGTAAAAGACAAAAATATCAAAATAACGATAGCATGCTATTTGATAAAAAAACAGCTATGGCGTTTGAAACAATGTTCCAAATGCCATCTGACCGTTTTCGCACATTTGATATTTACTTCCGTAGTTTGCGTCACATTGTTAAAGTATTTTACCAACCATCACTATAAAAAATGGATCCTATTATGAAGAATCCTTGATTATAAAGATGTTTGGAAATGTAGCTAAAAGCACAAATTAAAACCATAACTATTATTTTATTACATGAGAGAAAATATTGTAAATTTTATGGCTCTAACAGTCCCTAATTACTTCTGAACAAATTAACTCTAATGGTTTGTGTTGAAGCCTTAGGTTCCTTTGGTTATAAAAGTTTAAATTTTTATAATAAAAAATACTAAAATATTTGAATTGTAATTCGAATAAAAAAACAAACTGGGTTCTCGTTTCTCTTGAAAGCACGGGCTTTAAACTTCGGTAGCCAAAGCAATAAATATAAGGGCCATAATTCTGTAAGTGCAGAGGACATGATCAACTACCCCCACTGTGCACTACCAAAGAAACCCCCCCCCCACCGTGGAGTGGGAAATAGATCTGGCAGTATTAGTGACAGAAAGGGAATCATACACCACACTTCATTAAAATAGATTATCTGTTTATCATTCAATAGCTAATGGAGCTTGTGAAATAATTGTATGAGCATTATATGTTGGATTATATATTTAATTTGTTCATTTTCAAATATTTTAAATAATTAATTAATCCCTCACTTTAGTAAGAGGGGAAGTTGCCAAGTAATTTTCCTTTTTTTTTTTTTTTTTTGTGTCTGCAACATCTATACAATGTGGAACCACACGTAATATGGCAGTTTTGGTTTATAACAATATTGTTGGCATTTAGATGATGGCCTATTCTTCCACTGATATTCCAACTGCATCAAATTAGGTCAAGAGGATTAGGTATCATGGTGGGTTTTTCTTTCTTTTCCTTTTCTTTTTTTTTTTTTTCTTTTTTTTAGTGACACAGGCTTTACATCTGAGTGGAAGAATTTGCTACCTTTGAGGGAAAAAGAATACTTCTATCAGAGAAGTTTAATAGATTCCAATTAAGTTGGTACTAAATAACTCAATTTTCATTAAACCCTCACTCTAGTATCGTAGTATGTATCATTTGATTACCCAATAAAGCTCATTCTATTTTTGGTTCAAATCTGATTTTAAATGGTGGAATTTAAAGAATATTTAGAACTAGATAGATTTTGGAAACATGACCTCTTATACCCAGTTATCTTTTGGGAGTATATTTATGTATTTGCTCATGATTATAGTTTAAATGGATGGAATTTGTTGAAACGGGTAGGTTGAAAAAAAAAAAAAAGAAAACACAAAAAAGTACGAAATTCAGCCACAAAGGCAAAAGAAAGAAAGAAACAACATTTGAGAAAACATGATCATTCTCTCAATTTAAATCCACTTTCTTTGAGCCCTAAATTTATGACTTTTTCTATTCAGAGTTTTTAGCCAAAGTATTTCTCCATTTATCAAGTTCCGGCAATATGTCCCAATTAAGAGCCTGAAACCTTAAAGCGATATTTGGTTTATCAGTTTGAAGTAGAAAAGTACTAGTACAAACTAATATTTTTGCTGCAACAATTTCTCTCACAAAATTTAAATTGGTATAATATTTTCAATTCGAAATCGTAGTTCAAACCAACAATCTACATGTTTTATTAGTTTATCATGCACAGTGAAGGAGCCAAGATTTTGAGTTAGGGGGCCGAATTTTTTTATCAAGATTATTCTAAAATATATAAAGAGAAATGCATATGCTGATTATATCATGTTTCAATCTTTTATTGTTTTTAAACCGTGTTTTATAATAAGATTACGGATGTTATATTATATGATAAGGTAGTTTTAGGCTACTTAATTAGATGATTTTCACTTAATATTTTTGTTAGTTTTGAGCAATTTATAAGGAGTTGATAATGTTTTATGTTATTTTATAGGTTTTGAAGGAAAACGATGCATAATGGCAAAACATAGGGTAAAACGGACCAAAAATTGAGCAAAAATAGACTCGGGATGAAATGGAGCCTAGACGCCAGCTTATGGGCGCCTAGGCGCTCAAGACAAATGAAGTTCCATACAAAAACCCGAGAGCAAAGCGCCTAGGCGCCAATTCATGAAGAAGACAACCCGAGAGAAAAGCGCCTAGGCGCCATTTTATGAAGTAGGCCGATTAACACTGCGGCGCCTAGGCGCCAGTTCAAAAACCTGCCAATATGTCTGTGTAGCGCCTAGGCGCTACAATCCTAGCGCTAGGTGCCAGAAAATGGAGCCTAGGCGCCGTTGCGATTTTAACTTAAATTTTCAGTGCAATTTCGTTCCAAAATTACCCTTTTAAACCCTAGCCTATAAATAGAACATTATAGAGGGTTAGAACACGAATTCTGACAGAGAGAAACTGCAGAAAAGAGGAGAGAAGACACACACTACTTTGGAGAAGAAGATCGGTGCAACCCGGAGACGGAATCATCTTCCCATCCAAACATACAGTTCTTTCCTTCTACTCCTCATGTTTAAGAGATTGTTTAGGATGATTTTCAATTTCATTATGAACTAACTTTCTTTGTTCTAGGGCTACGATGTAGCTGGATTATGATTGTTCACTTTTATTTAATTTAATTCAATTCGATGTTTATTCAGTATCTATGTTGAGTGTTTAATCGAATCTTAATGCTTGTAAAAGTTTGCGCACCTTTTGCATGATTTGTGATTTAATTTGAGGCTGAGAAGCGATAATTAAATTAGACCATGATTGAATACCATGAGATCATCATAGGATAGAGATATCTATGAGACTTGTGTAACGCTATGAATTTCTTGATCTTAATGAATCTTGGTAAGTTTAGAGTTTCCACAGAGATGTAGAAATTTGCTAATTGGGATAAATTATTAATGCTTGAGAAAGATTAATGACTACCTAAGAGAAATTCGTTATCGGCATAGGAATAAATGTCAATTAATTAAATTAGATAAAAGTAGATATGATTAATCTAGTGAGTCGAAAACTCTAGAAGTCTTAATATATTGAATTCTCATTGTCAAAGTTGCAATTTCTCAATTTTCATTCATTTAGTTGTCTTACTTTTACCATTTTTATCATTCCATGGTTTCCTATATTTTAGTTGTTCAAATAGAATTAGAGTTAAAGTAATTTGGTACTTAGTGACAGTTAGTCCTCGAGGGAACGATCTTTACTCTCACTTTATTACTTGTTAACGATACGTGCACTTGCGTTAGAAAATTCCACAACAAGTTTTTGGCGTCGGTGCCGAGGACTATTTGGTTTTCATTAATATCGAATAAAATAACTCTAGTTTTGCTTTGAATTTGTCTTTCAATTTTATTAATTATAGTTGTTTGCAGTTCTTTGTCGCAGGAATTCTATCTAGGTGTATGCGAAGGTCTGGGAGCAATGACTTATTTCCTCTCGATTTTGAGATAGAACGCACTTGTCAGAGGAATAGGAAGGAGAGAAAAGAAGCTCTCAATCAGTTGCAAGACACCATGGCTGATCCAAATGAAGTTCAAAATGAGGCCCATCCACCAATGGCCTTAAGGGACTATGCATTACCAACTGCGACGGGTATCCAACCGGTCATAAGAAGGCTCGCTATTGGAGCTAATAACTTTGTGTTGAAGCCGGTGACTTTGCAGATGATTCAAGGAATACAATTCACTGGATTGGCCACTGAAGATCCCAATGCTCACATTGCAAATTTTCTGGATATTTGTGATACTGTCAAGTATAATGGTGTTTCTGATGATGCCATTCGCCTTCGGTTGTTTCCTTTCTCTTTGAGGGATAGAGCAAAAAATTGGTTGAACTCTTTACCTACAGATTCTATCACCACCTGGGAAGATTTGGTTCGCAAGTTCCTGGCCAAGTTCTTTCCTCCTGCAAAAATAGCAAAGATGAGGATTGAGATCAACAATTTCACTCAATATGAAGGCGAGACTTTATATGATGCTTGGGAGAGATATAAAGAGTTATTAAGGAAGTGTCCCCATCATGGGTTGCCTAAGTGGATGCAAGTCCACAATTTTTACAATGGGTTGACAGGTAACACTAGAACTCTAATTGATGCATCTGCAGGGGGAGCGTTTATGAAGAAAAATGAGGATGAAGCAATGAGTTGCTGGAGGATATGGCCACCAATAACTTTCAGTGGCCAAGTGACAGGTCAATGACAAGGAGAGTAGTTGGGGTTTATGAAACTGAAGCTTTATCTACGTTGACTGCTCAAGTTGCAGCTCTTACTAAGCAATTCCAGAACAGCCAATTGGCAGTCAATGCCATTCAGACTCCTCAGTTTATATGTGATTTCTGTCAAGGAAACCATCCTAGTGAAGATTGTCAAGTGGGAAATCCGTTTCAACAACCTTAGGCAAAGCAGGCACAGTTTGTTGGGAACTATAATAGACAACAGAACAACCCATACTCAAATACATACAATCCAGGATGGCGCAATCACCTAAACTTTTCATGGAGAAATAATCAAAATATGGGGCAGTCTCAACAGGGATTTCAACCACAGGAGAAGAAGACTGATTTAGAAGCCGCTTTGCTCTAGTTGACTAACAACACCGACAAGTTCATGACTGAGACTAGGACCAACTTTCAGAATCAAGCTGCTCAAATCCGAAATCTGGAAGCTCAAATTGGTCAATTAGCTAACATGTATGGTGGTCGACAACAAGGTAATTTGCCAAGCAACACGAAAGTGAATCCTAAAGAACAATGCAAGGCAATCACTTTGAGAAGCGGAAAAGAATTGGAGACGCCTTCAAGAGGTGAAAAGTCCAAAAAGAATGATCAAGAACAAGATGAAGTCATGCCTAAAGCTCAACCATTACCTCCTCAGCAGCCAGAAGTGAGTATTTCTTCCCCTCAGCGCCTCAAGAAGAGCAAATTAGATAAACAATTTGCTAAATTCCTTGATTTTTTCAAGAAGCTCCACATTAACATTCCTTTCGCCGATGCACTTGAACAAATGCCAAGCTATGTGAAGTTCATGAAAGACATCCTATCAAACAAGAGGAAGTTGGAGGAGTATGAAACTGTTGCACTTACTGAAGAGTGCAGTGCTATCATCCAGAGAAAGTTGCCTCAAAAGCTCAAAGATTTGGGAAGCTTCACTATTCCATGTGCCATTGGGAATTCTATATTTGAGAAGGCATTGTGCGATCTTGGTGCAAGCATTAATTTAATGCCTTTGTCTATTTTCAGAAAGCTTGGATTAGGTGAGGCTAGACCTACCACTATTTCCTTACAGTTGGCTGACAGGTCTATTAAGCATCCAAGGGGAGTTATTGAAGATGTTCTCGTCAAAGTAGACAAGTTTATATTCCCTGCAGATTTTGTGGTACTGGATATGGAAGAAGACAAGGAGATCCCTCTCATATTAGGGAGACCGTTCTTGGCAACCGGACGGGCACTTATTGATGTTCAGAAGGGAGAATTAACGCTTCGGGTATAGGAAGAAGAAGTGACTTTCAATGTCTTAAAGGCTATAAAATATCCGGGAGCTAGTGATAGTTGCTTTTGCATCGATGCATTGGATACATTAGTCTCTCAGCACTTTACCAAGCCAGAAGATTCTTTGGAAGCAAGCTTGACTCATCCCACTCCATCTACTCTTGAAGATGAAGACGTCATGGAGATTGTTCATTGGATGGATTCTTTTGATCCCAACAATCGGAGGTATTTTGAACCTTTGCGACAAGGCCCTTCTCGATCAAATCCTTCAGTTGAGAAACCACCTGCTCTTGAGCTCAAGCTGTTACCAGATCATCTACGATATGCATTTCTTGGTGAGTCATCATCTTTACCGGTAATTATTTCTTCTAGCCTTTCTCATGAAGAAGAAGACAAGTTGTTACGGGTGCTTAGAAGATATAAATCAGCTATTGGGTGGTCTTTAGCAGACATTAAGGGGATATGTCCAACAATGTGCATGCACCGGATCTTAATGGAAGAAAATAGCAAACCATCAGTAGAAGCACAACGAAGACTAAATCCGACCATGAAGGAAGTGGTTAGATGCGGGAGTGATTTACCCGATCTCTGATAGCTCATGGGTTAGCCCGGTGCAAGTAGTGCCAAAGAAGGGTGGTATGACGGTAGTGAAAAATGAAAATAATGAGCTAATTCCAACAAGGACCGTCACCAGGTGGAGGATTTGCATAGACTACCAGAAACTAAACAAAGCTACCCGGAAAGATCACTTCCCATTACCCTTTGTTGATCAAATGTTGGATCGTCTTGCAGGTTATGAGTATTACTGTTTTCTAGATGGCTACTCGGGGTACAACCAAATAGCTATTGCACCAGAAGACCAAGAGAAGACCACATTCACATGTCCTTATGGTACATTTGCATTCCGTCGGATGCCGTTTGGCCTTTGCAATGCACCAGCAACCTTCCAAAGATGTATGATGGCGATCTTTTCAGACATGGTGGAGTGGATTATAGAAATATTCATGGATGATTTCTCTGTTTTTGGTAACTCCTTTGATCATTGCCTAACTAATCTAGAATTGGTTTTGGAGAGATGTGAAAAAACCAATCTTGTGCTTAATTGGGAGAAGTGCCACTTCATGGTAGAAGAAAGAATTGTCTTGGGCCACTGCGTTTCATCAAAGGGGATAGAGGTTGACCGAGCGAAGATAGAGACAATTGAGAAACTACCACCACCAACCTCAATCAAGGGGATCCGGAGTTTTCTTGGCCATGCAGGTTTCTATAGAAGATTCATCAAAGATTTTTCTATGATCTCCAAGCCTCTTTCGAATCTACTTGTGCAAGGTACTCCTTTTGACTTCAATGAAGAGTGTGAGAAGGCATTTATCACCCTAAAAGAGAAGCTTGTGTCTGCACCCATTGTTGTAGCTCCGGAATGGGAGCTTCCGTTTGAATTGATGTGTGACGCAAGTGATTATGCAGTCGGAGCGGTTCTAGGACAGCGGAGGAATAAGGTATTTCATGCTATTTACTATGCTAGCAGGACCCTCATTGATGCCCAACTCAACTATGCCACAACAGAGAAGGAATTACTTGCCATCGTCTTTGCTTTCGAAAAGTTCAGATCATACTTAATTGGCAATAAGGTAATAGTCTTTATAGATCATTCTGCAATTAAATACCTTATGGCCAAGAAGGATGCTAAGCCAAGACTTATCCGATGGGTTCTCTTACTCCAAGAATTTGATTTGGAGATTAGAGACAAGAAGGGTACAGAAAATCTAGTGGCAGACCATCTCTCAAGACTTGAACAACCAGAAGAACAAGAGTTGCAACAACCTCCCATTGGTGATCAGTTTCCAGACGAGCAACTCTTTGTCATCACATCTACAAGCTCTCTCCTATGGTATGCAGACTTTGTGAATTTTCTTGCAGGAAAGATCATGCCACCGGAACTCTCACATCAACAAAAGAAGAAGTTCTTGTTTGATGTAAAGCACTACTATTGGGAAGAACCAGTTCTTTACAGGCACTGTGCTGATCAAGTAATAAGAAGATGTGTGCCAAAAGATGAGGTAGAGGAGATCCTAAGACATTGCCATACCCTTGAGTGTGGTGGACATTTTGGAGGAAACAGAACGGCGGCTAAGGTGTTGCAATCTGGGTTTTATTGGCCTACATTGTTCAAAGATGCTCATGCTTTTGTTACAGCTTGTGATAGACTGCCAACGATTGGGAAACATTTCAAGAAGGAATGAGATGCCCTTGAAGAATATTCTAGAAGTGGAGCTTTTTGATGTGTGGGGTATTGATTTCATGGGACCGTTTCCCTCATCCTACAACAACAAGTATATCCTCCTTGCAGTGGATTATGTGTCAAAGTGGGTTGAAGCGGCTGCAACCCAAACCAACGATGGCAAGGTAGTGCTTAATTTTCTCAAGAAACACATCTTTACAAGGTTTGGAACTCCACGAGCTATCATAAGTGATGAGGGAACACACTTTTACAATAAGCAATTTGAGGCTCTCTTGTCAAAATATGGAGTCAAACACCGAACTGCACTTGCTTACCATCCTCAGACTAATGGGCAAGCAGAGGTATCTAACAGAGAGGTGAAGCAGATTCTGGAGAAAACGGTTCATAGCTCTCGCAAGGATTGGTCGAAAAAGTTAGATGATGCTTTATGGGCCTATCGGACTGCATTTAAGACACCTATAGGAATGTCTCCTTATAGGTTGGTCTATGGGAAAGCTTGCCATCTTCCGGTGGAATTAGAGTATCAAGCATATTGGGCAATGAAACAGTTGAATATGGACATGCAAGCAGCGGGTGAGAGGCGCCTTTTGTAACTCAATGAGATGGATGAGTTCCGCAATGAAGCATATGAGAATGCAAAGATCTACAAGGAGCGGACCAAAGCTTGGCATGATAAGCACATCCAGCGGAAGGAGTTTGTACCCGGACAGAAGGTGCTACTATATAATTCCAGGCTTCGACTGTTTCCTAGAAAGCTCAAATCCAAATGGTCGGGCCCATTTGTAGTCACCAAGGTGTTTCCTTATGGTGCAGTTGAACTAAATCATGAAGAGAAAGGAACCTTTAAGGTTAATGGACAACGTTTGAAGCCATATTTTGATGGTGGGATTGATCGCAACAAGTCCATCATCACTCTCAACTCACCATAAAGAAGAACAAGTCAGGCTGATGACGATAAAACAAGCGCTTCTTGGGAGGCAACCCAAGTTGTTTACCTTTATCTATTTTAGTTTTTATCATGTTAATTTAGTGTTTTATTTAGTTATAGGTTTTTGATATTTGATAAGCTAATTATGATGCAGTTTATTTTTGTGGTGATTGCAGGTGTTCTCGGGGATAACACGGATTGCAGTGAAGACCCAAGAGGAAGGCGCCTAGGCGCCACTTCCTGGGCGCCTAGGCGCTATAAAAGCCGTAGAAGACCCGAGAGGAAGGCGCCTAGGTGCCACTTCCTGGACGCCTAGGCGCTGAGCCAAAAAAAAAAAAACACGCTGATTTCGAACTAGCGCCTAGGCGCTACAAACACAGTGCCTAGGCGCTGTGCAGTTTATAGGCTTACTCACCCTGTTTTCAAATACAATCAACGAAGAAAAAAAAAAAAACAACGAAACATTCCTCTCGTCCCCCTTGATTTTCTTACTCAGACAAACCCCCCACCACCCCGTGATTGAATTTGTTTTCATCTTTTCATCACTCTACCTTGTCCCCATCATCCCAAATTCCTTACCCACACAACAAAACACCTGCCTCCAAGCTCCTTCACGAGTGAACGTTGGCGGTGAAACAGCAACAAAAATTCTGAAACTTAGGCTGCACAAATTGGGGTTTTCTTTGCTCACAACAGGTAACCCCACTCTTCTTTCTGCTTTGCCTGAGATTTGTTGCAATCTGGGGAGACTTAATTGATACAGAGGAGTTTATCTGGAGTGGGATTATTGAGTGCATACTAAGTGTTCGACAAAAAGTCTGAAAGAGACAAAGGTATTGGTTGTTGCCAATTGACAGCCAAGGTGTTAGTAGACATTACATGTGGGGCATTTGAGATCGTTTGGTGACATTGGTGGTTGATTTGGAAAGTCTAAGAGAGAGTTAGTGTTGCAACCATGGCACCAAAGAAACGTGTGAAGGGCTCGACATCCGTGCAGTATGATACGGCTAAATTTGTATCGCAGGCCGCTTTTACTCGCTATCAGTCCTCGTTGGAGAGAAAGACTCCAATTGCTGAATGGGGACTCAATACGGGTGAACGGGTGATACGGGATCAAATTTTAGCTCGTAGATGGGCCAATTTTGTGAAACAACTGGGCTCGAGCCTAACTGCAGTGGTTCAAGAATTTTATGCCAATGCCCCCGAGCGCGATAATGGAAAGGTTTTTGTGAGGGGAATATGGGTGAAGCTTGATCGTGCTGCTATCAACCAACACTTTGGACTACCTAATATTGATAATGACGAATATCAAGCTTATTTGGAAAACGTCGACCACAACGAAATCCTCAATAGGTAGTGCACATCGGGCACTAGTTGGAAAATGGGACGCAACGGTGAGCACATCTCATTCCTACCTAGTGCCTTGCGAAACAGGGCATACAAGGCTTGGCATAATTTCATTTGTGCTCATTTCATGCCAGTGTCTCACGTTAGTGATGTATTGAAAGAGCGAGCGGTGCTTCTATATGCGATCGTAACAGGGAAGAGCCTTGATGTGGGCCGGGTGATTTCTCAGCAGATTGGTTTGAGTGTGCTACATGCGCACCTGGGTTTATACTTTCCCTCACTTATTACTGAGGTGTGCAGTAAAGCAAGAGTCCATTGGGATGCAACTGAAGAATGGGTGGGACCCCGGCATGTCATCAATGATTCTGTCCTTGCATCATACAGGGAGCTAGAAACACAAGAGCCAATAGCAGGGGCCAGCTCCTCCAGGTCCCTTCGACCCCCACGACCACCCCGCTCTCCTGGTCAAGCCTCAGTGCACGAACTGCCTGGATCGCATGGACAGATGTCTCGACCACATTGATGATAACATCTGCAACCTGGCGCAAATGATGAACCAAATGGCTAGGCACATGAATATGAATATGGACAATTTTTTGACAGTCACGGCTTTCAATGACGAGGATGAAGCGAATGAAGACGAGGAGGAGTAGACTTCAACAATTTTCATTTTAGGGAGTGTTCTTTTCTTTTTTATTTTTATTTTTATTTTTCTCTTATTTTATTTTCGTTTATTTTATTTTTATTTTTTTCATTTTCCATTTTTAGTTTATGTTTATTTATTTATTTTTCTTTTTTTTCTTTTACATTGAGGACAATGTACTGCTCAAGTTTGGGGGTGGTGTACTGCTTCATGTTTGGTTTATGTGAATCAGTTATCTTTGTTTACTAAAGTTTTAAGCTAGGTTTCATTTTTTGTTTAGTAATTATGATAGGAAAGTTGTATCGTTTGAGCACTATTTAACTTGCATCATAGGAGGCCAATGAAAAGACAATGGTTGAAATTGAATATGACTTTTAGGAGATAATAATTGTTGTGATCTATCCTTGTTTTCTTGTGACTTGTTTGCCATGCTGTGATTCTTTGAACACTTTGAGTACTCACGCCTTGATCACTTGAGTATTCTACACTTAGAGGACTTTTATGTTGATTAAGTGATATTTGTAATCTCAAATGAATGCTAGAAACTATTTGATAACCACTAGAGGCGAAATCCTAGGCTACACAACATTAAGGATATGATTTAGGCCATTTTTGGACCGTTTGAGCCTTTCAAGCCTACCATTGACATCATTTAAACACTAGTTACCCTATTGAGCCTTATTGTCCATTTTCTTTGTTACCCACATAATTAGCCTAGGCCTTGATTAATTTTATCATACTTGGTCCCTCACTCATAAGCATGACTAGTTTGTCTAGGAAATTATTTGAAGGTAGTTGGTATGACGGGAGGATGGGTGGAGTTGTGAAAAACTTATCAAGGAAATATGTTTTACTATCATTCATTCATGGGTGAAGTTTTGAGTACTGTCATCAAGAGATTATATAGTCATGTTTACAGCTTTGGGTATTGCTATCAAGGGATTGTGTATTTATGCTTAATCATTAAAAAAAAAAAAACAACACAAAACAAAACAAAAAAAAGAAAAAAAAAGAAAAAAAAGAAAAAAATGATATATACATCAAATAAATGTGAATGACAAAGGGAGTGCAACATAAGTTTGGGGGTGTACTTAGAAAGAAAGAAAAAAAAATGATGTTCTCATAAGGTCCTGGGACAAATTGTGTGTTTATGGGTGAATTTTGAGCTACATTATATCATTTATCTCACCTTTTTACCTTAGCCACACATTACAAGCCGAATAAAGTCCTATTGATCTTTGATGTTGTGATAGTCTACATTAGTGGAGAGTGGGTTTGAAAAATAGGCCTATGGAGTTCATAAATTTCACTAATCTAGAGATCTTTCATAATATGCTTGTTGACATAAACTAATCCGAGTGTAGGTACATAAGTGCTAGAGGCATCACACACACACTCGAGGAATTATGAGTATGGTAAATTTGAGATTTAAATTAATTTTTTACATGATCACAGTGGTTAGAGTTTCCTTTGAGTCATAAACTTTATGCAATCTTTGAGGCCAAGTATGATGAAAAATTAAATTGATGCTCGAACTATGTCGTGTGTTAGTGCCAGTCCCGTTCTTTTTGTCTTGTTCTTTGTTCTTCTTTTGTGTCTTTTGCTCGAGGACTAGCAAAATCTTAAGTTTGGGGGTATTTGATAAGGTAGTTTTAGAATACTTAATTAGATGATTTTCACTTAATATTTTTGTTAGTTTTGAGCAATTTATAAGGAGTTGATAATGTTTTATGTTCTTTTATAGGTTTTGAAGGAAAACGATGCATAATGGCAAAACACAGGGTAAAGCGGACCAAAAAAATTGAGCAAAAATAGACTCGGGATGAAATGGAGCCTAGACGCCAGCTTATGGGCGCCTAGGCGCTCAAGACAAGAGAAGTTCCATACAGAAACCCGAGAGCAAAGCGCCTAGGCGCCAATTCATGAAGAAGACAACCCGAGAGAAAAGCACCTAGGTGCCATAACGTGGGCGCCTAGGCGCCATTTATGAAGTAGGCCGATTAACACTGCGGCGCCTAGGCGCCAGTTCAAAAACCTGCCAATATGTCTGTGTAGTGCCTAGGCGCCATTACGAAGCCTAGGCGTCGTTGCGATTTCAACTTAAATTTTTAGTGCAATTTCGTTCCAAAATTACCCTTTTAAACCCTAGCCTATAAATAGAACATTATAGAGGGTTAGAACACGAATTTTGACAGAGAGAAACTGTAGAAAAGAGGAGAGAAGACACACCCTACTTTGGAGAAGAAGATCGGTGCAACCCGGAGACGGAATCATCTTCCCATCCAAACATACAGTTCTTTCCTTCTACTCCTCATGTTTAAGAGATTGTTTAGGATGATTTTCAATTTCATTATGAACTAACTTTCTTTGTTCTAGGGCTACGATGTAGCTGGATTATGATTGTTCACTTTTATTTAATTTAATTCAATTCGATGTTTATTCAGTATCTATGTTGAGTGTTTAATCTAAGCTTAATGCTTGTAAAAGTTTGCGCACCTTTTGCATGATTTGTGATTTAATTTGAGGCTGAGAAACGATAATTAAATTAGACTATGATTGAATGCCATGAGATCATCATAGGATAGAGATATCTAGAGACTTGTGTAACGCTATGAATTTCTTGATCTTAATGAATCTTGGTAAGTTTAGAGTTTTCACAGAGATGTAGGAAATTTGCTAACTGGGATAAATTATTAATGCTTGAGAAAGATTAATGACTACCTAAGAGAAATTCGTTATCGGCATAGGAATAAATGTCAATTAATTAAATTAATAAAAGTAGATATGATTAATCCGGTGAGTCGGAAACCCTAGAAGTCTTAATATATTGAATTCTCATTGTCAAAGTTGCAATTTCTCAATTTTCATTCATTTAGTTGTCTTACTTTTACCATTTTTATCATTCCATGGTTTCCTATATTTTAGTTGTTCAAATAGAATTAGAGTTAAAGTAATTTGGTACTTAGTGACAGTTAGTCCTCGAGGGAATGATCTTTACTCTCACTTTATTACTTGTTAACGATACGTGCACTTGCGTTAGAAAATTCCACAACATTATACAATAATAATAAAATAAACATCGTAAGTATTTATATTAAAAACGCGTATTAAAATAATACTTAGAGAGTTTACAGACATGATATGGATATGTTTCAAGCATACAAAATACTCCATATAATCAATTATCGTAACCATGCATGCATAGAGATTACAAAAACATCGATAAAGAAAAATTCAAACCTTAAGCAGGATGCATTTTGAGAGTACTAGTTACTTTATAGAATCACCATTCCGACACTAAAGTAAATGAATCCAAAGGCTTTAACAACAGCATGTCACAAAAAAAAAATACAAGATGTGGAGAAGAGTGGTTATTCAGGACACAAGAAATACAAATGAACATGTTATTGGTAAAATCAAAAGATTACAGGTGAGGGTTCAAATCCAATGATCGCTTCTTGCTTTCTTTCTTCCAATCAAACTTGGATATTGCAGTGTCAGACTTCGAATGAATGACTTGCATTTTATCAAGCAGCTCTTCAGCTGTTGAAGTAGTAATAAAGATTTATCTACCTGACTCTACAATAAAGTTTGTTCTACAGTGTAATCTAAAAACTTTAAAAAAATGTCATAAAAACTATTTACATTCAAAAGATCTATGGATTTGGAGTGAATGCCCTACAGACTCCTACTAGCAACTACGAACAACTCTTCAAGGGTGTCTAAACCACCAGATAATACAATTAAAGCGTCAGGCAATGGATCATGTTTTCACTTAGAGATGTTCAAAACTCTCTCCTTCTTACCTAAGGTTTTCCCACAAAGGTTCCCCTCAGCTAGGAGATGAGAGATAATCCTTACGATACGGCTACCTCTAGAATATGTTGTTGTTGTTATATTCCTTATTAATGCTAAGTTACCTCCCCATAAATCAAGTTTATCTTCCTATGTGCTAAGACTTGTCTTAAGTGTTCTGTGGCTTTTAAGTAAACTCTACATTTACTAGGACCCAAACCACAAAAGACACAAATGGCTTTTATTTTCCTAGATGAATGGGAGGAAGACACGTTTGGTTTCTAAAATAGATTGACTCTTTTTTTTAATCTTTGTTTTTTTTTTTAGTTTTTGTCGTATGTCTACTCTATCTAAACTTTGAATCTCGAATAAGATTTTAAAGAAGATGGAAATATAAGAGGACTAAGGAGTAATGGCAGGTAGGTGATGGTAGGTTAGAAAAAGTCAAAAAAGTTAGAAAATAAGATATGTACATGTTAGAAAAAGTCAAACAAAATCAGTTCACATTTTAAAAAATAAAAACATGCAATCAGACTGACTTTTGACAAACAAGACTCTAACTGTACAACTTTTGACAATTTAGAAACAAATAAATACATTTAACTGTATACTTTTTAGACAAAATAAACATAAATCTAGAAAAGTCAGTAAAAGTCATATGACATGCTGTAAACATTTTGACAAAAACAACACAAATCTAGAAAAGTAAGTAAAAGACGACATACTGTAAACCTTTTGACAAAAACAATACAAATCTAGAAAATTCATTTGGGATTTAAAAATTTCAAAGTAACAGCATGAACAACACATGATGCATCTGACAAGGTAACATTTTTAAATAAAACAGACACAGATATTTAACAACTACTATAACGATAAAATAAAAACAAAAATTTATTATTTAACATTTACTGTGACAGTCTAAAAACAAACAAACACTTAAAACACAAAATACATTTTTTTTTTACAGAAACACTCAAACGACATCTATGGATTAAGAATTTCCTCCCTATCTAATTTTTTTAGAAACTGATAGACAGGGTTTTTAAATACTAAATTTCTGAGGCATTGTCTTTCTGCATTGAATTTGGGCAAGAGATTAGAAATTGCACTTTGGACATATTCACTCAGATGGTTCTGAAGAGAAGCATCGGTGTTATCCAAGTTCTCTTTAGAAAGGACATTTTTGCAGAAATGGATTTTGTCTTCTCTATTTACTGACACAAATCTAAGCGAACGACACTTACCCTCACAAGTCTGTCACCCACATTTGTTATATCTAGACTCGATGACATGAGCTCTTTTTCTCATTGCACTACAACTGATACCCATATTTAAAAGGCCAGCCCTCTGATTGAGGTCACTCGAATGAATTTTTCCTTTGATCAACATTCTCACATCACTATGGATTCCAAAACACATGGGAATCTATAATCGAGTAACTCTAGACTTGTATTTCTGCTTGAGAATCTTTTGGGAAAGTGATGGGAAGTGTCTCTTCAAGTAATGATACTTTAGATCCATAAAAAACAAAGAAAAAGAAACAAGAAAGAAATAAAGAAATAAAGAAATAAAGAATGCAAGTGTAAGATCTAAAGATGGTTTAATAAAATTTAAAGATTGTTGAGGAGTTGTGGATGAGATTCAAGTTTATGAGAAGAAACAATCTAGAAAATTAAAAACAAGTTTCAAATTTTAGAGAGAGGGAGAGAATTCTAGAGAGAAAGGAGAGAGCTCTAGAGAGAGAGCTCAACAAATCTAAGCTTTGATGCACAATAATAAGATTTATAGACAATGTAGGACATTGTGCTGTGCACTGTGATGGACACTGGATTGGGCTGACATAGATAGACCCAACTATGATTAAGATTAATAGGCTCTCTTTGTGTTGGTATTCTATTGTTATTTAATTATTATCATTATTATTATTATTATTATTAAAAAATAGCTATATTAAACAAGAACCAAAAATCTAGGAGGGGCATGCTCCCGACATGATTCATGCATCATGTTTTCATCGGCCATAGTATCATAAGTCTTCTCCATAAAAACTTGGAAACTCGGGACGACGAACCTCTTGGTAGCACGAATGTGCAGATGGTTGCGGAGGTCGCACAGCAGAACAATTCATGCGTGGTAGGGGCAGATGGTGGACTAGTATGGTCTTCATTTGAAATTTTATTTGTTGAATTGTCAAGTTGTTTTACGTTTTTTGTATAGATTTTCTCATACTCTACTTATAGGGTTATTTTAAACCGTCTGATTTGTATTAAACATATATATTTTTCTTAATTTTGATGGAGCTTTCATCAACTCTAACGTGTAAAAAAAAAACGTGCACTAATAACAGGAGAATAACCCGACATAAAAAGATCCTTTTTTTAATACAGTCATTATTATCAATTTAAAAAAGAAGAAGATCCTTTTCTGTCCGTCGTGGGGGCACGCTGCAAATTAAAGTATTATCACAAAGTCAACATCATTTGGTGGGATTTTCTTCTAGACTTTTTCTGTACCTATTTGACAGATAAAAGAAGAAATAATTAAGGATCTTCCAAATCTTTCTTATCTCACCTTGTAGGATTTTCCTGCTACTATGAATGGAATATCATTATTGAGTGGTGACAGTCTGGAGCCTTCTATAAATTGATCATAAACCTATTACTTATTCACAAAAAAACAAAAAATGTCTCATAATACACTAATGGGACAAGATGAACCCAATATTCCCATCCCAATTACCCTTTTCTTCCTACTTCTACCTCTCATTTTCTTGCTCTCCAAACGCTTCAAGTATGCAATTCTTTCAAAATCGGATCGACCACTTCCACCAGGTCCATTTGCATGGCCAATTGTGGGCAATATCTTCCAAATCGGAAGAAGTCCTCACATAGCCTTGGCAAACTTTGCAAAGACCTATGGCCCTCTCTTCTCAGTCAAGCTAGGGACAAAACTCGTCGTGGTTGGATCATCGCCGGCCGTCGCGGTTGAAATCCTAAAGACACATGACCGCAATTTGTCCGCCCGATTCATCCCTCATGTGGCACCAGCCAAGTGTCTTGGACTCTACAACTATTCCATTTGATGGGTTGGAGAGTGCAATGATAGGTGGAAGTACTTGCGCACCGTTGCGCGAACCGAGCTATTCTCGGGCAGAGCCATCGACTCGCAAGGACGGATAAGAGACCAAAGGGTAAAAGAAATGTTGGGACTTGTGGGGAAAATGCAAGGTAAGGTGGTGAAAGTCAGGGAGATAGCTTTTGCTACTGTGTTAAACATGTTGAGTAACATTATGGTTTCAAGAGATATTGCACAGTTTGAGCATGAAAGTCTAAACGGTGGAATTTGTCGGATCATGAGGGATATAACGGACGTGGCTTCTTCACCAAATGTATCTGATCTTTATCCTCTTTTAGGTCCTCTAGATTTGCAGCGTCTCCAAAAGAGGTCTATGGACATGTTTGACACCATTTCTAAGCTTTGGGAGCCAATTGTCCAAGAAAGGAAACAAGAAAAAACAAAGGATCGTCCATCTGATTTTCTTGATGTTCTCATCGAAAATGGCTTTTCCCAAGATCATATTAATGTACTTTTTGCGGTAAGATTTATCTCTCTCTACAGAAAAATGGTAAACCCAATAAAAAAAAGCACTGGGGAAATATTAGTTTTTTTAAAAGTTTTTGAAGTAAATGGCATGTTTTAAAAATATTTATAGTAAATATTAGATTTATATTGTAATTTATTTACTGTGTAAATGCGAACAAAGGGACAAATAAATTACTTATGTGTTAAATCTGTTTATTGTGTAAATAAGAGAAATAAATTTTATACACTACTAATATTGTTGCTTATTACATATATTTTTCAAAACCTGTATTTATTACAATTAGTTCAAAAAAAAATACTATTTACTACAATTTCTAAAATAAAAAAATAATAAACATAAAATCTCACAAGAGGCACAATATTTTATGAGTGTACATATGTTGTCTCGAATTTTCTATTTTTCACTCAAGAGTATTTTATAATATCATCTGAGCTTAAAAATTTGACCACATAATACATACTCAATGCTAAAAACGCTTAAACAATATATACGAGCTTCTATAAGAGCCAACAGATCGGATGGCTATTCATTATATGAGACTACTATTTATTTTTCTCATGTATTACCGAGAAGCTAACACGTTCAGACAGATGGTTTTTTTTAGTTATGCCCCTTACAAAATTCGACTGGGTTGGGATAATAGCTTTGGGTTTCTTACAAGTTTGAATAAAAAGTTTTGTATTCTTTTTCTTTTTTTAAAGAAATGCCTATATCTACGGGATTTTAATCAAGACCTATTGTCACATTTTTTATACTTTTGGCTATCCTCTTAATTAAATTTTGATGCATAAGTGCATTGTTTTGTTATTTTTAATATTAGGACTTATTTATGTATACAGGGTATTGAGTTTAAACAATGTGTCTAATAGATAATAGAGTAGACAACAAAAAAAATAATAATAATCATAAGGCAGCAGGTCTATACTCCATATTTCATTACTATGGCAAAACAAAAGAGAGTCCTATTCTATTACCTAACTTACTAGGTAAATTAGGGTACGGAACTATTAAAGTTTTTAGGCCTATATATATATATATATATTTTCAAAACACGTACCAATTTTTCAAAATAGTGAATTTGTTTTTGTTTTGCTTGTGATTTTTCCCGTATAGAGTTTTTCATGTATATTTATGTATTATTTATTTTGTGTTTTTTATTGCCTATTTTTCTCTATTTTCTAACATTAACAAATAAATACAAGAGGTACTCAACTTGTACATTGTAACTAATTATTTATGGTTACCAAAAAATAATTTACAGGAGCTATTTGTTGCTGGGACAGAGACAAGCAGTTCCACCACTGAGTGGACAATGACAGAACTGATAAAGAATCCAAGATGTATGAAGATTCTTAAAGAGGAACTCATAAGAGAAATTGGCCAAGATTGCGTGGTAAAAGAATCTGATCTCCCCAAGCTAACATACCTTCAAGCATGTCTCAAAGAAATTTTGAGGCTACACCCAGCAGGTCCGCTTCTTCTTCCTCATCGAGCCTCGGAATCGTGCAGAATAATGAATTACACCATTCCAAAGGACTCTCAGATTCTAGTCAATGTCTGGGCTATTGGACGAGACCCCAATAACTGGGAAGATCCATTAGAGTTCAAGCCAGAGAGATTTCTTGACTCGAGTTTGGATTTCAAAGGGAGTGACCTTGAGTACTTTCCCTTTGGTTCAGGACAGAGGATCTGCCCTGGAATGCCAATGGCTGCCAAGCAAATTCCCTTGATTGTTGCTTCCTTCATCCATTCCTTTGCTTGGTCTCTTCCACAAGGAATGGACCCCGAAGACATTGATATGACTGAGAAATATGGTCTTGCCATGAGGATGAAAGAACCTTTGCTTCTTGTTCCTAAAGCTAAGATGTAATAACGTGGTTATATATATATATATCCATCTCTTGAATTCTGTAACATGTATGCCTTTTCCCCTAAGGTATGTAATTAATAAACACTGTTGATCATTTTCCCTTTGGAAATTAGGATATCTCTCTACATTACTTTCCTCTAGTGGTTATATATATGTATATGTATATATATATATATATCCATCTCTTGAATTCTGTAACATATATGCCTTTTTTCCCCAAGGTGTATAATTAATAAACAGTGTTGATCATTTTCCCTTTGGAAATTAGGATACCTCTCTACATTACTTTCCTCTTAACTTGATTTATTTTTGGATCTAGTGATATTAGGGGGTGTTTGGCAATGTGAGTTAGAACCAAAACTTTTGGTTGCTATATTGTAAAGCTCTCTCACACTATAGTTTGAAAAAAAAGTATATTACAGTGTAAAACTTTCACATATTATAATGTTTTTAACTAAAATTGGTTCTAATCAATTTTTCAACATCGAAATCTGCCTTTTAAGACAACATATAAAATAAAACAAGCGAAAAAGATATAAATAAAGAGCGTTTATTAGCTCTCTTACAAAACTCTAAAATCCAATACATGACTGAAAGAGATGACTCTCAATATAGTGAGTAATTATGAGGAAAAAAACAGACTCTCAGTCTTTTAGGTTACCCCAAGTGCTTGCAATAAGGCCACCTACTTTTTTGCTAGTCGAAAACGCAATTATTGAGGAAGTTTTTTTGGCAAGAGGGAAGCCACAACGGAGGTAACCATCCCAATGGCAACAACACCAAAATTCGGATAGTTCGAATTTGAATTCTTTTTTAAGTTTGTTTTCTGAGTATGTTCTTATTTGTATATTGAGATTGTTGATTTGCTTTAGATTCGAGCAATTATTAATGACTTGATACGATTATTTCTCCATTGTTGAATGTGAGTCTTTGTGTTTCTTTGCTAGGATTTATAGAAGAATCGTGTCCTTTGAAACTAAAATACAGTGACTATATTACATATCGATGGTTGGCCATTTAAAAAATATAGCAAAATTTGCACAATAATATTTATTGGAAAATTTCAAATACTCCGACACAAACCATATTTAAATATCACATAGGGTGATAATTTAACTTTAGGAAGGAGAATCAGCGGTTCATCCTTTTCCAAAGTCGGGCCATATTTTTCATTCATGTTCATGTCCATTGGATCCTTCCCTTATGGAAGAGACCAATCAAAGAAATGAATCAAATGCGCAACAACCAGTGGAACCTTTTTTGCACCCATATGCAAGCCGAGGCAGATTCTTCTTCCCCCTCCAAAGGGCAAGAATTCAAATTATTCCCTTTGAAATCCAAAGTTGATCGAGAAATCTCTCTGGTTTAAAGATTAATGGATCTTTCCAGTATTTGAGGTCTCTTCCTATGGCCCAAACATTGACTAGTATTTTAGAATCCTTTGGAATGGTGTAGTTCATTATTTTGCATGACTCAACAGCTCGGTGAGGAAGGAGAAATGGTGCCGGAGCATGAAGCCGCAGGGTCTCTTTAGGCCTTGTAAATCAAGTGGACCTAGTATTGGATAAAGATCAGATAAATTTGGTACAACAGCCATTTCCAAAAAATTCCTAATTAGTCCACTCATTTTACCACCTTCACTCTCTTGCTCAAACTTTATAAGATCCATTGACACCAATATATTACTCAACATTTCAAACACCGCAGCAAATGCCACATTTCTAATCTTCACCAGCTTTGCTTCCATCGTGGCGATGTACTTCACCATTTTCCTCGCCTTTTCTTCTCTTAGGCATGCTTGAGACTCGAGTTCTTTTGGGTGAGAAAAGTTTAGTTCACTGCCGCATAATGAAGAAAAATCCATTACACAGACCCACAAAGCTCAGCAAAAAAAAAACTGTCAATGGCCGTCGAAGTCGCCGGGTTGGTGCCGGAGCTGCTAAAGCTCGTGAATGACACCATCCTAGCGGTCCATTCAAGAAGGACTGCACGGATCTGGTCCGTCAAGTCGCCCTGCTCACGATTTGTTGAGCCATCCTTGCGACGAAGTTGCACCCAATGCCAGAGTCACGGAGGGAGTAGCTTGTTGCCGGAGTTGTACGGGGAACAAGTACCGGAGTCGTTGCCGGGAGTCACGTGAGTCTTTTGCTAGTCAAAAGTAGTCCGATTGTTTTTTTTTTTTTTAATTTTTTCATGTACTGTGCTGATTACCGCCGCCAGAAATGGTAGTTTCCGGTACACATCGAAACTACCCAGTAATCACGAATATGCCGATGCGTGAAGGTACATAAGGTATTTTAAAAGATAGTATGATGATGTGATGTAATATTTTTTATATTATTTTTTTTTGTAACATATATCAATTCAACATTTATTTTTTAATACATCTGTAAAGAGCTCTAGGATTTTGGTGTGAGCCTTGGAATTTATTTGGGCTTTGTTTTATGTAACTTAGCTAGTTCTCTATTTATACATGGGCTCTTTAGAAGTATGCTATAAACTTTATATGTTATCTTTTTAAACTGTCATTTTAAATATACTACATGAAAAAAAAATTCTTCAAAAAATGTCACAAACCACTTATTTTTTTTTTAATTTTACCTTTATATTGATTTTTATGAGTAGCATATAATGTAAAATTTTTTTATAAATAACAAAAGTCAATCTATTGTTTAATAACATGACAATGAGTATAAATATCTCTATAAAATTAATTAATTTATGTCATTAAAAAAATAATTATAAAAAATGTCACACAACATCATTACACTATATAAAAAAAAAAACCAAATATACCGTGTAGATACAGGCTACTATCTGATATCTGTTGAAAACGGCCGCTTTTGTGGCGACAACCAACGAAATACTTGAAAAAACTATAAAAAGTTTTACAAAGTTACTCAAAACTACAAAACCACAAAACACATATATAAATCAAAAAATAAAAAGAAAAAAAAAGTTCATCGTCGATCTTCGGTATGCAACTGTGATTCGGACCTTCCGATTGTCGATCTCCGCACGTCCATCGTCCAGCCGCATGTCCACGTCTCCAGAGCTACGACAGGGGCAAGACGGCAATTCCGGATCTAAAATCTTTGCCGCTCTCCATGACGTAGATCGGCTGGCGTTGGTTGAAGAAGACAGGCGATGACGAGCAATGAGGCGGTATAATATATGAGGGGAGAGAGGAAAGAGGTGAGAGGGGAGGACGAATAAAAATTATAGAGGAGAAAAAAAGATGACCGTAAGGCACTTCAAGATTATTTTAGTCTCATTAATATTTTAGTTTCAAAAGATGTGGCATTATGGCAATGGCATATGTCAATCCACTAAGAAAAAAAGTGGCATATTTTCTAATTATCTCTTCATATACCTGGTGTAGTCTCTGAGGTTCTTGAGCCCGCTCATTTCACCCTATAATTTGAGTGATAGCTTAAGGGTCATATTCGTCACATCCTAATCTAACCAAAATGTAGTTAGAGTCCAATAACACTGGAAGCTAAATGACTATGTTACCCTTAACTTCAGATTTTTGACATCTAAGTCTCTTTAAAGTCACTTAATAAGATCCCCCTTCCTAAAATGAGGATATGGTCATAAACATTTCAACACCTTCACTATCTGCAAATATTCTTTTCGAGGCGTCCGATTTACTATTTTTAACCTATCTTGGTAAAATAACGATTTTACCGCTATTTTTCCTTCGGACTTTTTTTGAACTTTTAGATTTGATTCCAAAACCTTGGTACAGGTTAATTCACAATCCCAAAAGGGCCGACTCATGGATAAGGTCACTAAGCCCTATTCCTAAGAACTCGCCTAGAGCCGAGGCTTGCAATTCCTATTTAACTCATACTTTTTAGGCCTAAAATTATAATTAAATCTTTCATTTAGGCTTTAATAGATATACAGTTAAAAATTTTAATTACTAATTTTTTTTCATTGTGTAATCAAGATTAGTTAGAAAATGGCTTATACTGCTAATTGTATATCATGAAAGAGTATCATTTGCAGACGACAATAGTATATATATGAACTACCACACATGGTGGCGGGAAAGAGATTCGGTAGGATTAAAGACAAACGTTAAGAAGGCAATCAGATACCGCACTTCAAAATAATATCATTTTTTGTGTCGTATTGACCATCATTAATTAGTCGATCCGATACAAATCACCACAAGTTGTGGAGTAGCACTAAACAGATTTGCTTTGATTATTGACCAAAGAGGCCACTAGGGAATCAGATACGACATTTCATTTATGACAAACACAAATCACCACAAGTTGTGGTATTGTCGTAGTTAGTCGAAAGAAAGAAAACCAAAAGAAAAAGTTATGATAATCATGATAAAGATCCTGTTTTGAACCTGTGACGAAAAGTATAGATGGGCCATCTGGGCAATTTTGGTCTCACTTTCAGTAGAAAAGTGGTAAAGCTGCCTTAAGCCAAAAAAAAAAAAAAAATCACATTATTGGACATGAAAATATAAGGAAACATATGGGTCTGCCAAAGGGATAGAGCCTACAAATGCATGCATTATTCTTTTCTGCAGTACTGCCAATTGCCAAAGCTAAAGATAAGGCAGTGCTTCAACATCCAACCATAAGAGATTAATTAATGAAAAAAATAGCTGGCCAAAATAATGGCAGTATCAATTAAAAAAAGAAAAAAGAAAAAAATGGGTCGTATAGATGATTGAGGGAGAAAGAAACAGGCTGGTATTATTATATATACTAGTGAGGAGCACGCGTGGGACGCGTGTATTTTTTTATGTTTTTTTATATAAAGATCTAAAATTTCTTGTGATTTTTTTATTCGAATAACTAATATATCAACAATCCAAATTAAAAAAAAAAAAAAGAGGACGAAGAAACATAAGAAACAGAAAGAAAAAAGATGATAAAAGAAAACAAAAAAAAAAGAAATGAGAAAAGACAAAAAAAAAAGAATGAAAGAGAATAAAAAACCAAAAAAGAGAAGGAAAAAGAAAAAGAATAAAAAATAGAAACAAAAAAATCATAGAGGGTTTGTGACGCCCCGATGAGGAGGTCAGTAAGTTTTAGGTAAAAAAGATGAAAAGAATGTAAGTAAAGAAAAGGTAAATAAAAATATATATATAAGGTAAATAAATATCATCGACGGTCACCGTCACGTGAATGCCACGAAGGTGGGGTCGAGATCTTATCTTTATTCACCATCACATGGATGTTTACCATGAAGGTGGGTAAATAAATAAAATACAAATAACATCAATAATAATAATAATAATACAAGAATACTGAAATCATCGTCTCTAGGATAAATTAAAAATATACAATTAATAGAGACAAACACGGCATCAATATTGGGACAAGTTGTACAGGACACGTATCATACAATAGTTCAGAGCAAAATACCATTTCAACCCAAAGAGCTAGGTTTCAATCCTAGTCCTATCCTTTCTCCTCAAACCTGGAAGGAGATTTAAAAACAAAAAAATATAAGCAGAAGGCTCAGTAGAATAATTAGTTAAAAAAACAAGTTATTAAAAAAATAGTAATAAAAAACAAAGAATTGTTCACAAATCATTCTTACTGAAATAAATCTCAAATCTTAGCAAACCAATAAAAACACTTACTTGTATGAAACTTTATAAAATATCACCGTACAGGTTTTGGAAATCCGAAAGGAATATCAAAATATAATTCTTCAAAATCAAGACAGAAATTATTTTCAACATTCATTCAAAAAGTCAAGCATTTGGCCAAAATAGTTTAAATAGGGCTGCCAAAGAAGGGATAGAAATATTCTACTTCATTTTAAATCTAATAACGTAAGCTCCAAGTAAAATTCAAAGTGAGCTCTGATTAACATTCAAGAGCTTAAAAACTGCATTTAAAATCAGAATTATTTTCAACAAATACCATAATGTTAATTTAATTATCAGTGTGTCTTTTTGACTCAAAATAATCATAACCCAAAACCATAATCCTTTTTGAAACATTTGGGAATCTATAAACATTGAAAACCAAAAGAAAAATACAATTTTTCAAGTTCACAGTCGGCCTGCAGAACATCCTGGTTCGGCCTGTAGAACATCTTGGTTCGGCCTGTCGAACCTGCACAGTTTGGCCTACTAAACTTTAAAACCGGCCTATCAAACTGGCTTGAGTCCAGCCTGTCGATGACATGAATCCGGCCTGCCGAACTCATGAATCTGGCATGGAAAAGATCAACATCGGTCTGCCGAACTAGAAAAATCTAGGGACCCGAAACTTTGAGTTTCAGCGTCCCCGAGCTCAAAATCCAATTTTAAAACCTGTTTTTCAATTTCCAGATCATGAAAATCATACAGAAAACATAGAAAACCATTCTAGAACAAGTTTGACCCATTTTCACCAAATTTAAACTCAATTTCACATTGATTTTGAAAATCATAGAAAAATGTAAATACTTGATTAAGTTGATCTTTGTTCAAATAAAGCTTAAATCCATGATAAAAACAAGTCCTATAAGCTTAGATTAAACATTATCTAAGCTCACCAAAGTTCGGATTGCAAAATACATCAAAGATTCAAAATGAAAATAAAAAAGTTTTAGAGAAAAATGGCTAACCTTTAATCATCATTTTTAAGAGAATTTTTGGCTTGAATCTCCATCTCTTAGCTTCAAATCAACGAGTTTAAAGCTTGGAAATTAAATTTTGTAGAGAAATGGGAGAAAGAAAGAGAGATAGGAATGAGCAAAAGAGAGAGGGGGAGTTGAGCATGGAAAGAAAAGAAAGAAAGAAAGAGCTTGAAAATGAAATGAAAGAGAGAAAAGAAAAAGAGAAATAAAGGCCCAAGGGCATTTTCATAAATATGGAAAAAATGTGGTATAAAATATCATTTGGTATTTTTAAAACTAAAAATCAAATTTTTAAATGTAACAAATGAAATAAAACCTTAAATGGCCAAAATTAACACCAAATTCACACTTGGCACACTTAATAATTAAACTTAACATAATTAGCCTTACTTTAAAATTCAGGGGCTTTGTAAGGACATGTGTCAGCTAATAGGAATAGCCCATGGACTCTTTTAAGATTTACAAGTTTGATGTCACGTGCGATGCACGTGGGAGTTTTTCTAAGTTCTGTCTTACGTCAAAGTTTCAATAACCATTTTATTACTTTTCTAACTTATTTGTAATAGGACTTATGTAGTTGTTGATGTAAAGTTAACTCTAACATAATGTTTGCTAATATGAAATGGTGAGAGGGAAAATGTTGTCTAACAGAGAGGAACAAAATGAGGAAAACAAAGTATTTAAAAAAAACATTGTAAATTTGCAATAACTTGATTGTAGAGAAGCCTCTAACAAAAAATAACAAAGAGGGGAAAAAAGAGCAAATGAGAAAAGAGAGGTAAAAAAAATGAATAAGCAAAAATGGAAAAAAAATAAAAGAAAAAAAGGAAAAAAAAGAGGTTGACACTTGGCAAGTACAAGAGAATTTGGCTCTTTTATATATATACTAGTGAGAAGCACGCACTTTGCACGTGTATTCTTCATGAATACAAAGATAAAAAAATATCTATATTATAAAATTTTGTTTATTTTATTACTTTTTCTGATCATTTGGTTTAGTGAAAAAAAAATCAAGCAGAGAAAAAAAGAAGGCAAAAAAATAAATAAATAAATAAATAAGCAAAAGGCAAAAGGCAAAAAAAAAAAGAAAAGAAAAGAAAAGGAGGAAAAGTAACCATGTCAAGTGTCAAATTATATGCAAAAGCACATTCGCACTTTTATGTAATACTAGTGATGTGCACACACGTTGCATGTGTATTTTTTTACATTTTTTATATAAAGATATGACATTTATTCTAAAATTTTGTATCACTTATTTATTTTACTCCCTTGATAGTTTATTAAGTGGAAAAAAAGGTATTGAAAAGCACATTTAAAAGGGAAAAAGTTTTTCAGTAGTTAAGATTGAGTAATCTTATATCTAAGAAAAATTATTTTAATGAGGTGGAGGGCAAAAAAAAAAGAGCAAAAGGGAAAAAAGAAGAAGAAAAGAATGAAAAAAAAATTAAAAAATAAATTAAATAAATTAAAAAGCAAGAAAATAAAAAATAAATAAATACACTGATAATATTGCATGTAAGATGATGGGTCATTATCATCTGATAGCAATCCATGATGATATTTAGGGTGTATTGGAATTCAACTTGTTAATTTGTTGGGATTTGTTAAGTTCCCCGACGCTATTATTTTTCTTTTTTTTTTTGGTTGAAAAAAACTAAATTAAATGAGTTACATTGATATCGCTTGAAAAGAAGGGGCCTAAAAAGGGGTATTTGCGACATATGGAAACAACAAAGATATAAAAGTTTCATCCTCAAAACTTAGAATAAATGCGGATACATAATTTTCATGTCATCTTCACGTTCCCATGTAGCTTCTTCAACTTGCTGATTTCGCCATAACACCTTGACCAATGGAATTTCCTTATTCCTCAAAGTCTTGGTTTTCCGATCGAGAATCTTCGTTGGTTTTTCTTCATAACTTAAATCTTCTCGTATCTCGATCACTTGTGGCTCAATCACATGCGTAGGGTCCGGAACATACTTCTTAAGCATGGAGACATGAAATACATCGTGCATTGCAGACATCTCAGAAGGCAACTTTAGCTGATAAGCTACTTTGCCTATTCGTTTAGCAACTTCATAAGGACCGATGAATCTTGGGCTTAGCTTGCTTTTCTTTCCAAACCTCATAACCCCTTTCATTGGTGCAACTTTCAAAAACACATATTCACCTTCAGCGAACTCTAAAGGTCTTCTTCTTTTGTCAGCATAACTCTTTTGACGGCTTTGAGCGGTCTCTATCCTTCTTCTTATCAACTTTATCATCTCAGATGTTTCATTCACAAAGTCTGTTCTTTCAGCATCTACGCTTTCCATCAATTTCTTTTCACCAGCTTCATGCCAACATATAGGCGACCTGCATTTTCGTCCATACAACGCTTCATATGGTGCCATTCCAATTGTCGCCTGAAAGCTGTTGTTGTATGCAAACTCTGCTAACGGCAACATTTTACACCAGCTGGTCTTAAAATTGAGAGAACACGCCCGCAGCATATCTTCTAGAATCAAATTCATCCTCTCTGTTTGGCCGTCATTCTGAGGATGAAAAGCCGTGTTGAAATGAAGCCTGGTTCCCATTGCAGTCTGGACACTCTTCCAAAACTTAGATGTGAACCTGCCATCACGATCTGAGATAATCGACTTGGGAATCCCATGAAGTCGTACAATCTCCTTAACATAGAGCTCCGCTAACCGTTCCATAGAGTAAGTGATCTTGATAGGGACAAAGTGCGTCGTCTTTGTCAGCCGATCCACAACTACCCAAATTGCATTATAACCGTTCGTAGTTCTGGGTAAACCGGTAATGAAATCTATTGCTATTTCTTCCCATTTCCATTCCGGTATTTGGATAGATTGCAGCTCACCACCAGGTCTCTGGTGTTCAGCCTTTACTTGTTGACATGTCATACACTTCTTTACATACTTTGCAACATCACGTTTCATTCCAAACCACCAGAAATTACCCTTTAGATCATTATACATCTTCGTTGCACCTGGATGAATAGAGTAAGGAGTGTCATGAATTTCTGCCAAGATCCTTTCCCTTAAATCATCAACATTGGGAACACATAAACGGTCCTTAAGGCACAGAGTTCCGTCATCCGCAATACGAAACTCTTGACATTTTCCTTCTTTCATTTCTTGCTTGATTCTCACAAGGCTTACGTCGTCATCTTGCTTATTCTGAATTTCATCATACATCGTCGGAGTAAGAGAGAGTGCTGATAACTGGCCTGCCACAAGTTCTAAACCGAAGTCTAGAATTTCCTTCCTTAAAGGTGGAGACATTGCTTGCATCGACATTAACGTGGCAACTGATTTCCTACTTAAAGCATAAGCTACTCGGTTAGCTTTACCACGATGGTAAAGGATTTCACATTCATAATCCTTCACCAGCTCTAGCCATCTTCGTTGCCTCGTGTTCAGGTCTCTTTGCATGAAGAAGTACTTCAGACTTTGATGATCAGTGAAGATCTTGCATTGGACCCCATACAAATAGTGTCTCCATATCTTCAATGCAAAAACAACTGCTGCTAACTCGAGATCATGAGTAGGATAGTTCTTTTCGTAGTCTTTCAGTTGTCTTGAAGCATAAGCGATCACCTTTTCATTCTGCATCAATACAGCTCCAAGGCCCATCTTGGATGCATCACTGTAAATTACGAACCCATCATTACCCTCAGGAATTGCCAATACAGGAGCCCTCGTTAATCTTTTCTTCAGTTCTTGAAAACTCTTTTTGCATGCATCCGTCCATTCATACTTCTTTTCTTTGCGAGTCAAGTTTGTGAGTGGAGCTGCTATCTTGGAGAAATCTTCTACAAATCTCCGATAGTAACCAGCTAGACCCAAGAAGCTCCTTATTTCACTTGCATTCATCGGTTGCTTCCAGTTGAGTACAGCTTCTACTTTAGCAAGGTCCACCATAATCCCATCCTTTGAAATAACATGCCCCAGAAATGACACTTTATCAAGCTAAAACTGGCATTTAGAGAACTTAGCATATAGCCTGTGTCTTCTTAAAGTCTCCAGCATAATCCTTAAATGTTCCTCTTGATTCTTAGAGTAGACAAGAATATCATCGATGAATACAACAACAAATTTATCGAGGAAATCCTTGAATACCTTGTTCATCAGATCCATAAAGGCAGCTGGTGCATTTGTCATACCTAAAGGCATTACCACAAATTCATGGTGACCATACCTCGACCTGAAAGCTGTCTTGGGGATATTTTCTTCTTTAATCTTCAACTGGTGATACCCTGATCATAGATCAATCTTAGAGAACACCGATGCACCCTTGAGCTGATCAAACAAATCATCAATTCGAGGCAACGGATACTTGTTCTTGATTGTCACCTTGTTCAGTTCTCTGTAGTCGATGCAGAGTCTCATGGTGCCATCCTTCTTTTTCACAAACAAGACTGGAGCACCCCACGGTGAGTGACTTGGCCTGATAAATCCTTTGTCAAGTAGCTCCTTTAATTACGTGTGAAGCTCCTTTAATTCTGCTTGAGCCATTCTATATGGCGCTTTAGAGATTGGTTCGGTGCCTGGAGCGAGCTCAATCTCAAATTCAACTTCTCTTTTTGGCGGTAGACTCGTTAGATCATCAGGAAACACATCTTCATATTCATGAACAACATGAACATCTTCCACTCTTGTCTTTCCTTCTTGGCTTTTGTCTACAACGTTCGCCAGATAACCCATGCAGCCACTTGCTAAAAGCTTCCTTGCTTTCATTGTCGATAAAAACATGTGGGGTTTCTTTCTGGTCTTGCCAACATAAATGAATTTCTTATCACCTTCAGGATGGAAGATCACCTTTCGTTTTCGGCATTCGATTGAGGCATTATACTTACTTAGGAAATCCATCCCTAAGAATCATGTCATAGTCATGCATGTCGATTACAATGAGGTCGACGAAAAGTTCCCTATCAGAAATTTGTAGGGGTACTTTACGCAAACAATGCATGGATATTATCACTTCCCCGGAGGGTAGTGTCGTAGTGAATCCCTGTCTCATAGGTTCTAAAGGAACCCCTAACTTCTTAGCATGTGACATAGATACAAAAGAATGCGTGGCACCCGTATCAAAAAGAACATAAATATCATAACATAAGCTGGTTATCTGACCTGTGACCACATTGGAGGCTTCAGCAGCCACTTGTTCTGTTTTCATGGCATAGATTTGGGCGTTGGTCGGTGGGGCTTCAAGTCTCCCTTGACTAATTAGTGGCCCTTCAAGGGAGGCTTGCATCTAATGCAGCTGGGCTTGAGGAGGAGGTCTCTGCGGGGCATTAGCATTCATCAGTTTAGGGCAGTTCTTAACGAAATGGTCTTCACGCCCACATATGAAACATTGGTTGGTCCCCAATCGGCATTCCCCTGGATGTTTCTTTCCACATTTGGCACATGGTTGGAATCGCTTGTCATTGTTGTTGCGCTGACCATCATTATGCCTTTTGTTACCTTGGCCCTGTTGTTGTTGAGGATTACCCTTCCTCTTATTGTTCCTCCAATTCTGGTTATTGTTGTTGTTGTTGTTGTTCCTGTGGGGATGGCGGTTTTGGTTGTTAGCATTGTTGGCTTGCTGGTTGGGCTGAGGCTGGTTCCTTCTTAATTTTGACAGATGGAACTCAACACGTTGGGCTTGTGGCTGCGGAGGAGGAGGAGGCACATCATTGCCTCGTGGGTCACCATTCTGGTCATTGGCCCTTAATGCAGCAATCTCCCGTCTTTGATCCTCCAACTGCCTTTGCAGTTCAGCGATCATCGTCATAAGTCTCTCGTTAGTCTGGGTGCGGGTCTGCATTCTTCTGTAGCCGTCCATCGTAATTTCCTAAAATAATTAGGACTTAGAAATAATCTTCCATTTATGAGACAGGTTTTCACTACTCTATCATTAATCATTAATCATTCAAACCTTAATCTTATCATCATACTTGCATCTATATATCTAACTTAATAACATACTCACTTGGAGGACTTGGGTCAACGTGTGGCGATATAAATTGTAATTGGAAGATTTGCTATGATACCAAAGCCTGAAACGCCCCTTAATTCGGACGTCACAGATGTCGTTACATATTTACATTCGTACATGCATAAACTTTAAAATTATAAATAATATAAAACTTAATCATTACTATGGATTTTAAAAGTTCTTAAACTTACGTTACAAGGATCCATCCATACGTTTTTTTTTTTTAAAAAAAAAAAACTTAATCGTTGTTTCGAAAAGCATTGTTTAAATTATTCCTTATCATAATTTATTCATTTATACTCTAAATTAATCATGAACTTATATAATAATATAGGTTTGTCGATTTGTAAAAATCAGGACTTATAAAAATATCACATTAAAACTCTTTGATCATCACATCATTAGAAATCCATTTGTTCCCACAGTTCGGCAGGCCAAACTTGGGACTTCGGCAGGCCGAACATCATCGGCAGGCCGAAATTCCCTCAACCGGCAGGCCGACAGAGGCTTTGCAACTCGGATTAAAAATTCATCCATGTTCTGGTCTTCGGCAGGCTAGCCACAGAGTTTGGCAGGCCGTCCGAGACCAAATTCCTTTGAAAAACTTAATTTTAAACGTGCCAACTTTACGTAAAATATAGCGAAAGTTCATAATTCATAAGAAAATAACTTATAAAACCATAATATAAGTGTTCTTAAAACTTAACATAAAATATATGTTCAAAAATATAACTTGATGAAATCATGAAATCGTTTTCTTAGCGTGCTTCCGGTTACAATTCATCGTTCATGTTGCTCACACGCCTTCCCATGTCCTCCACCTAATCCATGATTCTCTTACCCTTATCTGCAACATGACATATAAACATGATTAAGCTAAAGCTTGGTAAGTACATATATTCTCACAATTTAAAACATTTTATAAACGTCAGCATCATCATCATCATTGTCATCGTATCATAAAAGTGCCATAAGCACAATTTCATAGAACATATCTTTCGTAACGTTAACCATTTTAAAACTTAATCCATTTTATCTTAAGGGCCCAAGTGTTGCACCATAAACATCATCATAGGCGCGCCGTCATGAGAGGAGAAGGGTAGCTAATCCCAAACCAATCATGACATCATAACATAACATTTCATAACATTGGGTGTGCAACACTTATTAGGTGATACATATATACATACTTTTCATTCTTTGAAACATGTCATCATCATACATGCATATCTTTAAAATCATGAAAATCTTTCATAAGAAATCCTTTAAGGAAAAATCATCATAAAATCATCATGAATATCCTTGTAAAACATATCATCAACCTTGTAAAAGGTGTCATGTTGCAAGTGAGATTGTACTTACCTTAACGATAGCTTACTTAACCTTAAAAATGCACTTGGTGACGACGCCGCGGTCTCAATGTGCTCGCTTCCTTGAGTGTTCATGCCATTTATCATTTAAAGATGCAATAAAAATCAATACTTATCATGAACTATCCATACACTCATCTCATATTATAAACATAATTCATAACCATAAAATCGTCATCACATAAACATGTTATTATGATTTTTCTTAAATCATAAAAATTACATTAAGCATATAAAACAAACCATACATTTTGAATATAATTATCTTTTAAATAAAACATTTTCGAACAATTAATATATTTATATTTTAATTTAAAACTCCATACAAGCAACGTATTATCATGCATGAAATTATTTTATTATCATAAAATCTTTTAAACATACATAACATTTCATAACATATAAATAAAACACATTCATCTATCATACTCATACATAGGCATATTATAACAATTTTTCATGAAGACGTCATTTTTACCCCTTGAATAATCATTACATTTTTCATACTTTCAAAATTATACAGTAACATATTACTGTGAGGGTAGAAGATAGAAATATCATATTTTCGTAAAACATTCATATGACATGAAATTAGAAAGCACCACATAACATATATGCATAACATCACATTTAAAATTTCGAGACAAAACACAATACCTATAGAAAGATATTGTAGACGAAACGAGGGGAAGAATTTCTTTTCAAAAATACAAGAGAAAGCTAAATTCATACCTTGAAGTTTCTTCTCAAAATCCTTGAATTAACCAACGAAATAAGATTTTTCTTTCAATGTACTCAGAAAATTTTCGTGAGAGAGAGAGAAATTTCGTGAGAAAGGGAAGAGGAAGAGAAATGAAAGTACGTCTCAGAAATTTTTGAGAGAGAGAGAGAGAGCGTGAGAGGAGAGAAAAATAATAAAAAAAGAAACGTTAAAATTTTTAACATAATAAACACCATTATGGGAATTCAATTCCCTTCATTAAGTTAGAAGATTCTGACTGTTAAGGGCTGTTGGCGTGGAAGGAAAGAAGAGAAAGAAAAGGAAAGTCAAATCACTTCATCAATCCTACCATAATTTTCCCTCTTAAAATAGGAAACCTCTTAAAATAATACAAATTAATACAAGTCAAATCCTTTAATTTCCTAAACCGATAAAAACATTCCATTATCATGTCAATTAATCACATTAATTCTCCAATTAACGTAATTAACTCAGCCATAATTTTGGAGAGATTTCTGCTGACTACTCGTCAGCCATGTTCGGCCTGCCGGTTTTCCCCTTCGGCCTGTCGGTTCCAGCAAGTTCGGCCTGCCGGTGAGGTTCTTTAGCCGGTCGTTCTCGGGCAAGAAGTTCGGCCTGTCGAGCTTAAAAGTTCTGTAACGCCCCTTAGATCGAATGTCACAGATGTCATTACATACATACGTTCATACTTGCATAAACTTAAAACAAATAATAATATCAAACTTAAACTTATATAACCAGGATCCATTCATACATTTTTTTAAAAAAAAACTTAACATTGATTAATTTATTCCATATCATAATTTACTCAATTATACTTAAATTAATCATAAGCTTGTTTAATAATATAGGTTTATCAAGTTGTAAAAATCAGAACGTAACAACATCACAACACATCTCATTAAACATCAAATCGTTTAAAACTTACTTACTCCCAAGTTCGACAGGGGGACTTCGGCAGGCCGAACATCATCGGTAGGCCGGTGTACCCTCTACCGGCAAGCCGGCAGAGGCTTTGCAAAACGGATTGAAAATTTATCCATGTTCGGCAGGCCAAAAATCATGATCGGCAGGCCGAACTTCTGGACTTTGGCAGGCCGGCCATAGAGTTCGGCAGGCCGTCCGAGACCAGTTCCTTTGGAAAATTTAATTTAAAACATACCAACTTTACGTAAAATATAGCGAAAGATCATAATTCATTAAAAAATGATAAAATAACTTATAAAACCATAATATAAGTATTCTTAAAAACTGAACATAATTGTATGTCCTAAATATAACTTAATTAAATCATAAATTCGTTTTCCTTGGCGTGCTTCCAGTTACAATTCATCGTGCATAAGATCACACGCCTTCCCATGTCCTCCTCCTAGTCCATGATTTTCTTACCCTTATCTGCAACATGACATAAAACATTATTAAGCTAATGCTTAGTAAGTACATATATTCTCACAATAAAAACATTTCATGAACATCATTATCATCATCATTGTCATCATATCATAAAAGTGCCTTAAGCACAATTTCATAGAACATATTTTTCATAACGTTGACCATTTTAAAACTTAATCTATTTTATCTTAAGGGCCCAAGTGTTGCACCATAACATCATCATAGGCGCGCCGTCACGAGAGGAGAAGGGTAGCTAATCCCAAACCAAACATGACATTATAACATAACATTTCATAACATTGGGTGTGCAACACTTATTAGGTGATACATATATATACATTCTATTCATATTGAAAAACATGCCATAAACATCATGCATAACTTAAAATCATGAAAATCTTTATAGAAATTCTTAAGGAAAAACATTCATAAAATCATCATGAACATCATTATGAATATAACATCAAATCTTGTAAAACGTGTCATGTTGCAGGTGAGAATGTACTTACTTTATCGTTAGCTTACTTAACCTTAACGTGATTTGGTGACGGCGCCGCGGTCTCGTAGTGCTCGTTCTTTGAGTGTTCATGCCATTTTCCATTTAAAGATGTAATACATTAATACGTATCATAAAACATCCATGCATATATCATTCATTCATCTCACAATCCATAACCATCATCGTAAAATATGACATTATCATCACATAAACATGGTATTATAATTTTTTTTTAATTATAAAAACTACCTTAAGCATATAAAAAAACAAACCATCTATTTTAAACATATTTATCTTTTAACTAAAATGTTTACGAACAAATACATTTGTTTTAATTTAAAACTCCATACAATCATCATAATCATAAAATTCATTCATCATACATACTCATACACATGCATATTTTTATCAATTTTCATGAAATCGTCATTCTTTTACCTCTTAAACTATCATTACATTTTCATTCATCAAATTTAAACAGTAACATTACTGTGAAGAGTAGAAGACAAAAATATTCATTTTTCATAAAATATTCATATGACATGAAATTAGAAAAACACCATTTATCATATATGCATATCATCTCATATAACACTCATGAGCATCATAATAAAAATACAAAACAAAATACAATACCTAGAGAGGATATTGTAGACGAATTTGAGGAGGAGAATATCTTTTCAAAAACACCGAAAAGTTCTTACCTTGAAATTTCTTCTTAAAGTCCTTGAATTTTATCCAACGAAATATGACTTTTTCTTTCAATATGCTCAGAAAATTTTCTGAGAAAAAGAGAGGAAGAACTCGTGGAGAAGGGAAGAGGAAGAGAAGAACGTCTTAGAAATTTTGAGAGAGAAAACGTGAAAAGGAGAGGAAAATAATGAAAAAAAGAAACGTTAAAAATTTTTAACGTAATAAACACCATTATGGGAATTCAATTCCCTTCATTAAGTCAGAAAAATTCTGACTGTTAAGGGCTGTTGGCGTGGAAGGAAAGAAGAGAAAGAAAAAAAAAGAAAGTCAAATCACTTCATCAATCTTACCATAATTTGCCCTCTTAAAATAGGAAACCTCTTAAAATAATACAATTTAATACAAGTCAAATCCTTTAATTTCCTTAACTGATAAAAACATTCCATTATTATGCCAATTAATCACATTAATTCTCCCAATTAATGTAATTAACTCAGCCATAATTTTGGAGAAATTTTTGCTGACTGCTTGTCAGCCGTGTTCGGTCTGCCTGTTTTTCCCCTTCGGCCTGCCGGTTCCAGTAAGTTCAACCTACCGGTGGGGTTCTTCGGCCTGCCGTTCTAGGGCAAAAAGTTTGGCCTGTCGAGCTTAAAAGTTTGGCCTATCGATCTGCCATTAAATGCCATAACATAAAACATTCATACATCATTGCATCATAAATAATCATATATTGCATCATAAATAAACATATGCTTAAAATTTCACATGAACATTAGAGCACAACGATCCCATGCAGTCGTCACCTGTCACAAAACTTGTCATAAAAAGTTAGTAACATGCACATCACATATCAAATCATATAACGTTATTATTAATAACATTCATTATTAACGTTACTAACTTAACATGATTTGTTACATGAAATAGGCGGGCGTTACAAGTTCGGCCTGTCGATCTGTCATTAAATGTCATAACATAAAACATTCATACATCATTGCATTATAGATAATCATATATTGCATCATAAATAAACATATGCTTAAAATTTCGCATGAACATTAGAGCACAACGATCCCATGCGGTCGTCACCTGTCACAAAACTTGTCATAAAAAGTTAGTAACATGCACATCACATATCATATCATATAACGTTATTATTAATAACATTTTTTATTAACGTTACTAACTTAACGTGGTTCGTTACATGAAATAAGCGGGCGTTACAAAAGATGTACTAATCAATTGAACTTTTTCAAACTAGGTGTTTGTTGCAATCAATTGGGTGTTTGAAAGGTTGGTGAAAACCGTTAGTTAGAACCATTTTTATTGTAACATACAAGAGTTTTACACTATAATGATTTTTTATTGTTAGTGTAACATGTGAGAGTTTTTTTTTTTTTTTTTTTTGTGGTCACTTTGTTCACTACCCATTGCATTTGGTAGCTTTGTTTGCTATACCGTAGCTTGTGGTGATGATTTATATTTCTCGAAAGCTCTAATACAAGTGATCTCTAGACTTATCTACTTTTAATTAATTGACAACCACATGTTGTGAAGATATTATTTGGATATTTCTGGAAATGTGTAGCATCTTCCATTACAGGAAAATAGACTGTTTATTGATAATGAAGCTCGCCAGAAACAGATACAATATACTTTATTATAGAGTGGATGAGATATACTGCCATGTCTTTGCTCAAACATTATAACCATATGTCTTAGATGTATCGATGTCGTCGGGAATCATTCCCTGTGGAAGAGACCAATCAAAGGAATGGACGAGGGAAGCAACAATCAAGGGAATTTGCTTTGCAACCATGGGCATTCCAGGGCAGATTCTCCTTCCCGACCCAAAGGGAAAGTACTCAAAGTCATTCCCTTTGAACTCCAAACTCGAGTTCAGAAATCTCTCTGGTTTGAACTCCAATGGATCTTCCCAGTAGCTGGGCTTTCGTCCAATAGCCCAAACTGTGATGACCCGCCTTTTCGGGCAGTCACTTTACTTTCATAAACATCGTTTCATAAACAGTAATCTTACTTACTTAGTAAGAAAATACTGTAATAAATTTTTTTTTCTTTAAACGTTCTTTAAAACTGATGCGACCTTTGTCGCCATTTTAAGTTGAGACCTCGCTCAACACTTGCCCTTAAATCATTTCAAATCGTTTCATAAAACTTAATAAGAAACAATTATTAAATCATAGTTCAAAACTTTACTTTATAATTACATAAAACAGATCATAAATTGTATCTTAAAACTTTGAATACAATTCTTAGAACTCTAATTTTCTTAAACTTCACAAACACAATATTAAACAATGGAAAACCTTTTTCTTTATGTAGCGGAAGCAAACAGTGATGGTATCCATATCCAAATCTTCGCATCTGTCCTCCGCAGCACCCCGCTCTTCTAACGGGTCCTATTGGTCACCCATATATTACCTACAGCATGAAAAAATTTTAATGAGCTTTCGCTCAGCAAGTTCAAACATATTCTCACAAAACATTTAAACATGCTTTAAAAACTTTTCTCATGAAAACCTTTCTCTTGAAACATTCTTCATGAACTTTTTCTATAAACATTTCTGAAAATATTTTTCATAAACATTTCCATAAAACATTTCTGAAACGTTTTTCATAAACGTTTTTCGTAAAACATTTCTTGAATGTTTATCTTAAAACGTCGTTCATAAACCATTTCTTGAAAACATGAAAATGCTCTTCATAAAAATTTTATGTAAAACCTTTCTCTTAATGTCTTTCATCACAAAACATATAAACATTTCATAAAAAAGGCATTCAAGCAACATGAGAATGCATGACTCCATTTATGCTCAATTATTAACTTCAATTATGAGCATTTTATGAACATTCTATAAACTTAAATATTTCTTTCTTTCTCAACCTTTATTCTTGTTCCTTAACTTTCTTTATCTTATAACCTTCTTTTTCCTTACTTTACTTTAGTGTTCGTACCAACTCATTAATCATGAGATCATAAACATGATGCTTCCCTTGTGGAAGACTTGAGACCATCAAACATTGAGGTCTTGTACCTCACCTTTAGGAGGTCAAACTTTAATTTTACTTCATTACCTCATAACAAAGAGGCTGGTACGACACTTTCTTTTTATCTTTACGTTACCTTCTTATTAACTTTAGTGAGCATTTCAAATGCAATAACATCATATGCAATACACTTGCAATTCATAGCTTGTACTATAAAATTTATTGCATAACAGATGCAACATATTGCTTAATAAATTCATAATAAAACGCAAACACATTTTACAAATCATAACTTGTATTATAACACTTATTGCATAACAAATGCAACATATAATGAAATCACATTTTGTAAATTATAACTTTTATTCTAAAATTTATTGCACAACAAATGCAATTTATTGCATAACAAATGCATCACGAAACTTATAACTTAAACTATTAAACATTTTGCATTGTCATAATGCAAAACATACTTTCAATACTTTAAAAATCATAACTTACACTTTTAAGAAATGTTATGCATATCAATATGCAAATAAACCTTGAACATAACGATTGCAAATTCATTGCAAATCTTTTTCTTGAACTTTAAAACTTTTTGCATAATAAATGCGAACATACTTTGAAAGAAACTTACATAATAATTGCAAACTCATTTGCAAATTATATAAATAAGCATTTAAAAATCATTTATTTCATGCTGTAGGTGAGGTTTGAAACTTACCCGAACTATGCTCTAACGTTCTCTATTCCGTTCCTTTTCCTTCCATTAGTCGGTCTCTGCATCCTGATCAAACGACAACCGACTTATTAATTAACTTTCTTTATTATCAATCTACTCGATTGATAATAAAACGTAAACATTAACCATTCATTCCTTTTTCATAACTTGGTATACTATCGGTCTACCGTTCTCTTTACTCAACCTTATAAACCATCAGTTTACCTTTCCTTCAATTAGCCTTGTAACCCACCGGGGTTACATTTCCTTTTAACTTTGTAACCCATCAGTTACCTCTCGTTTACTTAAACATCCCTTGTTAAATCTCTGATCTCATATGACCGTTACGTTACTTAACGTATTACGGAACATTTTTTGTCTAATAACGTTAAGCTAAATCGGAGTGTTCGAATCCGTTCTAGCCATTTCTTGATAATGACGATTTTACCCTTAACGGGTTTTTTGTCAACCTTGTAACGTTATAAAACCTATTCTCACATAAAACAGTGTAACAATCACTGATCATGCATTTCATAAATTTTTATGAAAGCATCTAAAATAATTTATTTTAAAACGGTTCATACTATAGGCGAGATTCCTACTTACTTGAACTCCAAGCTGAGCAAATCCAGTTGTATCTCGCTGCATCTACAGTATACGAAGCATCCTCTGCAGTGCTCCTCGAGCGACCATAAATGGCTAGGAATGCTTCCTGGAGATCATACATTCTTGAAACTGTCATTCTGGACTCCGATACTACTGTTTGAATCGCCTCGATCTACGTGCAATCAGTACCGGATGATTTTCATCAAAGTGGAATTAGCTCAAATGAAGGTCACCATTGTGTTCAGAGCATCGAAATGAGTCGGGAGGCGGTCTCGGATCTTCGATCGGAGGTCCGGATCACAAAATTCCAATATACCGTTGACCTGCCGTTGATCGGTGGTTGACCGCCGTTGACCGGCGGCGGTTGGCTCCGTTGGGGGCTGAGCTCGAGCCTACCCCCCCTAATTCGACCCTCTTGAGTACATTGGCGATGCCAATTTCACCCAATTTAGCCTCTAACATATCAAATCAAAGCTCAATATCGGCGGCAAAAATGGAGACTCCGATCTCCTAACTCCGGCGAAGCTATCGTGAAATTGACTTGGGGCTTTCGTTCCCCGAGTCACTCTGAGCATCTCCCCAATGGTGGGGCAGCTCAACATGCCGTGGAACGGCGGCTCCACCTAGCCCCACGACAGAGATGCCGTTCTCCGACGATCGGCCATTATTTCATGCAATTGAGGGTTGCTTCATGCTCTTCTCGAGCCTCTGAAAGTATGTGTGCCTTCAATTTGTCACAAAACGGCCTAAAACAGCCAACCCGATCACACCCACGACGACGGTGGCGGGCATCCACGATCTCCGGCGAGGGGCGGCGGAACGGAGCAATTGACAGAGGGGTCTTGCTCGCCGTCGCCCTCTGATCATTTTGGCACCGGCGGTGTGCCATACCGCCGCCGGAGATGGTGGGTCCGACGGTGGCTCCACGGCGACGACGGAGCTCCTCTGGCGAGGCTTTTCCAGCCAAAATTGAGCTGGAAAATTGGTACCATCTTGTTCCTCTCCTCACGCTGAGTCCATAGACACCAAGATCACGTCGATTGGTGGTCGGACGGTGGAGAAATGACGTCGGAAAGAAATGGGTTTCACCGCCACTTTGGGCAGCGCATGAGGCTCCCTCCGGTGGCTTTTTGGGTGGCACGACACCTCGTTGGACTCAGCTCAACAAGAGCTTCCCATTGGTGCGGGAGGTGTCGAAAAATAACGCCGGAATCTCAAACGAGATTTGAGGAGAGAGAGACAGAATTCTAGAGAGAGAAAGTAGAGAGAGAGAGACCCGAATTTGTGTGATTTTCTAATTTTTTTTTCTTTTCTTTATAAAACAAAATTATGGTCCGCACAGTCCAATTCTATACTGCATGACCTTAAACAGTCTAATTCTTATACTGCTTTGCTCTAATACTGTATAATTTCCTGTAATATTATACAGCATTTTCCTTTAATTGTATTTTTTGTCTTAATATAATCATCAACTTAATGCATTTTTAATGCATTAAAAATCTCGGGTGTTACACAAACATTGACCAGAACCTTAGAGTCCTTCGGAATGGTGTAGTTCATTACTGTGCATGACTCCGCGGCTCGATGAGGAAGAAGAAGCGGCCCAGCTGGGTATAACCTAAGGACGTCTTTAAGACATGCTTGAAGATAATTCAACTTTGGAAGATCTGATTCTTCCTCCGCATGATTTGGACCGATTTCCCTTGCGAGTTCCTCTTGAAGAATCTTCATACATCTCGGATTCTTCATCAGTTCTGCCATCGTAAACTCTGCCGACGAACTACTAGTCTCTATACCACCTGAAAACAGCTCCTGCTTACAATCAATATTTTCATCACCAACATATTTCTAAGCATAGAAAACAAATAGGTACTTATAATATGGTGGACCTAATTTCATTATTTTGAAAAGATGAGACTTTCCCGAGTACTTGAGTATTGCTATTAATATTATTGTCGCAACACTATGATATAAACCGACTATTTTTCTCTTGGTGTTTAGAGGGCTTACCACAAGGAGTACATCAATCTTATCACTGGAGAAGCCATTCTCAATCAGAGCATCAAGAAAATCATATGGGCACAAATCAATATCCCCTCGTTTCTTCTGTTTCTTATCTCGCATGATTTCTTCCCACATCTTACGCCTTATGACAGAGTTCCCTAGCCCTCTTTTGCAGACGTTGTAGATCAAGTGGACCCAACAAAGGATAAAAATCAGATATATTTGGAGATGAAGCCACATCCGTCATATTCCTCATAAGCCCACAAATTCCACCACTTAGCCCTTCACGTTCCAACTGCGAAAGATCCCTCGAGACAAGAATGCTGCTTAGCATATTGAGCACAGTAGCAAAAGCTATCTCTCTAATCTTCACCGTCTTGCCTTGCATTTTTCCCACGAGTCCCAACATGTCTTTCACCTTTTGGTCTCTTATCCGCGCTTGAGAGTTTATTGCCTTCCCCGAGAATAGCTCGGTTCAACAAAAAGTCCTCAAGTTCTTCCAACTGTCGTCGCACTCGGCAACCCATCCAATTGAGCAGTTTTGAAGTTCCATGAATTTGGCTGGCGCCACATGAGGAATATACCGGGCGGATAAATTGCGGTCGTGGGTCTTTCGAATTTCAATGGTAGCATCCGGTGAGGATCCGACGATGACTAGCGTCGACCTGAGTTTGAGTGATAAGAGAGGGCCATTTGTTTCTGCAAGGCGTGCTAAGGTTTGGTGAGGGTTGCTTCCGATTTGGAACATGTTGCCTACAATTGGCCATGCAAACGGGCCTGGGGGAAGAGGAGGGGATTCGGAAAGTAACGAGGCTTTGAAGCACATGGAGAGCAGGAAAAGGAGAGGAGGTAAGAATAGGAAGAGGAGGGTACTTGGAAAGAAAAGATGATTAGTTTCTTGAGGTAATATTTCTGTATTTTGAGCGATGATTTATTTGTGAACAATGACTGGTTTTTGCGTTGTAGAAAAAATGTGGACACAACCCCTTGCAGTTCCTTGTTGGGACAGCGGTGTCCGTAGGAATATTTTCCATCACACCGGAAACACAACCCCTTTTCCCTCTTCCTCTGAATCTCTACATCAGTCAGGCGTCGGACAGGCGGTGCAGTAGTACTTTTCGGCTTCTCAATCGTGGGTGTTGAGCGGTGTCTACACCCATCTTCACTATTCGTCCGCCGCTCACCACTACTCATCAATGTCGCTAAAAGGTTTTCTTATCTACAGCATGAACATACTTAAATGAGCTTTCACTTAACAAGTAGGAAGTCAGTCTCGCAAAACATGATTAAAAATCATTTTAATAAAAATATACATGAACATTTTATGCTAGCTTATCAACTTGTTTTATGCTTAATAATTTAATCTATAATTTGTCTTGTTACTTAACTTTCCTTATCTTATTAACTTTAGTGTTTGTACTAGCATAATTAATCATGAGATCATAAAAATGACTCTTCCCTTATGGAAGACTTGAGACCATCAAACACTAAGGTCATAACTTTAACTTTACTTTGAGTACCTCACAATAAGGAAGCTGGTACGACACTACTTGTTACTTTCACTTGTCATATTGTGCGAATGTAGTATGACTTATCACTTGAAACATCATAATTACATATATCATACTTCATAAATCGTGAACATGCATAACTTGAAAATGAGTAAGCATTGTAAAACAATACTGCATTCATCACTTATCATGATCATACCAACACATGACATGGCACATCATAACATAATAATACATGCTATCATAACATAAAAGCACATCATAATATACATAGTGTATCAATTCATTGATCATGTATTTTCATAAATTTTTACGAAAACATTTTAAACAATTTTGTTTAAAGACCGTTCATACTGTAGGCGAAATTCCTACTTACTTGGACTCCGAGTTGAGTGGATCCAGCTATATCTGGCTGTATCTATAGTCAGTGAAGCATCCTTTGTGGTGCTCCTCAAGTGACCATGAATGGTTAGGAATACTTCTTGGAGATCACACATTGTTGGAAACGTCATTATGGACTCCATTACTGTAGTTTGAGTCGCTTCGATCTGCATGCAGTCGATGCCAAACAATTTTCATCAGAGTGGAATTAGCTCGAATGAAGGACACGATCACGTTTGGAGCGACGAAACAAGTAGGGACGCTATCTCAAATCGTCGATCAGAGGTCGGGATCACCAAAACCTGAGGTCGTTGAAGGCTGGCCACCCGCGAAGGCGCGTGGGGTGTGTGCGACAGCTTTGATGATCGGATTGACCTACAATCTCGCTCCCACCTATGTTGGGCTTTCTGAGTTGACTAGTGCAATTAATTTTCCCAATTTGCCCTCCAACTACCCGAATCGAAGACAGGTTTCTAAGCCATAACCAGCGACTTTGATCCCAAATGCGGTGTTTCGGCCAAATTAGCCTAGGGGTTTCGTTCCCTATGGCTGTCTGAGCACGATGATGACAGTGGTGCACTTCACCACTATCTATAACGGCGATCCCATGTGCCTTGCAATGGCGAGCAAACATGAAGATCGATCGTGGTTCTTCGGTGGGGTTTTCACGAAATTGGTTGAGGGATAAGTCTCTTCATGATCCTCTGAGTCTTTTCCCTCAATCAATTCAGGGCTATAGGGTTAAGAATGATGGCAACAGTGGCTGCCATAGTGGTTGATGGAGCTGGACCCCGAACTCCTACCAGAGTTAGTTGAGGGATAAGTCTCTTCGTGATCCTCTGAGTCTTTTCCCTCAATCAATTCAGGGCTATAGGGTTAGGAATGATGGCAATAGTGGCTGCCATAGTGGTTGATGGAGTTGGACCCCGAACTCCTACCAGAGTTAGTTGGGTCATGAAATTGGACAGGGGAAAATCTTCCTCGTCCTCCTCTGACCATAACCGAGTCACCAATTTGACTCAACGATGGTGGAATGGCCGAAGTCATGATCTCATGGTAGTTCCATGGTGGCGGCTATGGAACTCTGGTGTGTGGCCAAGCAGGGAGGTAATTGGGCAAAGCATTTTCATCACCATGGAGTTCTGATTGAATGGCGTGGGTGTTGTGCTTCATTGTTGTCAGCAACAGTGAGATCGAGTGGCGACACGGCGGTGGGGATGGGTAGCTCCATTGTGTTGTTCTAGCTGAAATCGTGCTCGGAGATTGGTATCTTTTTGTTCCTCTCGTCAATCTGAGTCCGTGGACACCAAGATCATGTCGATTGGTGGTCGGACGGTGAAGATATCTCATTGAAAAGAAATGGGTTTTTCCATCATTTTGATCGGCGAGTGAAGCTTCCTTAAGCGGAGCTGTGGTCGGCACAGCACCTCGTTGGAACCAGCTCGTCAAGAGCTTTTCATTGGTGTGGGAGGTGTCAAAAACAGACACCAAAATCTTGACCGAAATTTGAGGAGAGAGAAAGTGTAAAAAGAGATAGAAATCTAACTTTGTGGGATATTTTTCCCATTTTGGCTGCATTTTCCCCTTTTTATAGGCACTAATGCTAGTCTTTGATTTCTATACTGTGTCATGTCAGGTTAATTAAATTTTGATCCGTAAACTTGAAACTCCTGTAAACATAATTGTACTCCTTAAAACTAAAAAAATCTTGCTCTGTTAAAAATAATTTCATAAGCTCTAATCTCTAACTGAACTAATATCATATAGGAATTTCCACATAATCATAGTAAGTTGAAAAATTCTACTTTTTATCACATAATCTCAATTTAAATATTTTAAGTTGAGATTCTTATAATTGTCATAACTATGGCTCATACATGAAATTAATAAATCATAAACTTTTAGTTTAACACATTAAATAATTAATGAATCACATAACCTTTATTCAATTAAAAATTCATAATAATTTCATCTTAACTCCAAATCAGCTAAATCTAGTGGCATTAGAAACTAGACTCAGAAACAAAGAATTTGATATATTACACTCATATTTTCACAATAACTTATATAAAGAAAAAGTCCTCGAAGTTTAGTCTAAATTTTAGGTCTATGTAAAACTTCACAGCTTTTAAAGTCAACTTCAAAAAGTCATAACTATTTAAAAAAAACTCTGATTCAAGCGATTCAAAAGCCAAAAGAAAGCTCAAGATGTCTAGTATTTGAGAAAAATATAAGAAAAATATAAACAGAGCAATACAAAATTAAAATTTACTGAAACATGATGGCTATTAGGTGTTTGTATAAAAAGTAGGCATAAGGCATCAAAAAAATTCAATACCAATTCATAACCCAATAAAACCTCCATTAAAATTGTAAACACATAATTGACATGATACTAATTGATAATAAAATATACCCGTAAAGGTTTACTTTACAAATATGAAAATATATGATATCTCTAATCTAGGGTTTAATGAGAAGTTAATCAAAACAACTAAATCATCAACTCTTTTCAATCACCAATTAACATGAAAATACATACAATAAAAGAATCCATGTGATGATAGTAATAATTCTAAGACTCACACAATGCACCAAAACATCAAACAAACATGTTATCATGAATTTATAGATGCTCTTGTTCTTTACCTAATGGCTAGAGAAGGGCAAAAAGAAATTCCCACCAAATTAATATTATGGTTGTATTATAATTTGCAGAGCTGCCACTAAATAAAGAAAACATTACCTAATGCTTCACAAAAAACCAAAGGGAAAAGAAAAAGAGAACCTTTCATGTGCTTCACATCAGTTTTATTAATAATTTATCTGTTGATTTAATTTAAAGGAGCTCAAATAATTGCACACACATTTTGACGGAGCTCAAATAATTGTACATGCATTTTGACGAAATCGGTTTGTCATGTTATTTTAACTATTTGATTAATTAACTTACATTAGAAATACTTTACGTTGTGCACTATAAATTTTTAACGGAATAACAATTAATCTAACCGTTAAACTAATAAGACCAGAGCTAAAATGCATGTCCCACACACCATAAGAGCTCAGTAAATGTGTTATACTATACGTATGAGAGATGGAATAGATAGGCCCTACAATTTTTCAATTTGTCGTTGTGCAATTTACACGAAAGGGAAAGATATGTTCAAGGTGTCACATGATCCTATTTATAATTTATTTGAAGTAAAATGTTTTTTTTTTTCAAGACCCTATCTAACGTACGTGAACAAAAATTTCTATGTTATATACCGCAATAATAAATGAACAAACAAACCAAACCAAAAATAAAGGAAAAAGAAGAGTAGGAAAAGAAGACAAGTTTTTAGCTAGCTTAGATAGTTGGAAAACCATAGACGTATTCGTAGAGCTTGTTTAGGATAGCTTATGCTTTTGCTTTTAAATAGTAAAAGAAGAGTAGCATAAGTTAGAATTTTTTAATTAGTGTTTGGATAGTGTATGAATGCTTTTTGATATCAAAGGTATCTTTTGAACGCGTTTAGTTAAATAAGTCAAAAATTCTTATTGTAATAAAAAGTAATGTAACGTAAGAATATAGATGGGATTTGTAATTTGGTATTCACAAATATAAAGTTAAAAAAGTAAATAAATAAATAAAAACTTTTTATAAGCACTTTTTTCGTAAGCATTAAAAAGGTGGTTTGTTTTAAAAGTGTTTATAAAAATTTAAATGACAAACAACTTGTCCATCCAAACAAGTTTATAAACAGCTTTTTAGTAAATAAGCAAAAAAAAAAACTTATTTTAAGCCATTTTAAATGAAGCCGTAATGGTTCTCGGAGCTTTTTGAATTTTTCTAAAAAACAACCATGTGAATGGAATTCCAAAAAACCTAATTAAATCCTTTCAAAAAAAGAGTCTAATTAGAAGATCTTTTGCGTCTTTTAATATATCGTTATGTTCACCAGTTCTATAAATACAACCTATAATAGTCAATGTTTTAGATGTGTCTCGTAAGAGTATCAAACTCTCTTTGTTCGTTCGAAAAAGATAAATGTGTATTAAAATATATATATTTTTGTTAGATGGTAAAATAAAATGATTTAAGATAGACACACCAAAGATTTAACGTGGTTTGGTGATTGGCCTATGCCCACAGTTGGAGAGTAGGGAGAAACTTTCCACTATGTAAAGGCTGAATTTGTACATAAAGCCAGTGGCTTACCCTCATTTATTTACCCAAAGCACCCGCCGATACCAAAGAACGCTTTTACCCAAAATTTCCTATACTCTTTGCACTAGAACCTATTTGCCTCAAGGATTTCTCTGAAGTGTTTTGGCTATGCTTTGAAGACTCTCTTCAAATTGCCGTGCATCCAAAATGCTGGAGAGGAAAGCTATTTATAGCCATCTGAAGATGGCTTCGTGGTTAGCTGAAAGGCCACAAGTCAGCTCTTTAATTAACGGCCATTAATTTGTGGTATTTTGATCGGCCGCTAAATGTAGATAAATTACACAAAATAGCATATTTTATCGATTGATGGGTTAATAACGTTAGATGTTTTGAAAATGTAGAATAAATAGTAGATTTTTAAATAAATTAATAGTATAAAGCAATTCAAAACCCTAAAACGCCCCTGTGATAGATTTGATGGTCTGAATATTCTTTCTTTTCTTTCTTTTCCTTCTCTCTCGTTCCCGTCTGTTTCTCTCTCCTCGTTCATTTGTTTCTCTATCCTCGTTGCTTTCTCATTTGGATCTCCGTCTCTCTCCTCTCTTCTTTTCTCTGTTTCTCTTTTATCGTTGGTGCTGGAGAGCTCGTCAGATACACGATGACATAGTGAGAAAATCACCAAAGACGAAGAAAACAGTCAAGTTCGTTGCTGCTTGTCCGATTTCCATCAATGCTTTCTCAAATCCAACGACCACTGGTGACAATCCGACGCTAACAGGCAGATCCATGTTTCTCCGATCTTCCTTTTGCCACGTTGATGCTTTATCGTTGGAGGCAATTTTGCACACTGGAATCATGAGTTTCCCCGCTCGGATGTTGCCAGAGTTGTCCAATAGGAGATCTTAAACGTCTTCGTGACGATTGTCGGCATTGTGATGTTTGCATGGCGTCGGAGACCCCAACAATGATGTCATGTTGCCGGAATAACAGGCGCCATAGAAAGCAGCTGAAAATATGGAAAAAATGAAAAAAAAAAAAAAGTAATTGAAACAATCTGAAGAAAAATAAGAACAAAAATTTAGATAAAGGACCTTTTTTTTTGTTTTTGTTTAGATTGTTTAAGATCTAAGTTTTTTTATTTTTTTTTTGTTTAGATTGGATTTTTTTATTTGTTTATTTGATTGGATTTTGATAGGTCTGTTTAAATTTTGATTTCTTTTTGGTTATATTTTGATTTGTTTTTATTTGATGTTATTTTTTATTGTGTTTAATCATACATGGGAATACAATGTTAAGCATAAATTTTGGTATTTTTTTGACCGCCGACAACGTTGTTGTTATCAATAATATTCGATGATGTCGTTGGTAAATTTTTGCATTTACACTTTAATGCAGTATTACCAGGTTAATACTATATTTTTCGGCCATTGGTGACTTGATAAAGTCGCTTGTGAACTTTTTATTTACACGGTAATGCAGTATTACACGTTAATACTATATTTCCCGTTCGCCAGCGGTCTGGTGAAGTAGCCAGTGAACTTTTGTATTTACTCGGTAATACTGTAATAATATTATTAGGTTAATACTGCATTTCTTGGCCACCGACAGTCCGGTGAAGTCGCCGGTAAACTTTTGTTATATGGTAATAAAGTATTACCAGGTTAATATTGTATTTTCTGGCGGCCAATGGTCAGGTGAAGTCATCAGCGTACTTTTATATTTACATGATAATACAATATTATGAAGTTAATACTGTATTTTTTGGTCATCGGTTAGTCCGGCAAAGTACCAGTGAACTTTTGTATCTACATGGTGATATAGTATTACCAAGTTAATACTGTATTTTCTTGCTGCCAATGGGTGAACTTTTTTTTTATACGGTAATGCAATATTACTAGGTTGATACTGTATTTCATGGCCACCGGTGGTCTAACGAAGTCGGCGATGAACTTTTGTTTTTATACAATAATACAATATGACCAGGTTAATATTATATTTTTCGACCACGGGCACTAGATGGAGGGTAAGAGATATAGAAGAGAAAGATGTAAGGATATTTTGATGTATTTGTCCTCAATTTCTCGTAAGGTATTCCTCAATTTCTTATAATATATTATTTACTACACATTTTTTCAAAATGTGTAACATTATTTACTAAATTTTAACATGAATACGCTATTTTACTCTTTCTCCTTCAAATATGGTCTGTTATTTCCAGCTACGTAACAAGAAAGAGCTTCATAATTGAAGCCAATTGTGGCAGACAAAGCCACGTTTACAATTTTCATACACTTTATAGAAAAGTAATCAATTGTGTATAAATATTTGTAAATATTTGTCTCCACATGTATCTGATATCGCACTTTATATTATTGTCATGATCTTATCATATTCTAACATTATAAAAGATAATATTACAGCAAAGTGGGAGAGATGAGAACATGATTTCAAATTATAAATCAATATTGGGCTCTGGTACTCCATCTCTTTCTCAGAGGTTCCCCTATTTGAGGAGATTGATTGATCAGATCTCACGGGCGCCAACGATAAAAGAGAAACAGAGAAAAGAAGAGAGGAGAGGGACGGAAATCCAAATGAGAAAGTAACAAGGAGAGAGAAACAAATGAACAAGGAGAGAGAAACCAGACGAACAAGGAGAGAGAAACAGCGGGAACGAGAGAGAAGGAAAAGAAAGAAAAAGAAAAAAAAATTCAGACCATCAAATCTACTACAGGGGCATTTTAGGGTTTTGAATTGCTTTATAGTATTAATTTGTTTAAAACTACCATTTATTTTACATTTTCGAAACAACTAACATTATATATTCATGAAATAATCAATTGATAAAATATGTTATTTTTTGCAATTTTTCACATTTAGTGGTTAATCAAAGTACCACAAATTAATGGCTGTTAACTAAAGAACTGACTTGTGACTATTAGGTTTTGAAGCCCGTCGGATATTTAAAGTGGCCATCCCGCCTTTCAGCTAATCACGAAACCATCTTCAGATGGCTATAAATAGCTTTCCTCTCCAGCATTTTGGATGCACGGCAATTTTTGTCCTCTTCTCAGTCCCTAAGCTAAAATAAATTTTATATACATATATATATATATTTGTGTGTGTGTGTGTATCACATTACGCTGATTATGGTCTTTCTGATGATACAACATATACAGCAACTTGTAAGTTTTTTTTGAGAAAGAAGGTAATTTTTTAGGTATTTATTGTTTAAGTCGTCAGATCCGAAGAAAAATAATTTTTACTAGATCTAGCAATTTTAAAACATATATAAACAATGGGAGTTTCTATTGGAGAGAGTCCAAAAAAAAAAGAGAAAAAAATTTAGCTTAATCAAAATGAAACGAATTATCTATTCATAACATCAAAAGCAATAAAAAATATTTTTCTTGTGTTATTATCACCTCAAAATATTCTTCTTCATAAATAATTGCTAACATTAATCGTGATATATAGTGGATTTTATAATTAATTACACTTGCTGATACGTCAATGATATAAAAGAAAATAATAAATACTTGCACTATTTTACAATATATTTTTTACTAGCACTATAAAAAATTAATTAAAGTAAATAATCTCCATAAGTTGTCTTTTTTCTCTTTCTAAAGCAACAAAAGTCATAGACAAAGACTAGAACTTAAAAAACTTCAATAATTTGACCAATAGCATAAACAAATTATTAATTGAAGTGTTCTTCTTGTATGTTAGACTATTTCCAATGTAAATGACAATGTCAATATTATATTTATCATTTTTTAGTGTAAAAATACGTAGCATATTTATTTTGTTATTATATTTTGTGCTCCAATGTAAAAGAGATAACGTTGTAATAATTAAAAGAAGTTAATGTATCTATCAATTAAAAAAAAAAGTTAAGTTCCCAAAGTAGTCATATTTTGAGAGCATTTCCGGATTGATTTGTCAGTTGCCATGGTTTTGATTGATTTGTCAGTTGCCATGGTTTTGTTTCTCTTTCAGATTTTAGTGCAAGAATCAAACATGTACAAAGAGGAAGAGGCTGGAGAGGAGTTTGAAGCAATCCTTAAGAACCTCCCAAAAGTGAAAAAAACTTAGTAAATGACATCCATCTTTATTATTACAAAGGATTTTGGGTCGCAGATTTTCTGTTACGTGGTGTAGTCCTTTCTCAAAGAAATTTTATTGTATAGGACGATGATATTATTTTGACTTCTTGTCCAAAAACAGGAACCACTTAGTTGAAAGCCCTTGTATTTTCAATTGTAAACCGTAATCATTTTGCAGCAATAGATAGCCCTCTTCTTAAAGCAAACCCGCATGATCTTGTGCCCTTTTGGGAATCCCAATTATCTCTGAATAATATCGAAGGCAATCCTCAACCAAGACTCCTGAAAGATTTAGAAAAGAGTTTTGAAAGATTTTTTGCCGTGGAATTCATGGCTTTGGACCGCTTTGGGACCATGTTTTAGGGTTCTGGAAAGCAAGCTTAGAAAAGCCCCACAAGATCTTGTTCTTGAAATAAGAGGAGTTGAAGAAGGAAACTGAGTTTTAATATAAAGAGGTTGGGAGAGTTTTTAGGGTTTCCTTTCTCCGAGGAGGAAGAGAAGCAAGGAGTCTTAGAAGAGATAATAACTTTAACCAGTCTTGAAAAACTGAAAAACTTGGATGTCAATAAGAACGGTCGTGGGATAAGTTTTGGGACTCCAAATATTGTATTTTTTAGAAAAAGTGAGGTGGGAGATTGGAAGAATTCTCTCACACCTTCCATGGCGGAACGTATAGAAAAGCTTATGAAAGAAAAATTTAAAGAGTATAATTTGACTTTTGAAATGTTACCGAGTCCCATAACGACCTTTCTATTAGTGTTGATATTCACCTTAATATTTTCTTTGGGGAAAGAACAAAAATAATGAGTAAAGTGATGTTGTCTTGTTCCACAACTACTTACAACGGATTTCATTTATGACAAAGGATTTAATCATATTTGGCTAGTGCACAGTGTGTGTCGAATTATGTGCGTGTGATATATGTACTTTGTGCAACTATTAGTACCCTCTTGATCAGATTTATAATATCCTTATAGGTTATCTATAATCACTTAAGAACAAGTTTTATTTGTCCTTCTTGATTATTTAATATTAAGTTTTATTAATTCATTAGCGCAAAAACTCCATTTATCACATACAAACGAAGCATCTCTCATTTACCAAAATAATCAAATGACCGATTCTTGTTTGTTGTTCTAATTTTCATATAATGTCTTTGAAAGATAAATTAACTCTTGATAAAAGAGGTATATAGGTCCATATCTCTAAATTACACTCTCCTCAAATATAAGTCATGCCTCCAACACTAACATGAAAATCTATGATTATCAGAATTTTTGCATTTTATATATCAAAAGAAACAAATTATAAATCTGAAGTCATAATCTACTTAACAATTTAGATAATTACAAAAGTGAATTGATTTTATAAAATGAAATTATTATAAATCAATTTAAGTGGCCGGTCTAGTACATTCGTTCCTTTAAAAGAAAAATGGAATTGGACTTGAAAATAAGAAACTCACATAAAAGTCAAACACTGAATTATGAGTGAGTAAACACTAAAGACACTCACTCTTTAATAAATCGTATAGAAAAAGGAGGAAAGAGGGAGGTGTGATGTAAAGTAAAAAGAGAGTGGGGGGGCGGGTCGGGCGGTGGCGGCGGGGTGGTTGTGAAGGATAAAAAAAAAAAAGAAAGAAAGAAAGAAAAAACAAAAGAAAAAAAGAAGAAGAAGAAGAAAGAAGAGTGAAAAAGAGCATATGGCGCCCGTTGTACGCGATCAAACTTGCGCTCTCTCTTAACGATAAAAAGATAAAATGTAAAAATGTAAAGATTTTAGTTTTATAATAAATTTGGATATATGATGGGGTACATTCCTATAAAAGAAAAGAATGTATAAGTTTCGTAAAATAATACTTTGTCCTTTTATTTCTTTATTTATTTTTTTCTTTTTATTTTTTTTATTTTTGTTTAAGGCTCCATCCTGCCTTTCTAATTAAAATAAATTCGATTAGGTGGTTGCATACGTAGCCTAAGTATTTCTATATCTTACTCCTACTTTATAGAGCTCATAAAATCTCAACTCCCAAGTTAAGAAAAAAAACAAAGAAGATTCCATTACTAATTATTAATCAATTATCAACGTATTGATTGCAGCTTTTAATATTATATATCGAAAAATATGGCGCACTTAAAAAAGGAGCATTAATTTAATTCAATGATAAAATATGTTCCGAGTTCCAACCGTAGGAAAACGTATTTTGTTTTGAAAAAAAAAAAGGTGAAACAAACTCTTTAAAAGGGCCAGACAAGAGAACACTTCTAATGCATTGCAAAAACCAGAAAATGATAAACATAATGCCCGAGACCAATATTATAGTTCCACAAGAAACAAGTCTTCTCTTGCCAACCTTTGTTCTTTTCTTCTTATAAACCTCTGATTTTCTTGCTCACCAAACGCTTGAAAGCCTACTTTTCCAAATCCCCACAACTTCCACCAGGTCCATTTCCATAGCCAATCTTGGGCAACATTCCTCACCCAAAAAAGAGCATATAGGAAATTAACATGTAGAAAATTTGGTATTTGGTTTCTATTGATCAGTAGATTGACTTTTTTGCTCAATAATTACAACATTCTTACATTTTAATTATTTTAATATTAAAAATTTATTTTTACAAGTTTTACGGTTTAATAATTATGATAAAAGACAAATATAAAAATTTAAATGGCATTATATATACATCGAAACATAAAATAAAATAATACTTTAAAAACATTATTTTTGTACTTTTTAATGGAATAGTATTGGCATTAGCATTGGCATTGGATATGGTCTAATTTGCTGATCAACTACAATACTAATAACCGAAGTAGAATTATTAGAGTTGGGAATTTAAAAAAATGCTAGAAGGCATCACCAGTATTAAACATCACAAGTAATAAAAGGTAGATCTTACGTGTAGGTGTCATGTTGTGGAAGCTACTCTCTATTGGTATCTTGGAGTATTTTAAATGTTCGGTGATATTAGAAAGCTAACTCCCTCTATCATTGCAAGCAAGAAGAAGAATACCAAGCGAATTCCCAATAACGAGAACTAACCGATTGAGAATCAACAAGTACAAACATAGATAAACCAAATTATTCAACACTAGTTAATATTTATTGGAAAAGTATAAACATTCTCTCAACCATGTTCTTCATCGTTCATTCACATGAGGAGGGATACTTTTTAACTTTAGGGACGAGAATCAACGGTTCTTCCTTCACCAGTGTCATACCGTATTTTGCACTCATGCTCAAATCCTTTGGATTCTCGCCATATGGAAGAGACCAATCAAAGAAACGAAGCAAAGAAGCAAGAACCAAAGGAACTTGTTTTGTAGCCATAGGCATGCCAGGGCACATTCTTCTTCCACTTCCGAAGGGCAAGAATTCGAAGTTGTTCCCTTTAAATTCCAAACTTGAGTCAAGAAACCTTTCTGGTTTGAAGAATAATGGTTCTTTCCAATATTTGGGGTCTCTTCCGATAGCCCAAACATTCACTTGGACTTTAGAGTCCTTTGGAATGGTGTAGTTCATCACTTGGCATGACTCAAGTGCTCGGCGGGGAACGAGTAATGGTGCAGGAGGGTGTAACCGCAAGGTCTCTTTAAAACAGGCTTGAAGATATGGCAATTTTGATAGATCAGATTCTGTTATCATATCTTGTTTGATTTCTCTACTGAGTTCCTCTTGAACAATCTTCATGCACCTGGGACTCCTTATTAGTTCTGCCATTACCCACTCAATTGTCACAGTGCTTGAGTCTGATCCAGCAAGTAACAACTCCTGAAAAAAAAAAAAAAATCATGAATAGTATCCAAATTCTTACTAAATTAAGTAAATTATCAGCTCTAGGAATCATTGCTGTCCAGTAATGTTTTTTATTTTTAATTTTTTTTCAAAAAAAAAACATTTTGGTAACTACCTTTTAATTTTACATTTCATAACACTATTTTTGTTAAATATTTTTTAAAACAAAAAAAATAATAATAGCCGACCGCAACATGATGCTAATGTTGGAACAACAGACCGCGGTTTGATGGGACGATGGCTAGGGTTGGGTGGGAAAAATGTACTCTAAGTGATCTCGGCTTGAGTACCATTATAAAAAATAAATGACAACAATTTGAAAAAGAAAAAAGTGAAAAAATAAACATAATTATCGAGCATTTTTTTTTTTGTAATTTCTTTTCCACTAAATTTAAAGATCCCAAGCCAACTTTATTTATGGACAATTCATTAAAATATGGGCCTTCATTAAAGAAAATGGAGATTCGTAACAATTTTAAATAGTATGCATTATGTATATTTTCTGGTTATCGTCAGCATCCCCTAGCTTTTTTTTTTTTTTAAATATAATGGTTTTAATTTTGATATAGTTGGTATGTATAGAAATTGACTTCATCCCTTTAAACTAATAGTTCTGTATGTGTAATATAATTTTGATAAAAAAAATTTATTCCACGTACCAATGACTCCGTCACTGCCTCTAGGAAACAATAGTTCATAAGCATAAGAGTGCAAAAAACAGAGAGAAAGAAAGAAAGACAAACCCTGAGCAAAACAATTATTTGATCATTGGAAAATCCATTGCTGATAACAGCATCTAGAAGATCCTGCTGCCCTGAATTGCAGTGTGCAATATCACCTCTTTTCTTCTCTCTTCTTTCTTCTATTATAGCCTCCCACTTAGAACAAAGCTTTTCATGTATTTTCGTAATCTTTTTTCTTAGGCCTTGCAAATCAAGAGGACTTAGTATTGGATAAAAATCAGATATGTTCGGCGCAACAGCCATTTCCACAAGATCCCTAATTAGTCTATTGAGCCAACGGTCTTCAATCTCTTTCTCAAAATTTATAAGATCCATGGACAAGAATATTTGAGTCAGCATGTCGAACAGCGCGGCAAATGTCACGCTCACAATCTTCACCGGCTTTCCTTCCCTCGAAGTGATATAATTCACCATTTTTGCCGCCTTTTCTTCTCTTAAACGTGTTTGAGACTCGATTGCTTTGCTTGAGAAAATATGTGTCCTACATACTGTACGTAGGTCTTTCCAATTATCATCATACTCCATAGCCCATCCAATGTATTGGCTGTTGAGCTCCGGATTTTGGGCAGGCAGTAGACGGGGCACGGTTCGGCCCGCAAAAAGGCGGTCTTCGGTCTTTAAAATCTGTATGGCAGCAGCCGGTGATGATACCACAACAACCCTTTGGCAGCCAAGCTTTATAGTGAAGATAGGACCATATTTTTTACCAAAGTTTGTTAGCGTTGCTAGAGGATTTTTCCAAACTTGAAGAAGGTTTCCGAGGATTGGCCACGAATATGGACCGGGTGGAAGTGGAGGGGATTTTGAATTTTTGAAACGCTTGAGGATGAAATAAAGGAAAGGCAGAAGAAGAAAAAGGACTGGAAAGAAAGATTTTGGTATCTCCATGACAAGACTACTTTCTGCATGCGTGAATGAAGAAAAGGTGTGGATTTGTTTTGTGACATTATGTTGGGTTCTGATGGGTTATATAACCGAGTTGGGGCAATCATATACCAACCCTCGGTTTAGCACAAGAACTTGAACTATGTTAGTTGAAAAGTTTTCAATAACTATAATGTAAATAAAAAAAATAATTATTACATAAAACTTTTATATATTATAATGTTTTGAGCAAAATATTTCAAATCATTAATTTGAATCCTTCTGCTATGTTGCAAAAAATCTACAAGTACACAGAATCATGGACAAGTAATAAAGAGTGAGTAGAGTATCGTTTCCATGAGGATCAAATATGAAATAGACAAATAACAAAACAAAAAAAAATTAAATGAAAACCTAAATAAATAAAAAACGAAGGCATCCGATTTTACCTAAATTAATCCTATTCAAATTATTTAATTTAATCAACTGATGTTTACTCCTATGCCGATAAAGAATTTCTCTTAGGTAGTCAATAATCTTTCTTAAGCATTAATAATTTGTCTCAATTAGCAAATTTTCTACATCTATATGAAAACTCTAAACTTACTAAGATTCATTAAGACAAGAAATTTACCATTTACACAAGCCTCATAGATATCTCTATCCTATGATGATCTTATGGCATTCAATCATGGTCCAATTTAATTATCGCTTCTCAGCTTCAAACTAAATCACAAATCATGCAAAAGGTACGCAAACTTTCAGAAGCATTAAGATCAGATTAAACACTCAGCATAGATAATGAATAAACATAGAATTGAATTAAATTAAATAAAAGTGAACATTCATAATCTGGCTACATCGTAGCCCTAGAAAAAGGAAAATTAGTTCTTAATAAAACTAAAAACAATCCTAAATAATGTCTTAAACATGATGAGTGAAAGAAAAGAACTCTGTTTGGATGCAAAGATGATTTTTGTCTTTGGGTTGCACCGTCCTTCTTCTTTGTGGCAGTGAATTCTCCCTTCTTTTCTATAGTTTTTTCTCTCTTAAAATTCCCTCTTCAACCCTTCATAATGTTCTATTTATAGGCTAGGTTTGAAAGGGCAATTTTGGAATGAGTTTAAACTGAAAATTAAATTGGGATCGCAACAGCACCTAGGCTCGATTTTCTAGCACTTAAGCTTCGTAACGGCGCCTAGGCGCCATGATTGTAGCGCCTAGGTGCTAAACTGCTCCTTCCAAATGGAGCCTAAGCGCCCAAGTTGTGTTGCCTAGGTGCTATGCTCTCAGGTTTTTGTATGAGATTTTTTTTGCAGCAGCATCTAGGCATCCATAAGCCAGCATCTAGGCATCCATAAGCCAGCATCTAGGCTCCATTTCTTCCCGAGTCCACTTTTGTGCATTTTTGGTCTGTTTTACCCCGTACTTTGCCATTATGCATCTTTTTTCCTCAAAACCTACAAAAGAGCCTAAAACACTATCAAATTCTTATAAATAGTTCAAAACTAACAAAAATATTAAGTGAGAATCATGTAATTAATTAGCCTAAAACTAACTTATCATGCTAAAAATCAAAACGCATCATAAACTATCGTGTAATAATACTCCAAGCAAACATTCAAGTGTCCTAATAATAATAATAATAAGGCATACACAGCACACTTATGTGGCTTCTTATTATAAAATTCAAAGTAGTTGAGAATCAATTAGCTAAAAGTCGAAGGTGTCCTTATAATAATAACAATAATGAGGCACACACAGTACACTCGTGTGGCTTCTTATTATACAATTCAAAGTTGTTGAGAATCAATTAGCTAAAAGTCGAAGGTCTGATATCAACAGGGCTTGATTCCCCTCCCATAGTCCCACTAGCTGCTACTTTTTTTTAACAACAAATAATGAAAAAAAAAAAGAAAAAGAACCAGCATCAAGATAAACAAGACATCCTAACTTCAAGTCTGATGTTCTAAAACAGATTAATTGAAACAACATGCTACCAAAATAGTCTCTTTTGTGTAAATTAATTTATTTTAGAATGTCAAGATAGTTGTGTATGTGTGATTCATGCGAACGTTAGCCGGCCCAAAAGAAGGTTAATGTTTGGCCGAATTACATATTCACCTATAGTAATGATATGTGATAATTGTTAAGTTTTCCATGTGAATAATAATCGGTCCAGAAAAAGACTTTTTTTACAGGAATTATTATCAGTATTTGATTACTATGCCAAGAATACCACTTACAAGTTGATATCTCTGTCCAAAGACTAAATATTAATGTTATACTAGGTATCTTAATTAAAGGCCCATATATATATATATATATATATATATATATATATATTGTTTTAATTTTATTTATTTTGTTCTCTATCCAGTCTCAATTGCTACTGCTACGAATGTTTCTGCTCAAGTCAATAACATCCCAATGTTGAATGGGATTTAGATATTCCTCAATCCCTAATCCCTGATGCTAGTTGTTCTCTCAACATATTTATTTAAGGAAAAGTTATTTTTCAAAAAATATTAGTACTTGAACCTTTAACAATTTAATATTCTCTATTTGTTTTAGGTCTGAACCAAAAAATTGCAAGTCTTTTTTGCTGCAGTATTCTCACACAAATTAAAAAAAAATTGAATTTTTATTCAAACTTTCTATTCGAATCTATGAACCAAATGGGCATTAGTACTTAACTTTTAAGTTTAGCAGATTACTCCATGACCTTTTTTGTTTTTGACAGTTTTAGTCTATGGTACTAAAATTGACAAAGGATATTTTAAAACTTAATGTAATTAAAGAATCACATTTTTATCACAAAATAGCAAAAAGCTTTATATAAATCCAGTTACATTAAGTGCAAAACACTATAGTTTTCAATAGTATTAACTGTAGTAAAGAGAATAGTTTACATATAATTTAAACTATTGATTCTTGTAAATTTTTTAAGTTATCACTCAATGAAAATATGAGTATCTTTGTTAAATTATGAAAATCCACCATTAATTTAATGGTCATGAACTAAAAGTTTTAAAAAAGGAAAGTTCAGGACTATTATCAAAATTAAAAGTTTAAGGATTAAAGTGTTCGGAATGAATTTCATGCAAATAACAAAAAAAAAACAGAAAAGAAAAGAAAAGAAAAGAAATAACATATAGTATTTGCTTTCTTGTAAATAAGAAAGAAAGATCGAACCAACAATCCCCAATATTCAAAACCCTTCCCAAAAACCCTCTCCATCACATTATAGATCAAAGGAAAGACATTATTTTGCGTAAATTGAAGGAGTATGAAAACACGAAAGACATTCCTGATCATGGAAAGAGAACAAGCACTACTTCAGTCCAATCCTCTCCAGGATTGAGAATGATATAAATCTAATCCGCTTCCTTATTACTTCCTCGCTTTAGGAACAACAAGCAGAGGCTCTTTCTTGAACATGTTAATGTCATATTTCTTAGACATATCCAAGTCCTTTGGATCCTTTATGTTCGGTAGGGACCAGTGAAAGGATTGGACCAGAGAGGCAACAATTAAAGGAACTTGCTTGGAAGCCAAGGGTTGGCCAGGGCAAATCCTCCTTCCCGCTCTGAAGGGCAAGTACTTGTAATTAGTCCCTTTGAAATCCAAGCTCGAGTTAAGAAACCTCTCTGGTTTGAACTCCAATGGATCTTCCCAATAATTCGGGTCTCTTCCAATAGCCCAAATATTCACCAAAACCTCTGAGTCCTTGGGAATGGTGTAGTTCAATACTTGGCATGTCTCAACAGCTCGGTAAGGAATGGGAAGCGGTGCAGGAGGGTGTAGCCTTAGGCTTTCTTTAAGGCAACATTCGAGGTATTTTAGCTTCGAAAGATCGGATTCCATCACCAATTTATCTTGGCCTCCGATATCTCTTTCGAGTTCTTATCGAAGAATATTTATGCATTTCGTATTCCTTATCAGTTCTGACATTAGCCACTCTACTGTGGTGCTACTACTGTCTGTTCTAACGAAAAAAAAAAAAACTCCTGCAAATTATAAATTACATGCATGATAAATCAGTACTTTGGGATATTCTTGATGATATGTATGCTATGTAAATTTAGATTCTGTCTATGAGAACACGATTGAAACTATAAAATATGGTTTTAAATTAAATTTGTTATGGTGTTTTCTTTTACAACTAAAATTTTTGTTAGAATCATAATATCTAATTTCAACTGTCTTTTCAAATGGGCTAATAATTTGTTTATATTTGTGTGAGAGGATAGGATAAATTATAAAGTGCTATATGCAAACGCTAAAATCAAGGACTACCAACTCTCTCTTCTTCTTTTTTTTTTTTGGCTGAAGAAGAAATTGTATAAATGGAATGGTTGATGTGTATATATGTTTGTGTATCCATGTAAAGCCAAGCAAGATACTTCATTGGGCAAGATACTATATATATATTATATAATATTAAGAAGATCTATTGCTTTAATCATGAAGATTTGCTGATTCCGGTGGACATAAAATAAATGCAACTAGTTGCTTATCATCATCTACTATTTACTATAATATTATGAAGATCTATGGATTTAATCATAAAGATTTCCTTACTCCGGCGGACATAAAATAAATGCTACTGGTTGCTTGTCATCATCTACTATTTACTATAATATTAAGAAGATCTATTGATTTAATCATGAAGATTTCCTTTCTTTGACAAGCTAACAATTCGAATGATTTTTTAAATTAGACACCATATATACTATAATAATATATGACTTTTGCTTCTAATTTTCTGCATCTTGATTTCTTGATCAACTTCTTTTTCGTTCAACTATAATCTTAAATATACATATCTTCACGACATACGTCCAATTTCAAGTATTCTGATACGTACAATGTCTTTTTCACACCATCTTGTCTCTTTTTACTGAAGTAGTCTGAGGTTAAGATAAATTTTGACCGAATGTATACGTACTTTTCGCCATATCTTAAGGATAAAATGTTACAAGACATGTATTTTACATGATTAAATTCTAATAGTTATAGTGGAATCACAAAAATTAATCTCATCTTCTATTACATGAAAACTCACTAAGTGGTTGCAAGTGTAATCCAATAGTGTACATAATTATTCTACCCATACGTGACTTTACCATGAGGTATAAAAATCGAATCCAAAAATTGAATTCCTCACCCTCTAAGCTCAAAAAATTATAGGAAAATCACTAAATATATCCTCTATAACTGTATGTAGTAAAAATGAATAATGACACATCCCTCTACACCGTTTAAAATTATTTAAATAAATTCTAAAATGTACAAAAAAACTTTATTCTTCATAATTTGATTTCATATTACTTTTCTAATTTAAAAAAGTTTATATAATGAAAAATACTTGGAGCCGTCAAAACCATAATAGTCAAGTTCTCTGCTCTAGTTATAAGTTGTGTTGGTATAATTATTTAAGTATTTTCATAATGTGAAATAATTAAGAATAAAATAACATTACTTTTGTATCGAGACATTTACGTCCTTCATACTAGCCTGAAGGTCATGGAAAGGAGAGAGAGGGAATCATACCAGAAGGAGAATGTTAATCTGAAAATCAGGAGAACCATTTTCTAACAGTGCATCAAGGAAATCTAATTGAGTTCTTGAAGCATCCTTAGACTTCCTCATCTCCTTTCTCTCTTTGACGATATCCTCCCATAGCTTACAACTCTTGGCAAACATTTCCATGGATTTCTTTCGTAGCTTTTGTAGATCCAAAGGACCTAATATCGGAAACATATCGTGTTAGGAAATTAGATTTCCTATATTAGATAAATTATTAGAAAATCATATTTCCTGTATTGGGGAACATATAATTCTCAATCAAATTATATAAGCTATTTAATATGGGTTGAAATTTTGGTGATCTCATTTTAACATTAAAACCCATTAATTACAGAAATTGATATGGAGTAAATTGAGTAGATACCATTTAGAGGATTATGGGAAACCTATATGAAGCCTTTTTTGGTTATGGTCCTCAATATACCAAAACGCAATATAGTTTCTTTTCTCCCATTAGGAAAAGTGACGACAGTCCCATTGAGGAATTGAGGCGTTTTGGTTGATGAAGATCACAAACCACTAGTTCCACTGTTTGATCGATACCAATGGATCCAGGTATTTTATTTGTCAATTAATTCTTAATAATCTGGTATGATATAGATCCTAGGCTTAATGGTGTCCTTGTTCTAGGATGTTTTCATGTAGAATTGGATTAATTGATTCGGAATTATTTTTAACAAGGGGTACCAGAGCAGGTTATCATTGTTAGATTATTGTGATTGTTTTACACGTTTATATATATGTTTCGTGAATAAAACATGAACATGATTTTTGGTTCTCATATATATATATATATATATATATATATATTTCAAGTTTACTTATTGAATCTTTATATGTGTCTCGGTTATATATACATTCGGTTGCTTTTTTTATTGTACAAACAGTTTTCAAGTTTAACAAACTCCATTTCAGTGATTTCATAAACTTTGTTTTGAATTTTTTGGGGTGTTCGAAAATCCCATATATATACACAGACACATACTTTAGTTTAAAGTTGCTGGACACTGTGAAGTTAGTTTATAGCATATTTGGATGCTGCTTTCTAGAATTTTTTGATGAAAACTAAGGTTATAAATCATTAAGTAAATGATTTTCTAAGTTTTCTGTGATTTAAAATGTCGTTTTTGGTGTCCAGAAGGCAAAGAAAAAGGCGGGTCTGCAATTCGGATCCAATTGGATCTATTTTGGGTCGAGCAAAACCCGTCAGCTCGTTGAAGACAACCAAAAATGACGAGTCATTTTTCTGAGTGATGGAGCAATCGTTTGGTTCAAAACGACACGTTGTTTTTGTTGAACAAAAATTACGTGTCATTTTCTTAAGGTTGGCTGCAAAAGTCATTTGGTTTAAAACGAAACGTTGTTTTTTGCTGAACTAAAACAACATGTCATTTTCTTAAGAATGGCTGCATTGTTTTCTCTTCAAATGACGGGTCGTTAAAAAAAATGACAAAAAAAATATTCTAATATTGAATTTAAGTTTGTCTTTTGGTACCCATTTCCATATAAAAGTCTGATATTCTAAAACAAATTAATTGAAACAACATGCTACCAAAGTAGCCTCTTTGGTGTAAATTAATTTATTTTAGAATGTCAAGATAATTGTGTATGTGTGATTCATGCGAATATTAACCGGCCAAAGGAAGGTTAATGTTTGGCCGAATTACATATTCACCTATAGTAATGATATGTGATAATTGTTAAGTTTTCCATGTGAATAATAATCGGTCCAAAGAAAGACTTTTTTTTTTTCACAGGAATTATTATCAGTATTTGATTACTATGCCAAGAATACCACTTACAAGTTGATATCTCTATCCAAAGACTAAATATTAATGTTGTACTAGGTATCTTAATTAAAGGCCCATATATATATATATATATATATTGTTTTAATTTTATTTATTTTGTTCTCCATCCAGTTTCAATTGCTACTGCTACGAATGTTTCTGCTCAAGTCAATAACATCCCAATGCTAAATCGGACGAACTTTAAGATTTGGAAGGAAATTGTGGAAATAGTCCTCGGTTATATAGATTTAGATCTTGCACTTAGGTCGGAGCGACCCATTTCTACTACGAAAAGCCCTAACGAGGTTAACATTGAAAAATGGGATCGCTCTAACCAAATGTGCTTAATGATCATGAAACGCACCATTCCCAAAGCTTTCGCAGGTCTATTACTGAGAGCGAAAATGTCAAGAAGTTCATTAAGAAAATTGAGCAATATTTTGCCAAAAATGAAAAGTCGAAGGCGAGTAGCCTTTTGGCTAAACTCGTCTCGATCAAATATAAGGGCCAAGGGAACATAAGGAAGTACATCATGGAGATATCTTATCTCGCATTGAAACTCAAGTCACTTAAGCTAGAGCTGTCAGAGGACTTACTCGTGCACTTGGTTTTGATCTCTCTTCCCGCACACTTTGGGCAATTCAAAGTGAGTTATAACACTCAAAAGGACAAATCGTCCTTAAATGAGCTTATATCTCACTGTGTGTAAGAAGAAGAGAGGCAGCATTAGGATAAGACTGAGAGTGCTCACTTGGCTTTAACCTCTCAAAACAGGAAAAAGAAGAGAGCTAAGGATACTGTGGAAGGTTCTTCTCAGTAGAAAAAGAAACTAAAAAAGCCAGATGAGGATTTTACTTGCTACTTCTGCAAGAAGCCGGGACACATGAAAAAGGAGTGTCCCAAATACGCTGCCTAGTGTGTAAAGAAGGGTAAGCTTCTAACTTTTGTTTGTTCTAAGGTTAATTTAGCTTCCGTACCTAAGAATACTTGGTGGGTGGATTCCGATGCTACTACTCACATAAGTATGTCTATGCAGGGTTGTCTGTGGAGCCAACCGCCAAATGATGTTGAAAGATTCATCTTTATGGGCGATGGCAATAAAGTTGCAGTGGGGGCTATAGGGACTTTCAGATTACGATTAAGAACTGGAATTTATTTGGATTTATTTGAGACTTATATTGTACCATCTTTTCGACGGAATTTAATTTCTATTTCTTCTTTGGACAAATCAGGATTTTCTTATTCATTTGGAAATAATAAAGTTAGTCTCTACCAAAATTCAAATTTTATTGGTTCTAGTTCTTTAATTGATACTCTATACATGCTTGATATTTTTAGTTCCTATAATAAAATACTGCAAACAAAAGTGAAAATTAAATGAGAATTCCGCCATCTTATGGCATAAACGCTTAGGTCATATCTCTAAGCAAAGAATTCAGAGACTCATGTCAGATGGAATTCTTGAACCTTTAGATCTAACAGACTTTCAAGTCTGTATCGAGTGTATTAAGGGAAAACTAACAAACATAAGAAAATTAGGTGCCAAAATAGCTAAATAGAACTCATACATATTGATATATGTGGTCCATTCCCTACGGCCTCTTGGAATGGACAGCAGTATTTTATTACGTTCATAGACGACTACTCTAGGTATAGTTACCTATACTTGATACATGAGAAGTCACAATCCCTAGACGTTTTCAAGTCTTTCAAAGCAGAGGTTGAACTTTAACTTGGAAAAAAAATTAAAGCTGTTAAATCTGACCGTGGTGGAGAATACTACGGCAGATATGATGGATCAAGAGAACAACATCTGGGACCCTTTGTACTTTTCCTCAATGAGTGCGAAATTGTTCCACAATACACTATGTCAGGCAAACCTAACATGAATGGTGTTGCAGAATGACGAAACCGAACTCTTAAGGATATGGTGAGGAGTATGATTAGTCATTCTTCTATGTCAAAGTTGATTTGGGGAAAAGTATTAAAGACTGTAGTTTACATCCTTAACAAAGTACCAAGCAAAGTAGTTGCTAAAACCCCTATGAACTTTGGACAAGCAAGAAGCCCAGCATTAGGCACTTGTATATTTGGGGTTATCCAGCTAAGGCATGGCCTTATAGGCCACATGAAAGAAAACTGGACTCAAAGACGATTAGCTGTTATTTTGTTGGTTATGCCAAACACTCTCGAGGGTATAAATTTTACAATCCCACAACAAGATCCTTTTTTGAGACAGGAAATGCACGATTCCTTGAGGATGTTGAGTTTGGGGGGGGAAGGAAATATAAGAAATATTTTCTTTGAAGAAGAATCTGCTGTTGACGGTGATCAAGTCTTTATACCTATCACTGTTCAAGATGCAGCTCTAGCATTAAATAGCAATGTTCAGATTCCGATTCCTGACATTGTTCCAGACCAAGACAACAGTGAAATTCCTCCTCTAGCACCACCTGTAGAACAAACTCAACAACCTCAAGAAGTGCCATTAAGGAGATCTACTAGGGAGAGGAGAAGTGTGATTCCAGATGATTATATTGTCTTTCTCCAAGAACATGAGGATGGCGTTGGTTTGACAGAGGATGATCCGATCAACTTCTATCAAGTCATGAGTAGTTCTAACTCTCAGAAATGGATTGATGCCATGAAGGATGAGCTGAAGTCCATGAAAGACAATGACGTTTGGGATCTTATTGAATTGCCTAAAGGTGTGAAGCCCATTGGTTGTAAATGGATATTAAAAACCAAGAGGGATTCGAAGGGCAATGTCGAGAGATACAAGGCACGTCTAGTTGCCAAAGGCTTTACTCAAAAAGAAGGCATAGACTATAAAGACTCTTTTAGAATCATAATAGCACTAGCGGCTCATTTTGATCTAGAGCTACATCAGATGGATGTCAAGACTGCGTTTCTCAATGGAGACATTGATGAGACGATTTATATGATACAGCCAGAATTACACAGGCTTCAAGATATTTCAACTTGGGTATATCAGATTCCATAATTACTGTTAATCATTGATTGCTGATTTCTCTTACGAGTTCCTCTTGAACCATCTTCATGCATCTTGGATTTTGTACCAGCTTTGCCATTGTCCATTCGCTCGTCAATGCACTAGAGTCTGATCCAGTAGCTAACAATTCCTACACCCAAATTATGTTTCACCAAAAAATATATATATTTATATTTGTTAGTCGAAAATCTTTGACCTACCCACGAGGTTGAGTTGGGTTCTTTCACATTGGTGGGACTCACCATGAGATTTGGGTCCCGACCTACCAATGTAAGAGGACCCAATTCAACCTCGCGCTAAGTTGAATAGGATTGCTCTTATTAGATTCCATTTTTCATTATAATTACACGTGAGCATGTGTTGAGATCCTATTGAAAGAAACACGTGTGACTTATTAGTGCGCACTTTTCAGAGTTTTTTTAGTGAAGTTCACCCTTTAGACCCTTATTTTTTCCCCTAGAAAAAATAGACCTCTTATATTATGTTTTCAAATATTAAACGCTGCAGATCAATCATCCAAATTTGAGGAAAGACCATGGTCATGAAAGGGCACCGGTAGTACAATTAGGTAGGGTGGAGCTAGCTTGAGAGGACTCAGATTTGATCCCGAATGTATTAAAAATAAAATCATCAAAATTAGATAAAATATGATGATTGTAAATTAAGGGTAAAATAAATCCGAGTCTCACATCTTAAAATACAATAGTAACTATTACTAACTTATAATGATATTGAACGTGTGGTGATTATTCAATATGTTTATAGTTAGTGTTTGTTAAAAATGATGTTTTATCCGTTACAACTGTATGATAATTTTTGAGAAAGAGAAACCAGATCATACCCTTAAAAACATATCAATTTCATAATCAGAAAAACCATCTTCTATCAAAACATCAAGGAAATCTTGTTGGCAGCCTGAAGCATCATCTCCGGTCCTTCTTCTTTCTCTCCTTTCGGGGATGAGCGAACTCCATGCCGTATCGGCGCTACGAAACATTTCCATGAACCTCTTTCGTATATTCTGCAGATCCAACGGTCCTAATATAGGATACATGTCTGACATATTTGGCAAAGTCTGCAACTCCAGGGAATTCACCAAAAACCTACCAAATTCCCCACTCAAAACTTAAATATGACAGCAAAATGTCACGAGCTTACTTTCTTCAAACTACTCGTGCGGCCTTAGCACTGGCTCGATGCTAAGTCAGCCTAACTCACTCACGCTCTTGCCTAGAACACAAGGGAACACAAGAGAGAACAAGGAGAACTTTGGAAAGGCTTTTCTTGGATTTCTTTGGATTTCTTTGGATTTCTTTGGATGCTTTACAAATGAAGGGGATGGTCCTATTTATAGCCATCCTCCCAACTAATGGACGGTCTAGATTACATTGATCTTTACAATGATCTAACAGCTACTATTTACTATCTAGAATGTTCTAGCATTGTGTGGAAGATATTTACAGATATAAAATATTCTAGAGAGTTCTAGAGCAGTCTTGAGTATTCTAGGATCTGCTAGATTCATCAGGATGCTTCTAGACTGTGCTGGAACCTCCTGGAATGCTGCAGAACATTGTAGATCAGTCTGGACCCTTCTAGAATCTCACTTGGGCTATGCTTTCCCCCAAAAACGCCCAAGACAAGTGTGTGGCCTTGTTGTGGCTTGGCGGGGCGTGACATTCTCCCCCACCTATGCTCGCGACGCCCTCGTCGCATGCTCATGGTATTGTCGGATCCTGTCTCTGAATTGCCAAAGTACCTCCTCAATTTCCCAACTAGCCTCGGTGTCCGGCAGTCCCTTCCATTTGATAAAGTACTCCCTGTAGCTTGGCACGCCTCGTCTTCGGATGACTCGATCCGCTAGTATTTCGTCCACCTCTTTGTCAAAGGAGGTGACCACAGCTGTGGGTGCTCGATGGGAGACTCCTCTTTCTGGATCTTCCATGTCTTCATGGTACGGTTTGAGCATACTTACGTGGAAGACTGGATGAATCTTTAGCTTGGGTGGGAGGTGGAGTTTATATGAGACCTTACCTATCCGCTTGATTACCTCGAAAGGTCCTTCATACTTGCGTATTAGACCCTTATGGACCTTCCTGAATGTCTTGAACTGTTGTGGCAAAAGTTTAACTAAGACAAGGTCTCCTTCCTTAAACTCTACGTGCCTCCTCTTCTTGTCGGCCCATTTCTTCATGCGCTTTGCCGCTTTGTGCAATGATTCCCGGGCTAACTCTGCCTGCTCATGCCATGACTTAGCAAATTTGAATGCAGCAGGGCTCTTCCCTTCATAGCGAGTGGCAAGGGAAAGAGGGGTTGTTGGCTGTTGTCCCATGACAATTTCAAACAGACTCTTGTTGGTAGCCTCGCTTTGTTGCAAGTTGTAGGAAAATTGTGCAACATCTAAAAGCTTGGCCCAGTCCCGTTGATTGGCACTCACATAGTGCCGCAAGTAGAGCTCCAATAAAGCGTTGATGCGTTCCGTTTGGCCGTTGCTTTGGGGATGGAAGCTTGTTGAGAATTTTAAGTCTGACCCTAGCATCTTGAACAGCTCCGTCCAAAACCTTCCAGTGAAACGAGGGTCTCGGTCACTGATGATGCTTGTTGGAACGCCCCAAAGTTTGACTATATTGCGGAGGAATAGTCTGGCTGTGTCCTCTGCGGTGCAGTCGGCTGGCGCTGCAATAAAGGTTGCGTACTTGCTAAACCTGTCCACCACGACCATGATGCTTCCACATCCATCGGACTTCGGCAGGCAGGTGATGAAGTCCGTAGAGACGCTTTCCCATAGTCTCTCTGGGATGGGTAGTGGGTTGAGCATGCCTCCTGGTTGCTGTTGGACTATCTTATCTTGTTGGCAGACAAGGCAAGTCCTCACATATTCCTCGACCCCATCTTGCATGTCGGGCCAATAGTAGACAGTCTTCAAGAGAGCAAGTGTGCGCTTCATACCTAGGTGGCCCGCCCATAAGGAGTCATGACACTCCTTTATTAAATCTTTCCTCAAATTGGCCCACTTTGGTACATACATTCGGTTGCCCTTGGTGTAGAGAATGTCATCAGCTAGCCAAAACCTTCGTGTTTTGCCCTCGTTCGCCAAGGCGATGATACTTTGTGCCTGAGGGTCCGCCTTTAGTCCCTCCTTGATTTTGCTCAATAGTGGGCTAGTGACTTGAGAAATGCTCGAAAGCTCGGCCTTTTGACTCAGCGCATCAGCTACCACATTCACCTTCCCTGGCTTGTACTCCATGACATAATTGAATTCGGCCAAGAAGTCTTGCCATCTAGCTTGCTTTGGACTGAGTTTCCTTTGGGTCTGGAAGCAGCTTGTTGCAATATTGTCAGTCATTATCATGAACTTAGACCCAAGTAGATAATGGCGCCACACTCTAAGGCAATGGACGACGGCTGTCATCTCTTTCTCTTGTACCTTGTAGCGTCGCTCGGTCTCATTGAGCTTTCGGCTTTCATAAGCAATTGGGTGTCCCTCTTGCATAAGAACGCCTCCTATGGCAAAGTCTGAGGCATCTGTGTGTACCTCATATGGCTTGGTGTGATCGGGTAGGCTGAGTACGGGCTCCTCACTGATTGCTTTCTTAAAATCTTCAAAGGCCTTTTGACACTTCTCTGTCCAGTCCCATGCTTTGTTTTTCTTAAGAAGGTCGGTCAGTGGAGCAGCCCTCGCCGAATAACTCTTGATAAAACAGCGGTAGTAGTTTACTAGCCCAAGAAAAGATCGCAACTCATGTACCTTGGTTGGTGGTTCCCAAGTTTGGATTGCTTGCACCTTGTCGTCCTCCATCATTAGTTGGCCATCCTTGATCTTGTGCCCCAAGAAGGCTACCTCCGGCTTGGCAAAGGAACACTTTTCCTTCTTGATGTATAGCCCGTTATCTCGTAGCACCTTAAACACCTCCCTCAAGTGTTGCACGTGCTCTTCCAAGGTCTTGCTATACACCACTATGTCGTCCAAATAGACGACCACGAATTGATCGAGATACGGGTGGAACAACTTGTTCATCAAAGTACAAAATGTAGCAGGTGCATTGGTTAGTCCAAATGGCATAACCAAGAATTCGTAAGACCCGTACCTTGTAACACACGTGGTCTTTGGTTCGTCTCCTTCGGCTATGCGAACTTGGTAATACCCCGAGCGAAGGTCTAACTTTGAGAAGTATCGGGCATGACCGAGTTGATCAAACAAGTCGGCAATCAGAGGAATGGGGTATTTGTTCTTTACCGTGATTTTGTTGAGAGCCCTATAGTCGATGCACATGCGCAAGGAACCATCCTTCTTCTTCTGGAACAGGACTGGTGCGCCGAATGGGGCTTTGGAAGGCCTGATGAACCCTGCATCAAGTAACTCCTTGAGTTGCCTTCTTAGTTCTGCCAATTCTGGTGGTGCCATGCGGTATGCACCCATGGCTGGTGGCTTTGTCCCTGGTTCCAGCTCGATCTGATGGTCTACCTCCCTCCTTGGTGGTAGCTTCTTTGGTAACTCTGCTGGTGCAACGTCCTTGAACTCCTCGAGGACAGCTGCTACCTCCTCTGGCTCGACTTCTAGTGGCCCTTGTTCTTCATCATCATGCTCCTTGAGAATAGCCAAATAGCTTTCCTCATCCCTTCGGATGCCCTTCTTAAATTGCATTGTTGAGAGCACCTTTACGTCTTGCTTGTTGGTCCTTGTTGTTGGTACCACACAAGCCTTATCGCCGTCCATGATGCACATGCTGTTGGCGAATGGTACTGGGAATGCTTTGACTTGATCCAAGAATTCCAATCCCAGGACAACCCTAAAGTCATCCATTGGAACTACGGAGAAGTCCATATGTCCGGACCAGGCTCCCACGCTGGTCTTAACTCCTCGAGCTATGCCATGAATGGGTCGAGCAGCTGAATTAACTGCCTTGATAGAGCCCCCTCCACCAGTCACCTTAAGTACTAACCTTTGGGCTACTTCGATTGAGATAAAGTTGTGGGTCGCACCTATGTCAAGCATGGCTACCGTTGGTTTTCCTCCAATGGACATGTCACAAAGAGCAGCCCTTTGACTTGGGTCTTGGGAGCAGATTGGATCACATTGAGTAGCTGCATGGACCCCATGTGTGCACCATTGTTGCCACCATCGGACTCTGTCCCGTCTTGATGACTTGCAAGGAGTTAATTTAAGGCTCTTTTTTGTGGGCAATCCCTAGCCCAGTGGGGACCATCACAAAGGAAGCATTTGTTGTTGTTGGACTTACTTGAACTCTTGTCGTCCTTTTGCTTGCCCTTGTCCTTGCCCCTTGAGGTGTTATCTTGGCGGTGCTCATCTCTGCGTTGGCCTTTGTCTCCCCCACCTTTGGCTTGACCACCCTTCTTGTCCTTCGGCTTGTTGGTGGACTCCTTTTGGCTTGCATAGTCGATCAGGCTTTCGGCCACAGCTATGGCAGTGGCAAGGTCTTGTACCCCACGTCGCCTCAGCTCGGTCTTGGCCCATTGTTGGAGCCCATTCATAAAATTGAAGAGTGCGTCTTTGTCCGACAAATCAGGGATCTCAAGTACCAAGTTAGTAAAGTCTTTAACATAGTCACGAATAGATCCTGATTGTTTAAGCCTTCGCAGACGAGCTCTAGCCTCATCCTCGGCATTCTCGAGATAAAACTGCCTTTTAAGCTCCCTTTTAAAGTCATCAAAGGTAGTCATGGTACACGTACCTTTTTCGATGTCTCCTCGTCTTTTCCTCCACCACAGCATGGCTGTGTCATTGAGATAAAGAGCCACAGACTGGATCTTGGCGTCCTCATCTGTGATGCCCATGGCTTCAAAGTATTGGTCTAGGCCCCACAAGAAGTTGTCCACCTCTCGTGCATTGCGTGATCCCTCGAAACTCTTAGGCTTTGGCACCTCAATGCGCCTAGCCTCAACGACGCTACTGCTGGACCCTGTCGCCAATGCCCGCTTGCAAAGGGCTAAGTCCCCACGCATATCCTCAATGCGTGCGAGTGTGCTATTCAACTCCATCTCGTGGGCTCGATGCATTTTAGTGAGCTCTCCCGCAAACTCATCACGAACCTTCTCAATTTCGGCTCGCAAGGACTCCTCTAGTTGAAGCAACATGCCTCGGATCGCAGTGTGGATAGCGGCATCCTCCGCTTCTAGGCCATCCACCCGTTGGCTTAGGTCATCCACCTGGGTCTCCACGCCACCCATGGCCTCCTCTACCTGAGATAGGCGTGAGTCGAAAGTAGAGATCACGTCCTTAGACCGACCCCGCTTAGCCACAACGTTGGGGTCGACTATTTCTTCGCGGCCTCGCTCTTGCGTCACCTCCACGTCGGAAGGGTTGGATCCCGTGGCCCTTTGAGCAGCATTGTTCTTAGCCATTGTCTCAGCCTGAGCCTCGCTCTGATACCAACTGTCATGAGCTTACTTTCTTCAAACTACTCGTGCGGCCTCAGCACTGGCTCGATGCTAAGTCAGCCTAACTCACTCACGCTCTTGCCTAGAACACAAGGGAACACAAGAGAGAACAAGGAGAACTTTGGAAAGGCTTTTCTTGGATTTCTTTGGATTTCTTTGGATGCTTTACAAATGAAGGGGATGGTCCTATTTATAGCCATCCTCCCAACTAATGGACGGTCTAGATTACATTGATCTTTACAATGATCTAACGGCTACTATTTACTATCTAGAATGTTCTAGCATCGTGTGGAAGATATTTACAGATATAAAATATTATAGAGAGTTCTAGAGCAGTCTTGAGTCTTCTAGGATCTGCTAGATTCATCAGGATGCTTCTAGACTGTGCTGGAAACTCTTGGAATGCTGCAGAACATTATAGATCAGTCTGGACCCTTCTAGAATCTCACTTGGGCTATGCTTTCCCCCAAAAACACCCAAGACAAGTGTGTGGCCTTGTTGTGGCTTGGCGGGGCGTGACAAAAAGCTACGTTCTTAAAACTCACCTCCTTCCCTTGAATTTTACGTAAAACTCCCAACATTTCCACTACCTTTTTCTCTCTTATGTGTGCTTGAGATTGTAATGCTTTGTTTGAGAAAATCCCCGTTTTACAAATTGCACGTAAACGCTTCCAACTCTCGTTGCACTCGAAAATCCATCCAATTGAGAGATTGTTAAGCTCGGGACTCTTGGCGGGCAACACGTGAGGAACATACCGACTGGAGAGATTGCGATCATGGTTTTTCAGGATTTCGATTGCGGAACTCGGGATGATCCAACGATGAGGAGTTCGGTTCCAAGTTTGAGTGAGATGAGATCAGAGCCGTAGGTTTTCGCGAAGCGCGCTAAGGTTACATAAAGGGGCTCGTTTTTTAGGTGAGGAATGTTGCCCAAGATTGGCCATGGCAATGGACCTGGTGGAAGTGGTGAGGATTTGGAAAATGAGGCTTTCAAGCGTTTGGTGAGCAAGAAAATCAGAGGTAAGAAGAAAAGAACAAAGGTTGGCAGGAGAAGACTTGTTTCTTGTGGAACCAGAATATTGGTCTCGGGCATAATGTTTATCATTTTCTGGTTTTTGCAATGCATTACTAGTGTTCTCCTGTCTGGCCCTTTTAAAGAGTTTATTTCACTTTTTTTTAACCAAAATTCATTTTCCGATAGTTGAAACTCGAAACATATTTTATAGGTTAATGGTTTCGATTTATGAATAGGGTTGAGTCGTTATATACGTAGTGATCTTTTTAAATACAAACAAAACAAAACAAAATTACGAACAAAATAGCAAAGAAGTGATCACTTAGAAGAAAACATTAAGTTTTTTTCATTCTTTTTTCATTTTAAAACCTCGTTTAAGTATCGGTTATTAACTCTAAGCTGACTTCTTTCACAAGAACCTTTCTCCTTTTCAGATTGTTAAAAAAAATAAAAATAAATAAATATGTTTTTGAGGAAAAAAAAAACCCTGAACCACAATATTTGGAAGGTGCTTTGTAGGATAGTTAGAACCGTCAGTTAGAACTGTTTTTGCTACAGCATGTGAAAATTTTATACTGTAGCAATTTTTTTTATTGTTACTATAGTATGTGAGAGCTTTATACTGTTTATAGCTGAAAAAGTGGTCCGAACCACAACTACCAAACACCCCTGAAATAAAAGAACAGTTTGTTTTATTTAGAAAACAAAAGCTAATGTGGTTGGTGTATGCACCACTCAACATAAAGCAAATATTTGTCGCAGTAGAAAAATTAAATGAGTTTCCCCTAAAAAAATTAAATGAGCCAAGAAATTATCATTGAATTAAATTAATGCTCCTTTATTAAGTGCCCCATATTTTTCGATATATAATATTAACCTTACAAGCTGTAATCAATACGTTGATAATTGATTAATAATTAGTAATGGAATCTCTTGTTTTTTAATTTGGGGGTTGAGATGTTATGAGCTCTATAAAGTAGGAGTCAGATATGGAATTATTTAGGCTCTGTATGCAACTACCTAACCGAATTTATTCTAATTAGAAAGGTAGGGTGGAGGCCTTCACAAAAACAAAAAAATTAAAAAGAAAAGAAATAAATAAAGAAATAAAAGGACAAAGTGCTGGCATTATTTTATAAAATTTACATTCTTTTTGGTGGAGAAAACCTGATAATCCACACCCAACTCCACCACAAAACGAAGAATTCAAATCTTCTCACTTTTAAGTTAAAAAAAAATACATGCATTGTCCTGGCTCTTCCACAAAATGAAGAATTCAAATCCTTTCACCCTTATGCTTAAAAAAATGCATGCATGTACTACAAGACACTAAACAACATGCTTTAAAAATTTTAAGCCCGTTTAAGAACACAGTATGAACCTTATGCCAATTATAGTTTAAAGTTTATAAGAGAAAACGCGATAATAAAATTAATTTGAACCACATAAATTTTATGGTTTGAATAACATTCTCAAAATGGTAGGGGTTAATAAAATAGTTTGTTATATATTCATGTGTATCAATTATAGATATCTCCCTCTTTGCTTGATAAGATATTCGCGATCATCTAAGATAAGATTATTGAACCCCACATTATTTTTTTAATTTATTTAATCTATCGAACTTTTGAATAGATAGAGAAAGGATTTTTTCTCCTCTTTAGGCTCTTTTTATTTTATTTTTATTTTAACTGCCTCGTTAGGCTGTTTATGTTTTTAGTTTTGTAAGACTTTTTTTTGTTTTTGTAATAAAATTTTTATTTTATTAAAAATAAATAAATCGTCCACTTGAATTTATTAAATAATAACAAAAGAAAACAAAATAAAATGAGAAAATAAAAACGATTTTAAAAAGCATCTTTATTTAAAAAAAAATAAAAAAAAGAAGCTAACGACAAGCGGAATATAGCTTGAGCCAAATCGAATTTATTTACGCAACTTGAAACCTCTCCCACTTCAAACACGACGAAGATCGTTATAGTTTAATGCGTTTATCCATTCTTTTAGGATTTATAGATGATCTTCTTCTTTAGTGAATGATTTGGATGTCTACATCCTTTTTTTTTTTTTTTGTCCCATTTCTGAGATGAAGCTATGGCTTGAGATAAAACATGCACGAAAGAGGTGAATGGTGATCTTGGCATTCGAATGAAGCTTTCTTAGAACTTCACTTGGGATTTAATTACAGAATTATTTTGATATGGTTTTCGAAAGACAAACCTTTCTTGGATTAAAAAAAAAAAGGAAAAAACTTTATCCCTTTGTAGTTCTTATATTGGCTCATACATATGGTCAGCTATGCGATCTAATCTCTCTTTATCATGTTTGCGGTCGTTTTCAGTCTTTTATTCTTAAACTTCTTTGCATTTTGAACCTTATGCCTAAGGTATCAAAGCCCTACTCTGTTATTGTAGGAGGTCAGAATTGATGATCGAAATTGCCGAGAGCATACTCACTTTGTTTTACCTCACGGATTGTGTTTAAGTGGATTAAGGAACCACCACTTTCATCACTCGTCCCCGTTAGGCCGATAAAATTTATCTTCTAAAGACTTTCTACGTCACTTACCACCCTCGAAGTGGCTCTTTAGAGAGACAATAGACAACCATCCGGCCACCGCCACTGTTGTTGTTAAGTCTAGAAGTTGGAAAGGTTTTGGTGGAAATTCCAACTCCAAAACTCCGGATCTCATGCCTTATGTATAACCGGAGAAAATCTTAAAGTAGAAATTTGTTTATATTTTAAAATTTAACTTATGATCTTTGTGTTAAATGCATGGTTTGAACCTTCATAGTCAGCTAAGAACTACTATGCACCTAAATTTCCCTCGCAATATACCAAAGAGATGGTATATGTATAAAGATGATTAGGTGTTGATTCATTATAGGAATGTTTTAAATAGGTTAGTGAAGCGACATGGACTATAATTGCATGACCTTATGTTTTAAATAATGAATTATCAAGTATATGTATATATAATGATGTGGAATTTTAACAATCTAACATGGTAAGAATTTTCGAGAATGACCATATAAAATACCAATAACGTCAAAAATCAAGCCAAGTCAAGAGATTATTTGCAATTGACCCTAAGTGGGCTAGCTTAGATTTAATGAATTCAGAGAAAATCACATGGTATGCTGCACTTTCAAAAAAAATGAGCTTGTTCACACCACGTTTATAAAAGTTGTACGAAACTATTATTTATATGCATGTTTAAATTGTACCACACTTAAACATGCGTGGTATTTTTATAAAAAGTAAATTTCAAAAGATTGCATTAATGAAAATTATTCCTAAATTATAAGTAACTCATTGTCCGTAATGATTAGGGATCATGCGTTAGCACCAGTTATTAGAATCGATTATTGTGGAACCCAAGAGTTTACTAACCGATGACCCATTAGGATACCCCTTTCAGGACAAAATTTAACACGTGCTTCAGTCGTAAGGGCATTGAAATAAATAAAATGATCTTGAAAAAACAAGGAGATCTATAAAAACCTATATTAAAAGAGAAAAAATCTAGGCTGAGTGATACAATCTGATTTTTTTTGTTTTAGATCTATTTTTAATTTTGAGTTTTTTTTTAATTTGTTTGTCTTTTTGCCATATTATTTCTCTTACAACCTTTATTAATGTAGTTAAGAGAATTAAAGCTCCCCAAAGTTTAATATCTTCCCAGCCAAAGCTGCATGTCGCGAAGTTACTTTATGCATCTATAATGCTACATGTTATTTTGGTCGTTTGGCGTGAACCCCTGTCGTTAAGGTTTTATTTCCACAGTTAGAGAGGGTCAAAATCACTATTTTTTATAAATTTAACAACTGAAAAACAAATACCTACTAATCCGCTTTCACGACACAAAGCATCTAAATTGATGTTTATAGTACGCATGTACTAAATTATTGGACTGTAGAGCTCTGCTAATGGGATCAGAACAAGAAATTGCTCAATGAATGGAAATGAAGAATAATGACTCAAATCCAAAAAGCCCATTTCATATATGACAAATAATTTCAACTACATGATTTCATAACAAAAGAATTAATTAAGCATACACATGAAGAATCAAAGAATAATAATAACAAGGAACACAAATTCTTGACTCCAAATACTAGTACTAGTCCCTGAATCTAGTAAGAACATGATCAAAGAATTGAAATCAGTATGTGACCTAGTGCTGTATTCATACAAAATAAATGGTTCTGACTCCTTTTTTTTATCTGCAAGAAAAGAATGAAAGAATGACTTAAACAGATTTCCCCCCTACCTACAAAGAATTCTGTATCCCCTTTGTTTTTGTTCTTTTTTTTTTTTTTTCTTTATGCAATAATAATGGAAGATGGTGTATGTATTTTTGTGAAGAAAAGAAGAAGTTGAAGAAAACCCGCGATTACGAATCAACTTGGCTGCGAAAATGATGATGAACTTCCTCCTGCAACATCAGCTGGTGTCCATGCTGAGACTGTGAAGAGAGGCTGATCTTGCCACCCAAGTGTGATTCCATTTGCAGCCCCATCGTCTTGGCCTTTCTGCTCCTTAACATTGTAGTAGTCCTCACAAGAGTACATCTTCAAAAGCAGCCTGCTCTGCATCACCTCCCTCTCCCCAATCCCTGCGCTTCGGAACCCTCCTTCCTCCATCATCCTCCTCCACTTCTCGAATCTCTCGTGCCTCTCGACTCTATCCCCGCGCTCGCATGCTATAATATTCCTTATCTCCCTCGCGAACATCTCCTCCACTTTGATCCTCGCTGCACTATCCAACGGAAGCTGGCTAGCGTCGATGGAGTCAAATATTGCTGAGTAGTATTTTAGAGAATTGCACACTCTTACTTCCAACCTGGGGTCATTGTGCTCTGCCTCTTGCTCTGCCACAACCACAACCGTCGGGTTCGTGCTCCGAATCAGCCCCAAGAAGTCACGGAAAACGCCTCCGTTGGGGTCGTAAAGCATCTTGTGAAGCTGAAAAACGCAATTCACAGCCACGCTTTCCTGCTCCTTAACATGAAGCATCCAAAGCCTAACATCTTCAAGCCTGTCCACAACCGGGTGAAACTCAAACGGCAGGTTTAGCGCCTCTGCAAACCCGGCCAACCTATCTCCCGTCTCGTTAAGCTCCTGCTTAGATTCTCCAATACCAGTGATCCTAACATGGCTAGGAGGATTAGTCCTAGAAGCCAAGCTTTGGAACAAACTAGGCCACTGCAAGCCTTGCCTGATGTCGAAATCGATGATGTGAACGCGGTCCTTCCCTTCGAAAGCTCGCAGCAATAATTCATTAGAAGTAAAGTGAATGAACTTGGGAATTGGAGTGACCTGATTTAGGAACCTCAATGCTGAGCCAGAGTCCTCATCAAGCCTCTCAAACTCCCTTGGAGGCGTGACGTGAAAAACCTGCGGCCAAAGCCTTGCCACGCGAAGGGCCAAAGCCTCGGTGTAGTAAGCCATTAGCCGGCTTAAAGGACTATTTCCTTTGGGAGAAGCAAGGTCGCCTAATTTGGAAATGTAATGGCTAATCCCATGAATGCTCCTAGACCCAATTGCCTCCACACAAGCAGTAAGAAAACTGATCAGCTCAAACCCCTCGGTCTCGCCTCGAATCCTAATGTCCTCTTCCTCTGCCTCCACCACTCCAGAACCTCCATAGTAAGGATTTCTACTAGACCCATTGCCCACTTCATACTCAGGAACAACCTCATTGAGCCTAAGGGCCAAGCTCTGGCTCTCAGAGGAAGCACTCGAAAAGGCTGCCGAGGCCTCCCTCCCTTGTTCATGCCCGTGGCTCCCCTCACCGTCCTTAAGCTCAGTTATCTCGGTCACCACCGAGTCCACCACCCAAGGATTGTTGGACAACGGTGGAAAATGTGGGGAAATAACCTCACCAGGGACATAACAAACCCGGTCTTCTTCTTCTCCTTCACCACCTGAACATGTCGTTGTCAAAGAGAAAGGGACTTGAGGGTTGAGCCAAAAGTTTCCAGAAGAACCCAATTGGCCTAAACTACCCAAACTTTCCTCATCTTCATAATCATCATCTTGTTGAAGACCCCTTATCCTCTTGGCTCTGCTGCTTAAAAATGACTCATCCACTGACCCCTGCCTCTTCAAGCTCTTCTTCTTCGTCGTCTCCCAAAGCTTATCCTTCGGCTGCTGCACACCAGTCGTCGTGGCGAGAGGCGGCAGCCTGATACCCTGCTTCAGCGAACAAGCGGCGGCAGTCTTCTTTGTCTTCTTTGACTCGAATTCATTTGGTTTCTCCACAGAAAGGACAGGTGGTCTAATGGGCTGCGGTGGCCGCGGTGTCTCCTTCCGGGAGAAACTACAGGGCAGGTCCAATCTCTGCGTGCTCATTGGGAAATGGCAAGCCTGGTGGAACTGTGCTGCTGGTGCTTCACTCCTCAATCTGTGCCTCGGCGATAGCAGTGTTGAACTAGAAGAACACCCTGCCAACATTCTTCTCTGATGGCCTTCCAATTTTTTTCCTTTTGTTTTCTTTACCTCTCTTTCTTTCTATCTTTCTTTCTTTCTTTCTATTGTACTCAATTTGTTCACTAGTGCAATTCAAAATGTGAAGTGTTTCTTTTCTGTTTTTCTGTATAATAAAGACTATAGTTTCAAACAACCCCTTTGAATCAAGAAGAAGAAGAAGAAGAAGAAAACTTGTGAAGAGATCAGAAATACCCCAGAAGAATACTACAAGTGAGAGTGTGTGTGATTTTTTTTCTTTTTTCAAAAAATAAAACCAACCGAGAAAAAAAAAAACAACAATAGGAATCCGATGAATAACAACAAGAACACCGAAAACAAATCAAAGAGTGTATTTTGAGTGTGTTCCTATAAAAGAATGATCAAATTCCCCAACCCCCTATAAAAGAATGAAAGAATTTTCCAAGCCTATAAAATGAATGAATAATAAATAAATACAAGCTATGATAATAAGAACAAGATCATCGGATTCCGAAACCTTCAAAGCAAACTCATTGGTAAAGGAGAGAGTGATTTTTCTTCACAAAGAAAGTAAGGCAAGTGTAGAAGAAGAAGAAGAAGATGAAACGTACATGCAAAAACCGGAGGCACAGAAACCGAGAAGAAAGCTCATCAGCACTTGGCCAGGAGAAATCCATGAAGAACTCTGAAAGAGCCCAATCACAACAACAACAAGAAGAATCAAGAAGACCCAGATGAAACCCACCTCCAAAAACAAACCATAAACCACAAAAAAGACGTATCTCCTCCTTTTCTTCTCTCTTTCTCTCTCTCTAAAAACTATGTTCTTCTTCTTCTTTCTTTCTTCCTTCTTTCTACTACTAGTATTCCTAGGACTTGGTACTACCCTCAAACTTACATTACATGGCTAGTCTCCATCATTGGACTTTTTTCTTTTTTTTGGGGGGTTCCTTTGGTTCAGTCTTCAGTGACCAGTGATTTGATTTACAAGAGAGAGAGAGAGAGAAAGAGAGAGATGGGAGAGAAATGATGATGGCAGAGAGTGAAAAGGATGTTCAAGAAGGGGCCGAGGAGAGACCGCCAGGTCCTGATCAGACGGTGGGAAATGGTGTCCTATGTGACCGTTGGACGTTGTCGGTAAAATATGACCGTTGGAGTAGGAATAGGGGAAGGGAGAGTTGGTGTACGGAATGGTGTGATTGGATATTATTCTCTATTTTCTGTCCTTCTCTCTCCAGTTTCTCTCTCTATATCTATAGCTTTAGGGGGGCTGTATAATAACATACAAGTACTTAGCATATGTTGGCATTCACGCAGCCCACACGTGGCTGTTTCATGTCCAGTGTCCAAACTTATTATGGTTTCCGTTTTTCACTTGACCGTTGTGTTAAATCACTTATTCGTATTCTATTTTTTTCCCCTTTATTATTATTCTAATATAATAAATAATGATTTTTGTTAAAAAAATTTAGTACGTACGTGATTAAAACTTTCCTTGACTTCTTTTTATGGGGTCCTGAGGTTAATCGATTATTTACGGGACTTGGGAATTTCAGGAAAGCAGCTATGAAGCTTTAAATAAAATAAAACAAAACAAAAATGATGTCTGCAGACCAAAAAAAGACAAAAATGATGTCCTGTATTTTTGTTTGATGGGGGTCCACCTGTGTAGGTGAGAGTCATGCTTGGAATAATTTGAGCTGTTGGCGAACACTGGTCAAGAAAAAGTGCAACATATAAAAGCTACCCTATATATGTAACATGTAGAAATTTATTTTATAGTTCAATTTTAACATATTAGATTTTGTAGGACCATATAATGGACTTTAGACAAATCCTATCCTTTTATCGTGTCAAAATAATACTAAGCACCACTAATATCGTTATTAAATATAAAACTTTATTACGCAGTCAATTCTAGTTTATTGATGCACTAAGTTGAGCATGTGCGGTTACCTTTCTCATTAGAGATCCTTTTTTTTTTTTTAAATAAAGTTCTTAATTTGTATAGAAGCGTATTGCAAATTATATTGCTAAGAAATATAATTATCAAAAAAACACTCATATTTAATTCTATTGTATTAAAACCACGTTATTCACAAAACAGCAGATTCTTATCTAATACATCTACTGTTTTGTAGGTAACAAGATTTAAACCCTTAAAATGAAAAGGATTTAAAAAAAGGAAGAACATATATCTATTGGCTCAATTGCTGGCACTAGGCAATTTCAAAATTGAAAACCTGCCGAACAGAAATGGGAAGGGGAAAAAATGAAGAAAAAAAAGGTAAAAGGTGACTGTGTAAAACAGAAAAGCATGTTTCATGGCAACGGTAATTAGCAGGGAACTCTACATTCTTTTTTTTTTTTTTTTTTTTTTTTTGAAAGCGGAACTCTACATTCTAGATTCTAGTACAAATGATGTACACTCAAAATCACCTCACCAAAAGGTGAAAAAAGAACTAATTCACTTGAGTTGGCTTCTACCCAAACTGTAATGGAAAGCACAACGAAGTTGCTGCTGCTAAAGCCGCGACAACGACAATAATAATAGCCAAAAGCAACAATCCGGATACAGCTACGAAGAAAGTGCTTTACTTCTTTTTCTTTTTTTTCTTGCTTGGAAAAATTACAGCCATTTGGGTGCCAATTTTTGTCAGGGAAAAACATAACAAAGAAGTCCGTTTGATAACACAGTTGAACCTAAATCATCATAATAATTTAACTTTTTTATTTAAGTCTATGTTCCTAAACTTCTAAAAATATTTAGAAACATTAGAATCTGTTTATTTTGATAACTCTTTAGGTTCTTTTGACTCAAAATTCAAATCCTTTAAGTATCAAGAATCTAAATTTTTAAAGTTCTAACTCCCTTAAACTTTTTCATACTCAGATATATCTACTTCAGTAAAAACTAAAATTCTCTCCGTTATATTTGAAAAAAAATCATAACTTCTTCATCTGTTATCCAATTAAATATTAAGAATCTAAATTTTTAGATTTTTAACTCCTCTAAACTTTTAATACTTGAATATTTCTACTCTAATAAAAACTAAAATTCTCTACACTATATTTGAGGAAAAAAATCACAGCTTTTTCATTTGTTATTCAATTGAGATGTTTTTTTTCATTGTGTTCTTAATAAAGAGAAAAATAAATTAAAATCCATATTATATATTTTTTAATATCATTAATATTAAGATTTTATTACATTTGTTGATAAATCAAAAACTATTTTCACTACTTCTTAAACACAAATTTTAATTTTGTTCCATACTTAAATTAAAACTTAAATGCACATCTACACATCAATTCGGATAATAATTCAAATCATTAATCTAAACCCTAACTCAAATTAAATCACTAATTCAAATCTATTTACTAAACCGACAGTTAGAATGTCTCCAAATAGCCAAGCGGCATGAATTATTAAGTCATGCTAAAAGCAACCGACCAGAGATTAGAGGCCGCCATCGATAAGGTGTCAGGAAATGCCCTTTGTGAAATTGATGATGTATCTCATCATTTTAACACCATAAAATATGTACATAAACCCAAAATGACAAGCATTGTTCTGCCCTTTATGGGTTTGATTCTGCCCATCTACTCAAACGCCATGTAATTCAATTTTCAACCAAAAGGGTACGCACAAAGCCAAATGACAATTGACAGCCACTATTCATGTGAGACTATTATCTTAAATAAATCGAAAATGTTTTAACAGAGTATCGTGGAGGATCTCTGCGATTATGGAGTCATCTCTTAAATCAACTCCAAATATAAGGCTTCTTGTTTGCTGGTTAGGCCAAGTTCATTCAGCGTCAAAGCACTCTCCCCATCTTCGAAAGCACGCCTAGGATACGGCCTTACCTGTTCAAGCAAGGTAAATACACGGTAAGCCAGAGAGATTAAAGTGCACAAACATTTTCTCAAACAATTAAATTAGGTGTACAATACACAGAATACTCAACAGAATAAGCAATATGCAATTTAATCAAGCTTCAGTATGTAAAGAATGAAGCATTGGTTTTACTCACCAATCTATAAGAGCCAGGTTTGACCCCTCTACCGATGTCTATGAAGTCAAAAAGAGACTGCAAGCCATGTACCAATCAGGTCAAAGGTATTAGCAAAAAGAGAATGCGAAAGGAAAGTGCAGGTTGAAACTAACTATTTCTTATCAACCAAAAATTACCTGCAGCTTGTCAGACTTGAGAAATCGACGGCCTCGACGGCTGCCATCTGGCATTCGCACTAGAAGAGTTACAGAATTCTCGTCATCTGAGGCTGGTTCCTGAGGCAAAATAGCTTCCTTCGCTGCTAATAGCCTCTCCAATTCCTGCCAGTAAGAACCATAGACAATGCAGCAATAAACAACTTGAAAATACAATTCACCAAGAAAAACTATCCTTTGCTGTTAGTAAAGCGTGAATTTTTAGTTAGGTACTTGTGTCACTGCCAAAACAAAGTTCAAGAGAAGTTTCCAAGGAGGTTTGGTGAACTGATACAAGCAGGAATGCACACTTTGCCATTGTGAGCATACTATTGGCATTTGGCAAACACGGCTCACTCTTACAACATGTAACAAGGATAAAAAAGGACACTAAGCAACCATTTCAATGGTTAAATTCAGTGCTGGACATTTAGAACTGATAATTTCCATCTTAAGGAAGTTCAACAGATTGCTGATTTCATGTGGGAGGAGTATATAACTAGTTTCTTATAACCCACACTGCTGTAAGAAGAACATATCAATGACACTACCTTCTCCTCCTCCACTTTTCTGCGAGATTCTTCCTCCTTTCTTCTTGCCTCTTCAAGTCGAGCTTCAGCCTCCTCCCTTGCTCTCTGTTCCTTTTCTCTGTCAGCTTGCAGTGAAGCAAGATATTCATCATCCTGAAAGCATCAAATCAGAATAAAACATTAGGGGCATCATTTTCAATGAGCTGACACTGAGGAAGTTTTTCCAGATATTAAACCTGTTGTTCACGTATCAAGCGCTGAGCTGTCAGAGAAGGGGAAGGTGGGCGAGGTATTGGCCGCGAATAAGGATGCTCAGACTGCACGAATTGATGAGGTGCATATGGGAAGCGATACCCAGTTCCTTCAGGAATTCCACCGAACATTGCAGCCTCGAGCATTACTGCTTCGTCATGCTCCTCTGATGAAATGCCTCCCCACTTCATTTTGGTAAAGAATGGAGTCAGAAGTTGAGTGGCAAATATCAAACACAAAACAAACAAACTGTGAACTGCAACACCAGTCAATTAAGGATGCATACATCTTCAGAATGAAAGGCATCTCCATTGCGCGCTGGACTAGTTCCCCTATTAGGCTGTCTAGGGCTCGATGGTGGACTAGCCTCAACAGCCTCAACCTCTTTGGCAGATTCAACAGAGCCAGAAGACACCCTTCTGGATCTATGCCTTACAAGAGGCTGCTCTTCCAGATCTTCATTCTCATCTTGAATGAATGACTTTCCAGCCTCCAACCTATATTGGCTCAATGCACTATCATCAGATCATTTGTTTCCAAGACCAAAAGACACAAGCACACTTCCTCAACCAAAACACACACACACACAAAAGCATACAGACTGAAAGAAAAGAGGAGGTCGTAGTTGACGTGTGATATTTCTGAAACTTATATAGTTATACAGGACAAATACCTTCCATTTGTTGCTGCTATATCATCCAACTCCACCTCTACTGACTTAGAAGCTCCACTTGATGATTCACCCAAGCGCCTTTCCTGCTCTCGCAATTCTTTCTCTTGTTCTGCTGTCTGGAATTCATTCACGTTAAAAAAGACCAAAACTGTAACGCCCCTCCCAACTAACAAACTGAACCATATTACTAATGTATAATTAAGCTAAATGGTGTTCTACTTTCTTAAAAAAAATTATATTAAATAAATTAGTTGGAAATTTTGATTTTTTTTTTTTTTTTTGTGGCTATCTAAGCCAACAAATCATAGAAAAGAACAGACCTTCAATGACAAAGAAACTGCATGTGCAAGTTCGGCATCCTCCATCGGAGGTTGCCTTTGCCCAGGTGCTGGATGATTCATGTCCTGCATCAAGATCAGAACATCTTAAAAACTGAAGCATGTAGTTTTCATGAGTAGCCAACAAAGTGGAAGTCAAACGAGACATACACTTTCTGCACCAAATGGCTGATTTATAAATCCTTCTTCAACATCCCTTTTAGAAGCCTCAATGGCAGCTCGAATCATTTGTTCTTCAATGTCGATACCATAATCTGGCAAGTCATTAAACCGAGGAGCAGTAGGTGCACTATACTGGCCGCGAGATCCATCATGTGAAACATCATCACTCCATTGCCCGGATTTAGCAGCTGGGCCAGCTGGCACCTCATCTTCATCATCAATAATTACAGTCCCATGAATATCAGGGCCTTGTGTGCCCACCGTTTCAGCCACATCGGTCACATCCTCAACAAGAGGAGCATGACCTGAATGATCAGAAGGCTGATTGCCATCCTTCACTTCTATAGGGATCTCCCGAACCTCCCTTGGATGACTGACATAGGGCTCACTCCGTGTAAAATCTGTACCACTATCAAATATGCTTCTGCTGAAGCTTGGGTCAAGAAGTGAAAAGGGATTCAGATTTCCAGCAGCATATAGACGTGAAAGAGGAGGTCTCAAAGGTTCATCTTGGACGGGATTGTCAATATCCATGTAATCATTTTGAGCAGCTACCGGTGCTTCACGCACACTGGATGTAAGAATAGAACATTTGACGTAATCATGAGGAAAAAAAAAAAAAAAAAGAGAATACATGATGAATAAAATAATGTCAAAGTAAATATTCCTCAAGTTAAATTACAGTATTAAAATAACGTACACTGATGAAACATGTCTGTCTCCTTCACTGAAATGTGCATTCACAGCTGCATTGAGATCCCCACCATGCTCCTGATTGCAAAGGAAATAGCAAATTTCTCAGTGCCTTCAAAATATAATTTTTCATTCTAGGTCACTTTTGGACGGTAATAAAGTAAAAGTTGGAGAAAAAACAGCAACAAGCCTAAGGTCCAAAAGAGTTGAACATGGCACCCTACAAGATTCTATAGTATACATAATAACACTAACTAGTTTGACCATCAGTTAACATAGAAGCCAACGCACTGATGTGAAGGAGTACTTTACTATAAAGCTCAAACTTACACGCTTGACTGAAGATAAATTTAGCTAGCATAGAAACTTTTGGCACAGCCACAATAGAGCAAAACCAGTTGCATGTAAGAATGTCCAGACAAATTAAGAGGACAACTTCCCTAAGGATTTCTTTGTTCCTGTTGAGCAGTAGGCTCACCAAGCACAACAGAAGATAAACAGTACAATACATGTTTCGGCTAAATGGCAGGACTGGCTGATGATAAATTCAACATTTAGAGATTATTACCTCCGTTGTTACAACCCCATCATTCCACTCGCCAATGTATCTCTATGTCTCACACAAGCAATGAAGAAAATCACCCACTTTATTATCCCCAGTTTATTATCCATATCCCATCAATTATTATGTGATTTCACCTGCACCTATTTCTTGCGCTTTTTTTAACCTAGATGGATCAAAAGCCTTCCAATTGATCTATAGAAGCCTAGGCCTAAAAAAACAACCACAACAACAACAACAATCGCATGACAATACATCTCCATGTCAGCTAAAATTCCATTCTCCTAACATCATTTCCTCTTCCTCAAGTAAAATAGCATACCTTAGAATGCATATGGATTGAACAATTTAAATTGAACTCTTGTCTCTGTTCTTCTTCTCCATGGGATATATTCTTTCCTTCCACCACATTTTTTCTTTATCTTTTCCGTTCATTCCATTGAAATCCAAAATTCAGTTACTGATTAACTTTAAAATTTTCAAGATTCAATCTTTTTCTTTCGGTAACTAACACCTAAAAGTAATACCCCAAAACAACCAGAAAATATAGATACATATAATATAGATATCTGTCACGCTTAATCGGATAAATTACTTCAAATCAACTCTAATAAACCCAACATAATTCAATATCGCAGTCTATAACCTCCACGCAACCAAAAACACACAAAATTCCAAATTCCAAATCCAATGACAATGCAGCAGAAACCCTAGTCAAGCACCAAACGAAACAATAACCAACCGCCAATCCTCCACATCACTCAATCGAAAATCAATCGCACCTTTTCTCATCAAAACCCTACCAATTATAATCGACAAACAAGAAAATATTAAAAAAAAATTCAAAAAAGAAAAACCTCGAGCCTTTGAACGGCGACGGCTTCGGACGCGCCAGTGATGCTGATGAAGGTCTCAATCGCTTCTTGATTAGGCCTCGCCATTGAAATCGCCAATCAAGGTTTTTCCTTTTTCTCTTTTTCCCCCCAAATTCGCAGCTTCAATTTCCCACCGTTTAGAGTAGGATTTTTTCCAACAGAATTTTCCAGAGAAAATGGAACAGAGATTTTTTTTCCTTTTTTCTTGGCAGAAAAAGAAAAAAGAATGGCTTTGCTCTGGTTTGGTTGAACGTTGAAGGAAGAAATGAGATATGTATAAGAATGGTATATTTGCGAGAAAAGATGGTTTTGAGGGTAAAACAGTGAAAGTGCTCTTCTGTTCTGGTCTGGTCTTTCTCCAATCTTCTACGCCTCTTTGGCTTTTGGAGGATAAAGTATCAAAGACTTTTTTTTTTTTTTTTTCTTCCACTTATTTTTAATTTTTTATTTTTTTAAGGCTAACTTGCTGTTTAAGTTCAAATTTTAAAAAAAGAATAAAAGGGAAAAAGAAAAAGAAAAACGCTTTGGAAAAGGGAAAAGAAAAAGAGCATTTGGTTAAAGTAATGCCACGTAAGATAAGAATAATGAAAATTAAATAAGTGTGTTTTTTTTTTTTAATATTTTTTTTTTAATTTTTGGAAGGAAATAATTTCCGATGGGAACACGTTGATCGTGTTGGTAGGTGGCTGCGGCCACACGGCTAACAACTTTGTTTGTCGTCAATCTGCCACTAACACCATTGTTGTCGTTTTTGGGAAGGGCTGAATTTGTTGTCGTTTTATTTGCTATGTGGGCAAAGATGCCTATAGCCTAATTTGGGAGGAAATTCTTTTATAACTCGTTATCTTTTAAAACTTACTTTTTATAAATATCACACATATTTATTTATGATATAAGCTAATATATAATATAAATAATAATATAACATGACTTTTTTTAATGTAACATAAATAAACACTACTTTTAAAAATGTAACATAACTTGTAATTTTCTCTATTTATATAAAACCATCAATTAATCTTGCAAAATAAGCCCATTATTAAATGGGACTAATTATATAAATATAACTACAGTTTAGTGAAATATGCGTCTTAACCTTGTATTTAAGGGAAAAAAAGTATTTTTTCTATGTTATCAATCGCTTAAAAATCCTCCTTGTAATATAAACTTGTTGATTAACTGTATATTTTTTCTTAAAAATTATTTATTTATTTTGGAAATTTAGACAATTAGGGGATCTAAAATGCGATGGTTGGGGTCCCCACAACTAGAGGAAATCTATATTGTAGGTTGTTGGCACGAATGTTATTGGTTTAGGAATAGGGTACGATACCAAAGGTCCTTAAACTTCTAGGCAGCTTTTCTTTTGGCAATTGTTCACTATTGGATTTTGCCAATACAGCCCCTTGTACTTTTCGTTACCAAGATATCTTTTCTTTTTCACTATTCCAAGGGATTTTTTCGTGTAATCCGCTCTCATTCTTTAAACAGTTAAATCAAAACTAAACCTTATCGCTGTTCCTTCTGCCTTTCTTTCCTCGTGGGCAGAAAGAACACTAGCAATATGCGTTGCGTGATTCTACAGTGTTTTTTTGCACTTGACTTCCTGCCCAGCAAGCAAGCGGTGTGCTTATCATGTGTGACAATACTACAGAGTAAGTGGCTCCTCCAGGTAGGCAGTTGTGTGACAACATTGCAAAGAAAGTGGCGCTTTCATGTTAATATTCTATGGTCTCAATGCCCCTACGAGGTATTGATATGTTTCACAAGCTCTAAGACCGACCTGCACGCAATTAGGAAGATTGGTTGCAATCTGAGTAACGCCACCCACCCTACCTTACCACCTATAGACGTATGTCTATCTTATGGCTACTCGAAAAGAAACTACAATGATCTTGAATAGGATTCTTATAGCAATATATAGAATTCTCATAAAAATACCACTAAGATCGAGCACTAGTGATTACACACCGAGTTGAGATTGTGGCTAATTGATCGAAGTGTGTAGCTCTAATAGACCCATAAATCATGAAACAAACAAGGTGGTAGGCCTAACCACAACCACTACATTGCATGTGTAGACGCAAACCCCCTCGTTCTCGTACATGCAACTCTCATTGCATACAACTCACACAAGAACTCCTAAATCCATCTTGAGCCTTTTACTCTCCAACCCTCAATCAAGCTTGAGTTCTCCATGTGCTGCAAAATCAGGGGACTATATGTTTCGGCTTAGCTTTGTCCAAAACTAAGGAGGCATTTTGGTGGGCGCTTGCATGTGGGAAGGCCAACCACTGCATAATCTAGAAAGACAATGACTACAAGCCAAGTTGAAACCAATTTGTAGAAACAAGAAGCATGGTATGAGATTTGCAATAGAAAAATTACAATAATGAATTACTTGATCCCAATGGATGGTAACAAAAAACCAACTCAGTCACGAAATCATCAAGAGTAACACCACTAAGTAATATTGAGACCATACACCTCGTAAAAGGTTCCAAATAAACTTGTGCTTCTTCAAATATCTCAAGGATAGGGGCTTTAAAGCTCGACTAACAAGCAAGAAACTTGACTTTGATAAAGAAGGTGGTGCACTAGCTTACAAAATAAGGGCTTTTTTCAGCTTGATCAAAATAAAGTTCTATTAGGGTGCTAGGAAGTGTTGTTAAAATTAAAATTTTTGAACTGAAAATTGTAGCATGTGAGAGCTTTAGACTGTAACTTACTTTTTATGATTGTTGTAGTATGTGAGAACTTTACACTGTAGCAACTAAAAGTTTTTGTTATAACTAATTTTGTCAAACATCCTTAAAGTCTACTTAGTAATAGAAACTCATAGAGACTACAAAGGGACTCTATCATACTTGCTAACTCCTAAGATGAGAAGTAGGTTCTTTAATGGGAAGTGGTTTCCTTCTATGAATTAGGAGAACAATTAGAATCAAGAGCCCAAAAAAGTTATTGAAATTATTGAAAAAAAAAAGAGAAATTATTAAAAAAAAAAAGTTGCCTTTTCCTCTTCTCCCCTGCTCTGCTAGGGTTTCATCTTTTCTCTTTCTTTGGTGCGTTGCCTCTGTATGAGGACTCAAAGGGCCAGAGTCCAGCATCGGCCTTGGGCTGATCTCTGGACTCCCAACCCCATAGGAGGGTTATTGACCGGCGCAACAGACCTTCCTCTAGTGAACTTGCAAACTGGTGCTAGGCTTCGGGGGACACGATTGGGCTTGGAGGCGTTGATTTTGGCATGTGTCGGGTGGCCATTTCGAGCCGCATGCATGTACTGACGATCTTGAGTATGACATAGCTTGTCGCGCGATGGTCAGATATGTCTAGGAGGTTGGGTGGGAAGGTTGTTCTATTACCAGCCAGAGGTTGTTGGGGGCTCAAAGGGCCCTGTGTCCAAGAGTGTTTGGTCACTGGTCACTGTTGGATAGGGGATGTTTATGGTGGCGCCTTCTCTAGTTTGTGGCGGAGGGCAGAGGCGAATGGCAACAGTTTCTCCCATTTCGCTGGTGGTTTTGCTCTCTCTTGGCTTTCTTTCAGCTCTCGGTCTTCGCTAAGGTTCTCCTCCTCTCTTAGAGCCATCGCTGGATTGTTAATGTGTTGTTGTTCTTTGCTCTGTAATCTTTTGTTTTAGGTGTTGATGTTTTCGCTAAGTGTGTTTCTGTTTTATTTTTTTGTTGTAATAACAGAAGTGGTTTTCGCACCTTCAGGTGTAGGGTTTGGCTTTGATGCCTTAAGTCTCTCGATTTCGTCCGATTGAAGTTATCCACCGCTTGAAGGGGCGTATGTAAAAGAGCCTTGTCTGTGCTCAATTAGTGGTGTGTCTCTTTTGTTTCTACATGTTGAAACTCGGGACACGTTTTGCGCTTTCAGCATTTTCAATCGAATTTGTTAGTAGTTCCAGTTCATTGTCGGGTTCAAGTCGCTTATTGCGTTATGGTCTGTTGTGCTTAAATTAGTGTTTGTACACTTCTAATTTGGAATGCAATCCCTTTATAAAAAAACCAGAAAAAGATGAAGTTTTAATTATTATCAGTCGGGTGATTATTATTTTTATTTTCGAGAAAGATTGTTTGCTACAACTACAATCACGATTGTTGTTGTTGTGTTATTTTGAGTGAAACATGTTATAGATCCGAATAATCTAATTGTGGTCTCTTTAATTAAGCTATGAAAGCATCATATATATACATATATATAAAGTATTTAATTAAAGATTTAATATAATTGTGATATAATTAAAGACTTTGTATAGATGTCAAAATATTTTCACTAGAAGTAAATTCTTTTTTTTTAATGGAGTAAATTCTTTTCCTGTTTTATTACTCATCCACAAAAAAAAAAAAAAAACAACAACAACAACAACAACAAAACAGAAAACAAAGCTCCTATGTTATGAAATTTCACTACCTTGCTCACCTCTTTAGTCTCTGACCTCGCTCGAGAAACAGCAGAGGAACTGAGGTCGTCCCTTTCGCCGGAGAAATAAAAAAATGGCGAAGGAGGAGGGAAGATTCTGGAGATGGCTATTTGCATCTGTAATTTTCAGGCTGATTCTGATTTACTTCCCCAACAATCTCAACCTCTCTTCTCGTCCCGAAGTCTCCACCCCTCTCACCAGCCTTCGTCGCCGTACTCTCTCTCTCTCTTTCTCTCTCTAGCTCTGAAGCTTAATTCCATGGCTAAATCATGATTTTCTCACAAAATTATCTTGCTTTTTGGCAGTGGCTGAGGGATACTGGTTGAAACAGTCGTCATTGTCTCCGTACGCAGGTCTGTACGTAATTCTACAAAATTCTTGGTCATTTTTCTTTTATAAATTATTAGGTTTTTTTGGGATCTAAGAAATGTTTGTCCTTGTTTCGGTTTTTGCAGGATCTATGTATCACGGTTCTCCTTTGCTTCTCTATGTTCTTGGGCCACTGACTGTCAAAAGGTGACTAATTTAGTGATTTTTAGTGTTTTGCTTTCAAATTTGCTTCACATTTTGTCAAGTTTAGTAGTTATTGAGGCCTAAGTTATGGAATTTTTGAGACCCAGACGCCAAATCCAGCACCTGTTTATTTTCCATGAATGATTTAGGAGTTTTGGGGTCATGTTTATTTGTATTCTGCAAAAAAAGTTGTCATTTTGATTCGGTCAAAACTTGTTTACCAAACACATGTTGCACTCAAAGCTTAAATTTAGAGTATACTATGAAAGGTTGGTTCATTGCTTGCTGGATCTTTTTTTTTTTTTTTTTTTTTTTTAGCAATATAATTTTTGAACATATGGTTTTGGTGATACAGAATTGATGGACAACCCAATCATCTTCTATGCGGGTAAGCTTGATGTTTTCGTTTTCTACTTTCATATTTGTTTTGTTAACCTATGTTTTTGTTTGCATTTCTTAATTTCCTTATTTGCTTATATATTTTAGATTTATAATATGGTCAGACAGTTGATATCAACACATTTTTGGATACAGTTTGGTATTTGTGATTGCAGATGTTGTGAATGCGTTGCTTGTCCGTGTTATTGGCCAGACTCTTCAGATTTCATACAATCAGCGTTTGAAAGCACTAGGCCTTGATGTAATATCAAAAGATTCAGGTAATTATGAGACGTAAAGATACTTCCTTTTAAGCTTTGCCGCAAATTCAAATGTAGGATGATATTGCATGCCTATGATGGTGTGAACATTTACTAGAAGTAAAACCATGGGTTACATATAAAAATTTGATTCTAGATGAGCTAGGAACTATTGACTGTGGTAGTTTGACGGAAAAAGTAAACTACTATTTTGTGTTTAAATCCTGTCCCTCTCTTTCTCACCTTCCTCATTTGTGCTTCACAAGCTAACAAACTGTGGTATTTGTGTTTGTTTCAGCAATCCTTCCGTCTCGAGATATTGCTGCTCTTGTCTACCTATGGAACCCTTTCACAATAGTTGCATGTGTGGGTTTGTCGACATCTCCAATTGAAAACATGGCTGTCATATTGGCACTATATGGAGCATGTACATGTAAGGAGTTAATAGTTTGTATATTTTTGGTTCCAAGATCTGCTTGAAGCTTCTTTGTCTACAAAATTATATTGCTACGTGCAATATTAGATCAAGTTTACAAATTGTTGAAGTTCGTTTTGAATGAACCAACTTAATCTTTCTTAACTTGCGTTTGCTATTGCTTATTGTTCTTCTGACGGACCACAGGTAAAGTTCCGCTGGCAGCTTTTGGATGGGTCATGGCAACACATCTTTCCCTCTATCCAATGATTTTAATCATTCCGGTATCTTTCTCTCCCTGTTTCATTGCTTGTATTTTGATATTAACTAGTGAAGTCTTTAGAAAAAACAGGGAGATTTCATAAATTTCTCTCTTCACTCGCGTAAACAATAAGCAACTTTCATTTTTCTCCAGGTGATTCTTTTATTAGGATACGGTCCAGAAACTCCTCTTAGAAAATTGTTTGATGGAAAAAGTGAAGATAACCCCTCCAGTGTCCGCAGGCAGCAAGCAATGAAACAACAAGAAGCTGCCAATATTTTCTCTTGGGGACCGGTCTTGATGTTCCTAGTGTGGTCTATTGTTTGGTCAATCTATGTGTTGGTCCTATGTGGTCTATCTGTTAGACATTATGGGGGCCTTCACGAGATGTTTAAGAGGTACGATTGGACTACCAAACGCGTTGAGTATCCTTTTCAACATCCTGTAAAATTATGATACCTGATAAGCTATCTTATTTGCTTTAAAAATGTCCTGGTTTTTGCAGAACCTACGGATTTATCCTTACAGTGCCAGATTTATCTCCAAATATAGGTGTATTATGGTGAGCCATGAGTCTCAAATTACCTGTGTTGGATAGTACAAATTCTTTATTTTTTAAGACGTGGGACTAATATGTCCATGTCTGATATTCTGATCAGGTACTTCTTTGCGGAAGTTTTCGACTTCTTCAGAAATTTCTTTCTAATTGTTTTTCATATGAACATTTTGTTTATGATACTCCCATTGGCCATACGGCTGAACCACCGCCCCTGCTTTCTGGCATTTGTGTACATTGCAATATCTTCAATGCTCAAGTCTTATCCTTCAGTAAGTTCTTCCCCTTTATGTGAGGCCAAAGGCTTCCTTGCATGATTTAACCATAATATGTGAGCTTGTCCTTTATTCTTCATTTAACAGACCATGCTGTGAACATATTAGGTTTGAGTTCTATCAATTTATACGTAATACTAGCCAAATTCTACCAAAAAGAAAAAGAAAACAAAAAAAAAAGAAAGTAAGAAAACAAAACAGAGAAGAAAGGGCAACATAGAGTTGCCTATTACGAACCTCTATTTGGGGTTATGTATTGAATATCCATTAATTGTTCGTGCAACGGGAGCTTCTTTCCCCCACCTAAAGAAACGGATATCAAAAAGAGAAAGTTAAATAAAATTTAACACTCTGAAGACAACAAGTTCTCAAAGAAAAAGTTATGATCATGAAGCTATGAGATATCAGAAATCTAATTTTATCTTCCCTTTTTCTTTTGTTTTTTTATTTAATTAGGTTGGTGATTCAGCTCTATACCTTGGTTTGTTGGGATTGTTTGTCAATGAACTTGCAGGCAAGTTGATAGGCTATCTTTCTTTACACGTCAAAATTGTACATGATTATCTTTCGATGTTTTGATCTCTCAATCTTCCATGATTAACAGATATGCAGTTCTCATTTTTTCTGTTCTGCGCTTATGTTGGGGTTTCCCTTCTCAGCCCTGTAATGCACAACCTATGGATATGGAGGGTATGGCACAATCTCAAGTCGCTCAAAATGTTGAAATTAATAGAACTGTTTTTCACGGCAGATTTTATGTACTGTGCAGGGGACTGGGAATGCAAATTTCTACTTTGCAACTGCCATGGCCTACGCTTGCTTGCAGGTTTGTTGTTCTTTTCCTTTTGTTTCTCTCTCTTTTTTTTCAATTTTATATAATTTATTCTTTTCCTTTTGTGTTATTGACCCTCATGGGATGATTATGATAAAGTTATTTTAACCTCAAAATGGCACTTAAAAAGTGTCAAAGTGTAGATAATCAAATATTTGGCAATATACTTTGGGCAGAAAATTCTTAATGATAAAGCTAATGGTTGTTTTGGGACGTTAACCTTTAGCTAAATAGATACTTGCTTTACCTGCATCCCTATTCTGATGCTTACTGTGATACTGCAGATTATTTTGGTGGTCGAGAGTGTAAGCGCAATGCTCAATCATGACAGGAAGCTAACGAAGCTCTCGACTGCAAAGCATCAAGAGAGCAAACCTTGACTCTTGAGCAACTCTTGCAGCCATAAAAACTTTTTTCTGTTGTTAATCTTCTTTGCGTAATTCTTTATAGTGCTTTTATGCCTTCAGATTGCAGAAATACGGCATAAGCTACCAATGGCCTCTCTGACTTGAGAACTCACACGCAGTTGATTTGGCCGTTGCATCATGGATAGAAGGCTGGTGTGTACTCCGAAACAAGGCTTTCTTGCTCGGCGTTTAGATGGCATTATAACTGAATATAGGGATTGTAATGACCAGAAACGAGAATGTTGCATTTTTCCAATGCAAATGAATACTATGAGAGAAAGTGAGGGAGACACACAGGTTGAAACAGTTTTAGATTGCTTGTCAGAATATACCAGAGTTTCAATATATGCAGTTCCAATTTTCCTGTCCTTGTCTTGAGAGGTTTTTGGGTCTTTTTCGGGAGGGAGCCCCACTGTTAGTGCATGTGTTCAAAGCATTAAATTTGGTCAAAATTATTTTTTTTTATAAATCTAATGATTAAAAAACATATATCTATCGGTTAGCTTATTTTCTAATTATCTACAGTAGATTTATTTTTTCTCCTCTTTGTCCATTGATCATCTTTTGTTCTATGGCATATGATTGCTTGTAAAACTTGCTCAACGAGACGTCCGTTAAATGCCTAGAGCTTGGAGAGAAATAGCACCAGAAAAATGCTGGAAGAAAATGAGGCAAACTATTTTGTTTTCCCCTCACTCTCTTTTATAGCCTTTGGTGGGGACACCAAAGAACATGAACTTTTAATAAAATGCAACAGGAAAGTTCTGTCACCTCAACCAAGGATTTGACTCTGAGTCCCGGTTGAGCCGTGAGCTCTTCTGCTAAATTTCTGCTGAAAAGTTCACCCAATTTAATACAATTTTCACTCCCATTCTGACATCGAAGCAGGAGACATAAATGCCCACTTGCGCACAAGTTTATTTTCAGCACCATTTCTTGGTTGGCCATTGACTCTTAAGTCTTTCATCACTGCTGACATCATCAATGTAAAGCTTTCTATAGATAGTAACCCTTCAAATGTCACTCCTAAGCCTTCAAATGTCACTCCTAAGCCATTGGTTTTTGGGCTCATCACTCCAACTTCTAAATGAGGAATTTTGAGAAATGCCACCAAAAAAAAAAAAACATTCTGGAGTTACGTCACGGATATTAGAGTCGTGAATTAATACTACGCTAATAGGCTAATTATTGTCAACATAAATCCGAACCGGATAAAAGTTCTAACATAAATTCGAAAATACATAAAAAGTTGGGGCATGCCACCTAACTTCCTCCTTATGTTAGGATTTTTGGATTTTTCATTTTCGGGATCAAAACTTACCTTTGTGTGTCTTAAATTTAGGACTATGTTGCTACCAATGTGCACAGTTACTGGTGTTGGATCAAAATCCGTCTGGGCCGCAGCACAGGAGCGGCGGCACGGCCACCCGTTCTTCACCCAGGGGTCGAAAGACCCCTAGGTTTTGCTTGGGCAGGTCTGGGCTTTGGCCCAGACCTGAGGAGTTTTACACGGGCCCGATTGGGCCCGTGATCAGTTCAAACCAGGGGCTCAACCCCTGGGTTACCGGAAGAAAAAAAAAAAGGGAAGGAGCTACATGGGCCGGCCCGTGACTGGAAACTCATACACGGGCTGGGCCCGTGACCAGCAAGTCCCCAGGGGTTCAACCCCTGGGTGACCCGGAAAAAAAAAAAAAAAAAAGGAGCAAATAAAGGGGCTGGTTTAGGATCCGTATAGGGTTCTCCCGACCCGATCCAACCCTGACCCAGTCAATGTTGACCTTGACCAAAATTTTTATTTTTTATTTTTATTTTTAATTAATTTTGGTCATTTTTGGTACAATTTTAAATTCAAATATTGGTATTTTATATATATTTTGAGATAAATTAATTGAAGCAACATGTCACCAAAGTGGCCTCTCTTGTGGAAATTAATTTGTTTTAAAATATAAAATGTTGTGTTTATGTAACTTATGTGAATATTGACCGGCCCAAAGGAAGGCAATATTTGACAGAATTGCATGTACACCTGTGGTGATAAACACGTGATGATTATTCAGTTTTACATGTAGACAATAAATCGGCTCAAAGGAAGATTTATTGTTTGACATGTTCTTATTGTCAGTGTTTGATTACTACACCAAGATATCACTTACAAGTTAATATTTCTGTCAAAAGACTAAATATTAATGGAGTGCCCGATATCTTGAGATGAGTTTACCTTTATTTGGATTTATTATTGTTATTATGGATTCTTATGTGAGCTTGTTTTGTTTTGTTTATTTTGTTCTCTGTTTCAGCTACTAGTTCTGCCTCTAATATTACTGCCAACATCAATTCAATTCCTATGCTGAATGGTAGCAACTTCAAATCATGGCAAGAGAACCTCCTAATAGTTCTCGGAGTCATGGATCTCGACCTTGCGTTAAGGGTTCCTTCTCCCACACCTATTACAGATAAAAGTTCCTCTGATCAAAAGAAGGACATGGAAAGGTGGGAGAAGTCAAATCGCATGTGTATGATGATCATGAAGAAGGCCATTCCAGAAGCATTCAGGAGCACTATATCGGAAACAATAAAGACAGCCAAAGAGTTCCTTGAGGACATTGAGAAGAGATTTGCCAAAAATGAAAAGGCTGAAACAAGTACACTTTTGGCAAACCTCATCTCAATGAGATACAAAAGTAAAGGGAACATTCGGGAGTACATCATGGAGATGTCTCATCTTGCTTCAAAATTAAGAGCACTTAAGCTTGACCTTTTTGAGGACTTGCTAGTGCATTTAGTTCTTATATCTCTTCCTGCACACTTCAGTTAGTTTAAGGTGAGCTATAACTGCCAAAAGGAGACTTGGTCTCTTAATGAGCTCATCTCGCATTGTGTGTAAGAAGAGGAAAGGTTGAAGCAAGAAAAGACAGAAAGTGCTCACTTGGCTAATACTTCCAAGGACAAAGGGAAGAAAAGGAAGAAGGATAAGGAAGCTGCAGTTACGGCACCTCAAAAGAAGCAACAAAAGAGACCGGTTGATCCGGAAGGTACAGGTTGCTTCTTCTGTGGAGCTGCAGGACATAAGAAGAAGCATTGCACCAATTATCACGCTTGGCGTGCTAGAAAAGGTATGCTTCTTAATTTGGTTTGTTCTAAGGTTAATTTAACTTCGGTACCTGAACACACATGGTGGATGGATTCTGGTGCAACCACTCACATTAGTGTGTCTATGCAGGGATGCCTGAGATGCCGAAAGCCAACTGATGGTGAAAGATACATCTACGTGGGCGATGGCAAGAAAGTTGAAGTTGAAGCAATAAGAAAATTTAGATTATTGTTAAAGACTGGATTTTATTTGAATCTTGATGAAACATTTATTGTACTGTCTTTTAGATGAAATTTGATTTCTATTTCAGCTTTGGACAAATCTGGTTATTCTTGTTCATTTGGAAATGGAAAATTTAGTTTGTTTCATGATTCAAAATTAGTTGGTTCTGGTTCTTTATCAGGTTACGATAATCTTTATTTGCTTGATACAATTGCTTCATTTAATGAATCCTTGCAATTAAGTACACGAGGTATAAAGAGAAAATTAACCAATGAGAATTCAGCTGCGTTATGGCACAAGAGATTGGGTCATATCTCCAGAAGGAGAATAGAGAGACTTATGTCAGACGAAATTCTCGACCCCTTAGACTTTACAGATTTTGATATTTGTGTTAACTGTATTAAGGGGAAACAAACCAATAAAAGGAGATTTGAGGCCAACAGGACTTTGGACGTCTTAGAACTTATACATACAGACATTTGTGGGCCATTCTCTACGGCTTCTTGGAATGGTCAACAATATTTTATAACGTTCATAGACGATTTTTCCAGATATGGCTACATATATCTCATTCATGAAAAGTCACAGTCGCTGGATGTGTTCAAAAATTATAAGGCTGAAGTTGAAAATCAACTCAGCAAAATGATTAAAAGCGTTAGATCTGACCGTGGTGGTGAATACTATGGTAGATATGATGGTTCAGGTGAACAACATCCGGGACCGTTTGCTAAGTTCCTAGAGGAAAGCGGTATCGTCCCACAGTACACTATGCCGGGTTCGCCCACTATGAATGGTGTTGCTGAAAGATGAAACAGAACGCTTAAGGACATGGTGAGGAGTATGATTTCTCATTCTACCTTACCAGAATCACTCTGGGGAGAAGCACTTAAGACTGCAGCGTATATCCTTAACAGGGTTCCAACTAAAGCAACTGCCAAAACCCCTTACAAACTTTGGACGGGCAAGAAGCCTAGTCTAAAGCATTTGCATGTTTGGAGATGTCCAGCTGAGGCAAGGCCTTATAGGCCTAATGAAAAGAAACTGGACTCAAGAACGGTTAGTTGTTATTTTATTGGATACTCTGAAAGATCCAGGGGGTACAGGTTTTATGATCCCACGACCAAATCGATATTTGAGACGGGAAATGCCAAGTTCTTTGAGGATGTCAAGTTTGCGGGGGGAGATATGGTTAGGGACTTTGTCTTTGAAGAGGAATATATTGATATTCCCACAGCTGTTATTGACATTGATCAGGTTCTTACTCCTGACATTGTTCAAGAAACAGACCCAAATCAAGACAATGTCGGAGAACCTCCCATTCTAGAAATTGTTCCAGAAGAACAAACTCAATCACCTCAAGAACCTATGCCATTAAGGAGATCCACTAGAGAAAGGAGAAGTGCGGTGCCAGATGATTACATTGTATTTCTCCAAGAACATGAGTATGACATTGGTATGGTGAAAGATGATCCAATCAACTTCCGTCAAGCCATGGAAAGTTCTAAATCTCAAGAGTGGATTGATGCCATGAATGAAGAGATAAAGTCTATGAAAGATAATGACGTTTGGGATCTTGTCCCATTGCCTGAAGGTGCGAAACCCGTTGGTTGCAAATGGATATTTAAGACCAAAAGGGATTCGAAAGGCAATGTGGAGAGGTATAAGGCTCGTCTTGTCGCTAAAGGCTTTACACAGAAAGAAGGCATTGATTATAAAGAGACTTTCTCTCCGGTTTCTTCGAAAGACTCTTTTAGGATTATAATGGCATTAGTGGCACATTTTGATCTTGAGCTTTATCAGATGGATGTTAAGACTGCGTTTTTCAATGATGACATTGATGAAACAATGTATATGGTGCAACCGAAAACTTTGTGTCAGGAGATGCAAAGAAGATAGGTTTGCAAATTAAAGAAATCTATCTATGGGCTCAAGCAAGCTTCTCGTCAATGGTATTACAAATTTCATCAGGTTATCATCTCGTTCGGTTTTGAGATGAATTGGGTCGATGATTGTATATACCATAAGTTCAGTGGGAGTAAGCATATTTTCCTGGTTTTATATGTCGATGAAATTTTGCTTGCCAGCAACTGATATAGGCTTGTTGCACGAAACCAAGAGATTTCTATCAAAGAAATTTGAGATGAAGGATCTTGGTGACGCCTCTTTTGTGTTGGGTATACAGATACACCGGGATCGCTCTCGGGGTACTTTAGGATTATCACAAAAGGGCTATATCGAAAAGATTCTTAAGAGATATGGCATGCAGGATTGTAAACCAGGTGATACCCCTGTGGCTAAGGGAGACAAGTTTAGTCTCAATCAGTGCCCTAAGAATGATTTTGAGGTTAAGGAAATGCAGAAGATTCCTTATGCGTCAGTAGTAGGGAGTCTAATGTATGCTCAGGTTTGTACGCGTCCGGATATTGCGTACGTTACAGGGATGTTGGGCAGGTACTTAAGCAATCCTGGAAAGGATCATTGGGTAGCAACCAAACGAGTCTTGAGGTATTTTCAGAGAACAAAGGATTACATGCTCAGGTAGCGGAGGTCAGAACAGCTTGAGATCATTGGGTATACTGACTCCGATTTTGCTGGATGCCAAGATAGTATGAAATCTACATCGGGCTATGTCTACCTTCTGGCTGGAGGTGCTGTCTCTTGGAAGAGTGCTAAACAGTCTCTTATAGCATCTTCTACAGTGGCGGCAGAGTTCATAGCATGTTATGAGGAGTCCAATCATGGAATATGGCTGCGAAATTTTGTCACAGGGCTGCGTATAGTGGACAGTATTCAAAGACTACTCAAGATATTTTGTGACAATAAGTCAGTAGTTTTGTATTCCAACAACAACAGGAGCTCGACGAAGTCAAAGCATATAGAGATCAAGTTCCTAGTTGTGAAAGAAAGAGTTCAGAGTGGACAGTTGTCTATAGAGCACATCGGCACAAACTCCATGATTGCGGATCCGCTTACTAAAGGATTGCCACCCAAAATGTTTCATGAGCACACTGCTCGTATGGGTGTCATATCATTTCAGGATATTTAGTTTTAGTGGGAGTTTGTAATTTTAAATGCTCTTATGATATAGACATTTTTCAGTTATTTCAGTTTATGGATATTTTGAGGTTATTTTCTGCAGAAATAAAGTTTTCAGTTTATTCACACTCTGATTTTGGTATGGTTTGATCTCACTAAAGTTTTCAGGTGGACAAGTTGGAAATAGGCATGTTGAGATCACATTGCATGAAATTTCCATGCTACACATCCATGCTTGATCTTGTTATTAGTTGTATTGGTATATGTGATCATTGATGGGTCTAGTTACGACATATGTAACGAAGGTCGCTTTGGTCCGATATTGATATGGTTAATGGATAAGATTGTTGAGGTGCATAAGGTTTTGATAGCAAAATTCATGAGCTCATAAGGTATAATTCACATTTATAAAGTTTCATATATAGCCCAAGTGGGAGATTGTTGGATCAAAATCCAATTATGAGCCAATATATTAAATAAATGTGAATTAAAGGCTATCAATAAGGTTACCCAATTAAAAGTGATCAATTTGGGTTTTGGGCTTTTAATGCATCATTAAGTGTGGGCCTCCTATGTGTAGAGACCAAAAAGGGAAATTACTAATTTTATGATGGGCTAAATTGGTAATTAAGGATAATTGCTAGGGATTAGCAATTATATAAAGGGGTTGTGGTCCCCAAGTCAGTACGTACATTATTTTTCTGTTACCCATCTACAGAGAGATTACAGAGCATTCTGATAGGAGGATTTACGTACTAGACTTGGAAGATCCTCAACCAAAAGACTCAAGAATCACATTCAATCCATGGATTCAGGTTAGCTTCCGCATCTTATTAATATTCTTGATGATTTGACATGAACGATCCTGGATGATGATGGTTTTCATCACAGTTTTATTCTAACAACTGGTACTTTGTCTTCTATATAACACACACACATATATATACATGTAACACTTATACTTTGTCCATTGAGAAAATTTTGTGCTGGTGGTGTTGATTTTGATCAAACCCAGTCTAATTTCTTGATATGGAAAAAGGCCAAGTTGGAAAGTAAGCAATCTAATTTTTGTGCTGGTCCAGGGCCATGTGCCCTTTGATGCAAGTGAAATGAAAATTAAAAAAATAATAAAATAAAATTGAATGCATGAACTTAAATGGGAATATTGATTGTTTCACAAGGCAATAGTTTATATTTAAAGCCAATATCCAAGATTGGGCAAGTTCCCTAGGCCCATGGCTGACCACATTCCAGCTTGCTTAGCTATGTGGAATTTATTTATTTTTTATTCAAGTATTAATATGATAAAAGGCCTCCCAAATTCCATGGAAGCTATGGAAGTTGTCTTAAGTAACTTCTCAACTAGGGAAGACACAAATTTAAAAAATTTTCATGCTTAAAAAATTCACTTTTATCTATGCGAACCCAATTTCATTTTTCTCACATATAGGTTACCTTGAAGCATTAAAATGTTGGCAAACACGTGAATTGTGAGGTATTATTGTTTATGTGTTATCTTGAAAGAAGCAAATTTTGGTTTATTTTTATAAAGAAAAACAAGGGCTAAATATATACATTTTGCATTTAAGTCATAAGGTAGAAAGTGAGCACATGAGATTCCCAAAAAGCTCCATTACTTATTTGGAAAGTTACAGTTTCAAAAACTTTAGAATTCCAATATATATCTGGAATATTCTTTTATTGTGTTCTAATTTGATCTCTTATATAACTGCACACCAGAATATTCTAATTGCTCTTTTCATGAAAAAAATATGTAAATTAGTCGGGATGAACATCCATGTTGCAATTTTCTGTTCAAATAATGTTATGTAAAATACAGAACTAATTGCTTAGGGAAGGCTTCATACATTAAGTACTAGTGGTCTAGTTGATCATATCATACAATATCTAAAGTATATATTTCTCTAGTACATTCAAAAAGCATAATAAATTAGACCATGTTAGGCAAAATTTATAGTTCATCAATTACATTGATAACCACAGGTGGCGGTAGGATCGTGGCAAATAAATAATCTATCAGGACTTTCTCTCTTATTTTTTTAGGGATTTATTTCACTCATCTACTGTAAGCTACAATTATTTTTCTTAGTAGTCTGCCAAATGTAGTTTCGGTTGCTGTGATTTGAACTCCATTGATGCTAATAGTAAAAAACAAGAGGCAGATTCTTTTGCCATTCTACTTGTGGTCTTAGATCATCTCTAATACAATGCTAAATTAAGTATCAATGGACAAATTTAACATTTGAGTGTAAAGAAACACTCTCCAATACAACACTATTTTTAATGCAAGCCACAGAGTTTAGCATATAACAAATTTGGCATTCGATTTAATCGATTTTTTTGTTTTACTAATTACAACATTATTACTTTTTAATTATTTTAATATTAAAAATTAAATTTTATAGGTTTCTAGGTTTAATAATTATGACAAAAAATAAATATATAGATATTTTAAATAGCATTATACATTAAAACATAAAATAAAATTATACATCAAATATGTCATTTTTATATTTTTTTATAACAAATATGACGTTGTCATTGACATTTACGTGAGAGATGGTCTTAGTTGATTTTTTATACAAACGGTAGGTAAAGGCCTGAAAACACTATTGATCCCTTTTCAACTGGTAAATAAAATAAACAAATAAAAGAATAGCTTGTGAACAAAAACTGAAAAATCACATATTGATGAATTGGCCACGTGAGAGAGTTTTGTGATTATTGGTACTCAAGAGAACAATACAGTTGGATGGTGTGTGTAGTTTGCAAAGTGAAGAAACGACTAATAAATATAGAAACTAATTCAGTTTTCTTGCGTTTTAAGCTATTGAATTTCTACATTTAGTATAAAAGCTGTCGAATACACGCATTTGATACTTCTAGTGACCTTTTTTTTTTTAATTTTTTTGGTTAATTATTTCTTTTAACATATAGATATGTATAACTATTTATTTCTAGCTAGCTAGCCTGCCGACTTTAGTTAACAGCAAATTCTTAATCTTACTTTTGTAAAATTAATGATGCTTTATATACAATTAAAACCTGATTTTGCAAATGTGGTACAAATATACACGTAAATAAAATGGAACAACATTTATAATGCCAGATGGGATGATAGTGAAATAAGATTCCTATAGTCGTGACTGCCATATATGAATTATATTCTCTCTTCTATCACATTTCAGTCAATTTCCTTTTATTTTTCTTTTTTTGTTCTTCATCAATTATCGAATGACAAATTAACAAGGCAAAATGTTTCACATCAGATAGGCATTACTAGTGACAGAGCTAGAAATTTTTGTCATAGAGGATTTATATTTAGAAAACAACCAACATATTATAGATTCAATTTTTTTTAGGGGGCTTTTGTGCAATCTTTAGTATATTATATATGCTTGTTTATATATTATATATGCCTCCCCCGCGTTTAGTTATATTATAAGTTGAAGAATAAATAGTTTTTATGCTGTCTACTTTTGTGAGGACTCATGATATGGATTTTAAAATAAGCCTATGTAGTTTTCCTTTTGATGTTTATCTCAAAGATCTCGTCATAACTATGAGAAAATTAGATGACACGCTACAGTAAAGCTATCTTTACTTGTAAAATATTACTTATATAAACTTTTTGAGACGATTGTGCTATTGTAAAATTTATGCGGTGTTTGGTACATGAGTTTAGATCAGTTTATATTAATGTTTAGTGGAACAATAACTGAAGTAGTTCAAATCTTATAAGACGGTTTTAAACTGACCAAACCACTTAAAATTCATACTTTATCCTCCCCCTCCTTAATTTCACACACGGTAAAAACCATTCATATTTTTCTTTTTCTTCATAAATCTTAGTTTTTCAAATATCAGTTTCTTTTTTTAATTTGATGTGATGTTTTGTTTTTATTTAAAACCTTTATATTCTAAAAACCAATTTAAAACCACAATTTAAACTACAAGAGTAACACTATCAGTTTAAATCACAAAGTTCAAAACTATACTACTTCGAAGAGAAAATCACATGTTATACCACAATTTTAAAAACTGTATTTTTTTATGCCATATTTAAAAAAATTGATGTCACACTATCATTCATATTACATATTAAGTAATATCATAAAAAAATATGTGTAAAATTTATAAAAAGTAAATCTTAAAATATAACATTTAAGAATATTTCCCGAACTCGCGTACTAACCAAGCCTCTACTCTATTTCCTTTGCCTCAAAAGATTGTGACAATCGCAATAATTTTTTAAAAGATTAACGTTTTTTTTAGTTTATAATAAGAAAAGACTTGAAAGTAGCATTAACACGTAATTAATAAAAAGGCAGGTCTCGTTCAAAAGTCTCACACTGTGGCCCCACTTTTTATAGGTACGTTTGGTACCACTAGTGCCTAATGTGATGCATTTGTTTTATCTCCAAATTGTGAAGAATGAGAACTCTTCAAACCCACAAGGGGCTAAGAGCATAATCTAGGGGAAGGACAAAGTCTTGCAGTACTGGTAGTAACTGTGGGAGGTGATTAGTCCTTAATTGACTAATTATATAGACCATTGCTTTTGCTTTTGCACGTCGCAGACAGGAAGAAAAACTTTCTCCTTAATTATCTCAATTTTTGACCAACTTAAGAACCAAACAAATTGATAACATCACCGACATCATCCTTATTATTACTATTATTATTATTATTATTATTGTTATTCATAATCTTTTTCTTAGTGTTTATTAATAGTATTATGCTGATTTAATATTGTATATACGTCATTACTAAGTACTAGTTAAGAACATGTTTCCCTCCAATCCCAACCCTCAAAGAGAAGATATTTCATAATATTACAACCTTTTTTTTGAAATGATAATATATCAACTTTCTAATAACCAGTAATACTTCCTTTTCATATTTAAATATATTTGTCATATAAACGGTCTTTCATGTGTCGAATGTTTGTCAACGAAGTAGATGTATGTGATCCATCTCTAATTAACTAGAATCTTATTGGACGAATACTAATTAGTTTTTAAACAATTTCATTAATTGACAAAGCTAGTTGAAAGATCTTGAAGACAAGAGTGATATTCCAAGTATCGCTTAGGTAGAATAAAATAAAATCGTATCATATCATATCATATCACAAACTGCAAATGGTGCCTAGTCAATAATATTATATCATATCATTTACTGAACATACATGGAAAGTCATTTAAAGAATAGTGCTAATTTTTTAAATAATGTGACATATATGATTAATTAGACACTATTTTAACACAAAACTTGGCAAATTTGAATCCTCATAAACCTCTTAAAAATATAAGAATTGTCTCCAATCATGTACTTATAACATTTTTTGTTCGTGAGTGTAACATCGCTTATACGTTTGTAACACACAGTTTGTTTTATTGTAACAATTAATAAATATGGTCTACTATGTATAACATTAAGGATTAAACTTAAGTAAATTGAATGTTACACTAAAGTACGAACGATGTTATATAAGTGAAAGAAAAATCTTACAAATGTTAGATTAATCAGGGTATCTGATATGAGCTTTTGCCTAAAAATGTCTGTTTTCTCAAGAAAAAGACAAAAGAAGAGGAAAGAACAAACAAAAATGAACAGAAAAAATCAAGAACTTATTCCACCTAATGCGTATTGGATGTAAATGTAGGAGTCCCTAATGATATGGAGTATTTGCATGTGGGTACCCACGATCAGATTTGCGACACTTTGTACAGGCAAAGACAGGTGGTACCTCTAACCAGACATGAGAATTTTCCATCATAAAAAAATTAAAAAAAGCTCCTTATGATCAAAAGAATTACAAAAGAGACTACCCTGGAAAAAGAAAAAGAAAAACTAAGGAAGAAAAAAAAATAAAACCTAGGGTCTAAAAAGAGAATAGAAAGCTTGACCTTATCAGCAACATTTTTTAAGGGTGTATTTATTGTATTTGCATAAATCATTTATTAGTTTTATAATCCCAAAAATTGGAGCTGTATCGTGCACCCCTTCAGGGAGACCCTTCTCCTTGGCCATGCCAAGCAGTCAAGTGATATGTGCTTCTGTCATCATCTTACTTAAAAATAATTTTAAATAAAAATCATTTAAAAATAAATAAATTAATTAAAAACTCTTATCAACCTACATTTTGATATTTTCTGCATCAAACAAAGTACCCTTTTGTGATCATAATAATTATAATCACCGAAAATTCATACTTTATAAGTCCAAAATAGTCTATATATATGAGAGTTCCAAACGGTCATTTTCACAATTATTCTTGATGTACAAATACATGTACAATATTTAATGTGGCACTATAAAGGGAACAAAAATTCTCAAACTTTCCTTAAGACCGCATATATGATCTATACAACCTATAAACTTTAAAGATTTAGAACCCGATCCAGACTAGTAAACATATCTCATCAAAATTTCACGGATCAAGTCTTAATGCAATGGCTTGAAAAGAATCACAAAAGGAACAACCCATATATAACCGGACAAAATTTGTATATTCCTTCAATTTTTGGGGTCTAAAACGCAAAAGCTTTTTAAAAAAAAAAAAATCACTTATATTAATGGTGACAGATAGTACTTAAGTCACTAGAACTAATAATATAATACTAAAATTTGGCATATAATTGTGGAACATAACTCACAGTGACCTACACCTAAGTTTATGGTGGTCATTGCAAGGCCAAGACCGTGGCTCAATGGGACGGTGGGGGCGGTGCTCTATGTGTCGGAGATGGGTTAAAATGATCACCTCTTAGCTAAAAATATATACCTAGTGATCTTTAAAAACAATTAAGAGCATATATATACATATACGTTTATATTTATTTTTAGTAAAAAAAAAAGATTAATGATATTCTCACGTTTTATTTTATTGCTTTGAAAGAAATCTAGTAAGACTATAGGTGGAACGACAAGAGAATCTAGTCCATGCTTTCAACTCACTGAGAGGCATAATCACAACCTTATTGTGGATGAGAGAAATTAATCCCTAAATGATAAGAGAGAGCCCTGATAGATCATTTTCTTACTGTCATGCCAACACCATTAGTAGTGAGTTAAAAGTGTGTGTATATATATATATATATATTTGTTTGCATGAAATTCTAGAACACTCCAACATTGAATTAATTGCAAATGTGATGTTGTGCATGTATGATATGCATTGAAGTGATCTAGACCAATCTTAGAGATTGATCACGATATATATTCCCTAGTAGATCTCAACAGCTAATAAAACATGATCTAGGAAAAGATATTGTTCCTGAGCACAAAAGAAAAGAAAATTAATGTATGAACACAAGAACCAGCATGTGTGATGTGTTCGTGTGTGTGTGTTGTTGTATCAACATCACATAGATACTGCAGTATTTATCTTAGATATTAGTCAGATTTCGGGAAGTTGGCAAAAGCCCCATTTAGACTTTAGACTCTATAGTATTTTATGATCCATTGAAATGTTTTTCCTTTAATTTTTTAAATTTTTAAGTTTGGTCAGACATACTGTGAGCCTCTATCCTCTCAAGTCTAGGGAAAGAGCCCTTTGTTACCTACAACACCTCCATTAAAAAGGCCAAAATTCTGCCTCGTGTTTCTTCTTCAGTTCGTTCCATGTTACATGTAGTCTCTATAACCATTATTATTACCATAAAAATTAAAACTATACATATTATATAGATATATGTATGTGTATATATATATATTTATATATAATCAACCATGGCAGAGACAGTGAGGAAGCATCATGGTGAGCTTCTCATGTCATTGCTAGAGGATCTCTCTCTCTTTTACACAAGTCACAACGCAAAATTTTATAAATGCCCCCGTTGAAAAAAAAAAGATAAAATATAAGTAATATCCAGACAGAGATAATTAATATTCTAAACTATTCTATTTAACTATTCTATCTCTAACTACTTGTACAGCGCGCTTCTTTGTGCAACCAACTGCACGTACAGAAAACTAAGAGAAAGCCCAAAAAATAAATAAATAAATGAGCAAACAAATAATAATAATAATAATAATAATAATATTATTATTATTATTATTACTATTATTATTATTATTCTTTCTCTTCCTAAGTACTAGTTATGAGTTCCTTTTGGCTTGTCTATTTAAGAAGATTTGCAAAGGAGTTGCTGAGATATACATGCCAGCACTTTCTTCTCATTCCTGTCTAATATCTCATCCTTCCCACGTTTCCACCTCAACTTCTTGTTCTTCTTCTTTGCAATATATTCTCTCAATCTTGTCTTTATTTCCTTTTTCTGCCAAAACCAATCCAACATTATATCAAAAATATTATTTCCTTTCCTTAGTAGTTTTCAAGATCTTGTTCCTAAGTTCTTCTGCAGGATGTGGCTTGTTTTTATTGGAGCTTTGGTTGTTATAAGCATAACACATTGGGTTTATAGGTGGATGAACCCTAAGTGCAATGGCAAACTACCACCAGGGTCAATGGGATTCCCACTTTTAGGAGAGACCCTTCAGTTCTTTAGTCCCAACACTTCTTCTGATATACCACCTTTCATAAAGCAAAGAATGAAAAGGTAATCTTTTTTTTTAATTTTTTTTCTTATGATTTCATGTTCTAAAAAAGCCCTTTTGATTGTGACCTTCAAACATGGGTGGAAATAAATATAGTCAAAGATAGGCGGCCACTCCACCTGAACTCTCCCCCTCCCTTATAAAATTCTGAAATTTCATACTTGCCTCACCTTAAGATATGTGAAATCTCTTACTTAACTTACTTGTCAAATCAAATGAAATTTTCATTATGACCCCGCTTCTCGTGACTTATTTTTCTGGCTCCATCACTATCATCAAATTTGTTATTTGCTAATGGCATTAATTTTTTTTTTTTGGTTTCAGATATGGGCCAATATTCAAGACCAGCTTGGTTGGGAGACCAGTTGTGGTATCAACAGACTCTGATCTTAATTACTTCATTTTCCAACAAGAGGGACACTTGTTTCAAAGCTGGTATCCGGATACTTTTACAGAGATCTTTGGAAGGCAGAATGTGGGATCTTTACATGGTTTAATGTACAAGTACCTCAAGAACATGGTGCTCAATCTCTTTGGTCCTGAAAGCCTCAAAAAGATGCTTCCTGAAGTTGAACAAGCAGCAAGTGGAAAATTACAACAATGGTTGAATCGGGGTACGATCGAATTAAAAAAAGAAACTGCAAGGGTAATTATTAGTTATGGACTATTTAACCATTCTTATTGTCATTGAAACTCAATCAACAATATCTTATGTCGTTCTTCTAAGTCTGATTTTATACATATAACTGGTTTCTGCAGATGATATTTGACTTGACAGCTAAGAAACTAATCAGTTACGATCAAGAGAACTCGTCGGAGAATCTAAGGGAAAACTTTGTTGCATTCATCAAAGGATTAATCTCTTTTCCTTTGAACATTCCTGGAACAGCTTACAACAAATGTTTAGAGGTAATCTGAATTCCCACATTATAACTAGTATAAGCCAAAAAAAAAAAAAATCTTTTTACTTACACAAGTCTGGAATTTTCTTTTTCTTCCTGTTGATTTTACTTTAAATTCTAATCTAAAATATTTTTATTGTATTATAAATATTCTCAGGGTAGGAAAAGGGCAATGAGAATGCTGAAGAGCTTGCTACAAGAAAGAAGAGAAAACCCCAAAAAGCAGCAAAGTGATTTTTTTGACTATGTACTGGAAGAACTTCAAAAGGAGGGAACAATTCTCACAGAGGCAATTGCTTTGGATCTAATGTTTGTGCTTCTCTTTGCCAGCTTTGAAACTACTTCCTTAGCCTTAACTCTAGCCGTTAAGTTTCTCACTGACTATCCTCTAGTGCTAAAGAAGTTAACGGTATGTAGTAAACAAGCATACAAAAACCATTTTATTTTTATTTTATTTTTTCAAATTTTGACCTCAATTGACATGCTCTAAAATTGCCTATTTTACTGCAGGAAGAGCATGAGATGATACTAAAAAACCGCGAAAATTCTGATTCTGGAATCACTTGGAAAGAATACAAATCAATGACATTTACATTTCAGGTGAGTAAAAACAGATTTTCACTTCACTTCCTTAAAGAAAATATCAGAGATTTCTTTTGTTTGTATAGTTATGTTTTATAAAATGATATGTTGAAATTTCAGGTCATCAATGAAACAGTAAGACTGGCTAATATAGTTCCGGGCATCTTCAGAAAAGCACTCAGAGATGTCCAGTTTAAGGGTATGTTAAAATTATATATATATATATATTAAAATTATACATAAATAAATATATATATTTTATTTTCCAGTTATACAGTAAATTAATAATTATAATTGCTCATACCTTTTTACCATTTTTTTTCTTTTGGAAGTTTTACCACTTAGGTTGAGATAGTAAAAAGTGTTATTGGTCTCAATACAGGATATACCATTCCAGCAGGTTGGGCTGTCATGGTCTGTCCACCAGCTGTGCACTTGAATCCAGCAAAGTATGAAGATCCTTTGGCCTTCAATCCTTGGAGATGGGAGGTAAGCTATATATTTCAAGTTCATCTACAGAATAAATAAATAAATAAATAATTGATCTTAACATTTTGTTTTTCTTTGCTTATGTGGAAAACTTGGTGACATTCAAGGGAGTGGAAGTAAATGGCGCTACAAAACATTTCATGGCTTTTGGCGGTGGCATGAGGTTCTGTGTTGGAACTGAGTTTACAAAGGTGCAAATGGCAGTATTTCTCCATTGCTTGGTCACAAAGTACAGGTAACAGTATATTTCAATATTAGAGATAGAGAGGGAGAGAAAGAGAGAGAGAGAGAGAGGAGAGAGAGAGAGAGAGAGAGAGAGCAAGAGACTAACCGGTTAATGTCTAAACCTTTTTCAGATGGAATGCACTTGGAGGAGGAAATATAGTCAGGACTCCTGGTTTACAATTTCCAGATGGTTTCCATGTCCAAATGATGGTAAATGATAAAGGAGAAAAGGGAAGAGCATAAAGCTTAAACATATTGCAATATATGAAACAGTAAGTCAAATTTTACAAAGAGATTACAACTTGATAGCCAAGGAGTTCACTCTCAAGCTGCAAAAAATAGTCAACAGTACCATTCGGACAATGTTCAAAGAGAGCGGTTATTAGTGGTCGCTCCGAAGGCAAAGACCGACCTATAGTTTTGCTCCGGGAGGGGTTAGATTTGAAAGCTTTGTTTTCTCAGCTAAATTAGTCTAAGAAAAATTTAGCTTCGTGTCATCCTAAGCTTCGAGATACATTACACGAATTTGTCTAAATGAAGATTTTACTACATGTATTTTCTATTTTGTTTTTGAATCTTAGAAAAAAGGAAGCTATTTCTTCAGCATCATATTTTTGTCACCTTCAATATCCTGTATCTGTTTCTCTCTCCCTTTCCTGCTTGTGCTGCTGGCCTACATAGTCAACCAAACGCTGCGTGACACGTGTATTTCGAACGTGCCCGTGCTTGTGTTTCGCCTTGTGGACGTGATGGAGATAGTAATTATAATCAGCTTCCCTCTCGGAATGGTTGTGCTTGTTATCAATGTGGTTTCTTTTTCTCCTATGATGATGATGATGCCTCGTTCCATGCTTCTGATTATCTCTATTGGCATGAATGTGGTGGTGGCGATGGTGATGGTGGAGGTGGTGGTGGTGGTGGTTGATGTGAGTTCCACGCTTTCGAACATCCCGAATACTGTCATTATCAGTCCAACAATGATCCTCCCACCAATCATAAATAGGATCAAAGAGTCCCTTCTGATGTAAAAGCCATAGTAGCACAGTCACTGCGAATCAAAGGACATTGTAACTTTGTAATTCTTCCAAGGGAAAAAAAAAAAAAAAAAAAAAAAAGAAAATGAAAGTTAACCTGTTGGAAATATTGCCAAAAAAAGACCAAACATCACTATCCAACTCATGCATATATATTGGATGTGGCATTTGAAGTCAAAAAATCCATAGCATTTCCTTCTGCCCAAACGAGAAAAGGGTAAATGTTATAGTTAAGTCATGGCCAGGAAATGAGAAATGAAGAATTTAAAAAAGCCTAGTTAGGCACATTAAAACAAAGATGAGACAAAATTTATTACCTGCAAGTTCTTCCAGTAATGAAGTCTGCCAAACCTCTCCACACTGCATTCCAAATGCTTTCAATAGTCTCAAAGAAACCACTTATGCCTTTCTTTGGTGGATTTAAGGGAGTACTCTGCACCAAATGAATGACTTCACAGGATTCGTATGCAATCATGGAGGTCATTAATGCCCCTTTACTCAAACTATGCTTCCAAGGCCTTTTTTTTTTCTTTCTTTCTTTTTTGAATTTTTTAAGAAAAGGTTTTAAGGGTTTGGGAGGTGTTGTCAGATAATTTATTGGAGGCAGGCATCCTCACATAGTACATGTGTTCCGCACGAGGTTGATTATTCATATTACTTTACCGGACGTGGTGGAAGGGACTCTAACCTAAGACTTTGTCGAGAAGAATGAGCAACCTTACCCACCCCATCAGGTGACCAGTTTTATTTTATAAATCTTATATAAATTCAGATAAAATAAAATGCATATGATAAAAAAATTAATTAATTAATTACTAGAAGAGCTATTAATGCATATACCTGTGTTCCATTGTCAAGGACAGTTGAAGTAGTAGCAAATTGGCACTCGGCTCTATCCACTTCATTATAGTCAGAGTCCTTAAGTATAGCTGTATTTAAACCTCAAGCATTAGTCTAAGATCTCATTATCATGATAATTTAATATAAATATTTCATTAATCATGACTAGTCTCACCTGCACATACATAATTTGCAGCTTGATCAGTTGATGGGTGGAGCTTAAATGATCTGGTTGTCTCTTCCTTTGGCTTCATAATGAAGAATTGTTCCTGTTGGAAAAAAAAATCCTTCCATCAAAAACCTTTCCCTCTTTATTTCAATGCAAAATGCAAAAAATGTTCAATAGGGGACAAGATATATGAAATTAATAATACCTCCATGAGTGTAACATCTTTGGAGCAATCAAACTGCAAGATAGGAAAAATCCATCACAGCTCAAATGACGTGTCCCAGCATACGATCGTTAAGAATAAAGTTGATACATTTATATATACACACACATATATAGATACTTTCAAGAGACTTCGATTGACTAAATTTGATTTGGGTTTTAGGCGCAAAGCTGCTTAACAGTTTAGTAGTACAATAAACGAAAACTAAAACGGCACTTGAAAAAAATTAAAAAACGACAACAAAAGGGAAACCCAAAAACGACAACAAGGAATAAACGACATCCTAACGAAAAAACGACACCAAAACAAGTGAACGACATGAAAATGAAATCACAAGCCAGATGCCAAATTTAGCTTTTCAACAAGACAGAGAGTCTCATAGTGGGAGCCTCACCCATTAGACCTTTATCCGGTAACATCTGTGGGCCACGTTTAGTCCAATGAAAAAAAAATTAAAAAAAAGAACCCGATAAACTAGGAGAAACGACACACAAGTAACTGATAACTGATAAACTACCCACGAGTTAAAGAAATCACATCATAGGGGCCAGAAAAAAAGAAGGAAACATAGAAAGACAAAACGACAACAACGGAAAAAACACACTATGACACAAACTAAACAACGACAAGTGAAGTAAGTGAAGGCATTGCAAACTAAATAAAAAAACGACACCAATATAAAAATATTGAAAACCGACGACAATTACATGTAAAAGAGACCAAAGAAAGGGGGAAAACGACATAATAATAATAATAATAATAATAACAATAATAAGTCACGACACTTGCATTAGTGGACGACGCCAAAAATAAAGAAGGAAACACAAAACGACGCAAAACGACAAAAACAATAACAACGGAAAAGGCAATGCAAATTAATGAACACGCCAAAATGTGTGAAGGACACCCAATTCAGAAAAAATAAAAACGACAACAATTACGTAAAAGAAACAAAAAAATATAAAAAAACGACACAATATATGAACGACAACAAATTTTAAAACGACAACCAAAGACGTAAACTACAATAAGTGAGAAATGACCTCAGTGACCTAGTCCCCAAATGAAAAACCATAACAAGGAGAAACGACAATGAAGTAAATAAATGACGCCAAAAAAAATATAAACAGCATTAAAATAAATAAACAAGAAAAACGTTATCAATACAGAAAAGTTTTGAAAAACGACAATAAAAGCAAGAAACGATGGCAAAACAGAAAAAGTTGAGACACAATAATAAGGGTGTAAACGACACCAAACGTCCAAAGGCAAAGGAGAAGATGTTGAGCAACCGCAAAAGCAGTAAACGACTCAGAGAAGATGTTGCACACTGAAAACGACAACGAAAATAAAGCCTAGCTAAAAATAAAAGGACTAGATTGACTTATTAATTTAAAAAAAAAAAAAAACAGCTTAGGAAATCCATCAGTCAAGTTTAATAACCAATCATGCGCTACTGTACATATCAGATCAAACTATTTAACTTTCTTAATTATGGCTTTACACACCTAACATAGAAATTTAAATTCCCTAATAAAATTTTTAATGGCCTTAAAAAAAAAAAAAAAAAAAGACAAAGTGAAACAAATTTTCCGCAGAAATACCGTCAAACCATACGATGCTTCCACTTCCCCGGTATTCTTTGTCTTAATTGTTGCAACCCCAACTTGAGAAAGGGCTTCAAACGTTGGAATGTTGATGCTTAAAATCTTCCCAGGGCTCCTAAGGAAAAGAGTCAATAAATAACATAAAATAGATGGATAAAGTACACCAAGTATGGTAAGAATATATATATATATATATATATATTACTAACAAGAAATTATTGATTGTCTACACATTAACAGGCATGAACTTTATAGGGAGAAAATAAAAAATATATAAAAAAAGAGAGAAAAATCAACCTTTGATAAACATAGTCTATATCGTCAGCACTTAATTCTATCAGGAGATTTGAATTCAGAACTTCTGTAACTCCTATGGAAAATGAATGAGTTCCTGCATTCTGAAAAAATTAGATGAAACAAAATAAAACTTTATTAGAAAAGTGATTATGATTCCCACAAAAAGAAATCCTTTCAAATGCAAGTCTAGTTGCTGAAACATAACTGGATGTTGATTTATTCTTTCAAACCTTCCTTGAACACCATACATTGGCAACTGCTTTCTTCTAATTCTGTTCTGGTCAGCCTGCAAACAACTTTCAAGATTGTTGGCCAATTATCTAAGGCTAAAAATTCATAGATCTTTCTAAATCAATTCAACTTATAGAAGTAAAGGAATGTGCTTGCACTTCTTATGCAAATACGTAAAGAAAAAGAGAAAATGATTGGGAGCACCGGTGTAAAGCACCACAACCGATAAGATATGAGCCTCCACTGTGGGCAGCACCTATGGGACCTACCTTTCGTAACTGTAAATATCTAGTACTGAGTTCCACTGGTGCTTCGTAGTATTATTTGAAAAAAATTACTTGAAAAAATAATGCTATAAAACAACGATGATGTTGAACACCACACACTAATAGAAAATGGATCCTACAACATGGGATCCAACTCCTATTAGTTATGATATTTAGTACCGGTGCTACTCCAAGCATATTTCTACTCGAAAATATTTCATTAACAAAAAATATTTCCAAAGTTAAATCGGAGATGCTAACCTCCCAAAAATTCCACAACTGATTATGAAGGCAACTCCAAAAGGGTGAAGAGCAGAAGTCTGGCTGCTCGCTAAAAGCCTCATAACCAACACCAATTTTGTTACATTCCATCCCATCTAAGGAAAATCTGAGTCTCTCAAGCAGCATCCACATAGAAAAATTCCCACCTAAACTCTGCGGTTGACCAGGCGCCCCCTTCCATAACATAAAAAGATATCAGCTCCAATAATGCTCAAACAAAAAACATATAAAACTTCACTTATATCCCTCAAGGCCTCAACCAAATATGGCCGTCATCTCACTTTCCTAGCTCTCCTCCCCCGAACTTCAATTAGTGACGTTGACGGTCCTTAAACTAAGAAATTCGTCACAGTTAATTTCCCCTTTTATCGCGTTCGGTCGATTTTTTGGACCTAATTTTACCAACCATGCGTATCATAAATTGAGATCTAAGACAAAATGAGATGACCCCTATAATCTAAGGGCCACAAGTGAATTGAACACATAAAATTCATAAATAAACCAATGAACTGATAAATTTCTCTATATTGGAGTTATTACATGCTATTAAAAAAATCATACCTGTCTAGGTATCACAAGGTAGAAATCTTCAAATGACGGTATATTGGTGTAACCAACAAAATCTCCAATCAGATTAACTCTTAGGAAATTGTCATTTGATGTTACTGTCCTATTTTCAGGACCCACAAACACTTCCTAGTGAATAAAAAGACCAGAGAGAGAGAGAGAGAATTGTCTTGTCAGCAGAAAATAAATGCAAACTATGCAAGCCAACCTGTATTCAGAGACAACATACCGAAATTTTAGATCCTGTCTTCACCTGGATCTTGACGCTGAATCCCAGAGATCTCTGTCCAATACTGAAAACATGGAACCTGAATGGATTGAAGATAAGATTACTTTAATTACTACCATTATATTAATTAATCCAAATATTAATTATAAACTCCCACGTTAAAAAAAGGTAGTCAATTTAAACTAAAGAAGGCACTTCAATGACCATACCAATCACCTGGGAAACGGACACAGTGTGCAGTGTTAGGCTTTCCCTTCATCCACTTATCAACTAAATGAAAACAAATTCAGAATTAGTAAATTAATCAAACAATTATAAGCAAGCATCTCAAAACTAAACTTGGAAATGATAGGGGAAAAATAAAATAAAAAAGATGGGACTTACAAACGTTTCCACAGGATGAAGGCATACGCCTTCGGGGCCCACAGGGACAACAGATTGGCTGCGGATTAATAGAGGAAAAAAAGAAAAAAGAAAAAACAATTTCAAGACAAAACAGTGAAAAAAGAAAAAGAAAAAGAAAACACAATGCAAGAGAAAATAAATAGAAGGTAAAAAAAAAAAAAAAAAAACTTAATTTAAAAGGACATGAAATTGTATGTCACCTCAGTATACTCCATAATGTGACCATTTTCATCTCGCAACCTACACGGCACATAGCATTGATTTTCTAAATTTTAGATAATATTGGTAATTCATAATTTTTTTAATCATCAACAAAATAATAACACCTTCATGCGTCGTTGCATGACATTGTTAAAGCATCTAAAGTCTACTAAAAAAAATTCTCTCTGTTTTTTTAAATTATAAAAAAAAAATTATATTGAGAGAGACAGGTGTACCCATTTAACTTCACACTACATACTTTATAAAACCCGTCAATGCCTTGAAGGCCACTAGACCCTCAGTTGGACAAATTTTTGGGGTCATAGAACTCATGTCTTGCTTATATAACCCATTTGGATTGGGTGCTTTTAAAGATTTCCTTTTATAATTCCATTTGAAACATCTCAAAAAGTCCTATATAAATCCAAGTTTTTCAAACTAAAGATAATATCTTTTAAGCACAAGAAGAAACAAGGGAATTCAGGTGAAAGAAGGTGAAAATATATTTTAGCAATTTAAGGAGAGATTTATGGAGAGAGAGAGAGATTGCTTACCTCTCACATATCTTCACAACTTTTGCACTGGCTTCTGGCTCACATTTGCGTGTCTTAACATAATACTCTTCCGGTTTATATGACACGTCCTGTTGGAAATAATATAACCAATATAAATATATATATATATATGTATATATGTATGCAAAACATATCTACCCATGTTTATTTCACTAATTCGGCGCAGAAGCCTATCAGTTCCTTTTGCTTGACGAGAAAAGGGAATTAATGGTGTCATTTACCCAATCTTTTTCGTTACTTTGTAAGCCTTGGGGCTTATCAATAGTACCATAAACTCAACGTACAACACATTGGTCGGGCAAGGATGTAAAATAAGGCTATGCAATATCGACGCTCTGAATAAATCTTAAAAGAAAAAGAAAAAAAGACATCTTTACCGTTGCACCAACCTATCAATGATACATAAAAATGTTACTTACCCGAATGTATGTAAGCTCATAAAGGGCATAAGCAGCAGATTTATTGAGCGTCAAAACTGGTGGAATTCTCAGAGTTTGCATCTTTTGTGTCGAATTCTCTTCCACTTCCACTATTTCAGCGACAATTGATGCCTCTGCACCACTCTGTTAAAAATATAACAAACAGCATATCACTTGAGAAAAATATAATAAAAATAATAAAAATTTAAAATTTAAGAGAGAAAAGAATGTCTGTTTTTACGGAGCCACTCGGAACAGCCAAGTTAAGAACAATCTTTTTGGTGCAATTAAGGTTGTCGGAGTCAGAATTCTTCTGGCATTTCTCGAGCTTCGACTTTGAAAGAATTTGAACCCCAAATGTGCCTCGCAAAGCCACCAAAATATTACCCAGAAACCAAATTACTAGTACAATATGCTTGTACATAATTAATACTCCAAAATCCCGGTTATTCTTGCACATGATTACGGAGTCTCTTTTGTTGTTATTGCTTTTCTTTTCCTTTGATTCTGAGAAATTCTGTTTGGTTCTCGAGAAAGCGCACGGTTGCTTTGCTTGTTTGTTGTCGGGCTTAATAACCGTCGCCAACAGTTCCTTCTCACATTTTCACTTTTGAAAAACATAAAATATATTAAAAAAATTAATAAAAAGAAAGGACAGAGAAAATTTCTTTGATAAAAACAGTGATAAAAAGCAAGCTTGAGTGAGTTTGTGTTTCACGTGGGATTGGATCAACGGAATAAAATATATTTTTGAAAAAAAGAAATATTTAGGAGAGAAACTTTTTATATAACTTTTTATTTTGAAATTAATTAAATCAATGAAGTTTAAAAGGAAAAATTACAAATATGTATTCCCTTTTTTGGGTGATTCAGACCATATAAAGTTCATTCATTTTAAGTGCTTAAGTTTTGAATTAATTTTTCTTACATATTTATTAGTTAGTTTAATATCATTTTCTTTGTGTTTCCTAAAAAAAAGTAATTTTTTCAACGAAACCTACAGCTAAGTTTTTTGTTTTACTCAAAAAGAACCTAATTATTTTCTGAAGAAAAATCAAAAACCAAGTCCAAAGATTTTTACTAAATCAAAATATCATTTAATAGACCTTTATTGTCCTAGCAATAGGCACCATATATAATAGGACCTATCTAAGTAAAAATCGTCCGTCGTAGTATAAAACAAAACTTACACGACAAGTAATTCCTTAATAAATGATAGGAACCAAATACAGAAAATAATGAGAAGGGCAATGATCTCTTTTGGGGGTCAAATGAGAATTGGACCGTTATTCTTCTTGGCTAGGAATACAAGATGAATGTAGTTGCAGGACTCATTTCAGAAGGAAAAGCTAGTTGGAACTGCCTTGATCCATGAAAATGGGGGCTTTTTCATGGTTGCGTTGTCTTTAATAAGAATCAAAAGCAAGTTTTTCTTCAAAGAAGTTGAAATTAATATCCTAAGTCATGCTAGTATTTAAGCTACAAATATTGGCTTGTCACTTAAATGATCAAAGATTGATACCTTCGAAATTATACATGCTCTTCGAAATTATACATTCCTTTTTTTTTTAATCTAGTTGATTAATTAGTTAAATTATATTATGGTGTGGTTGGAAAATGTTCCATTACCATTGTATCTAATACTCAAGGACTTTTTTTTTTTTTTTTTTTTACAAGAGATTAAATTTCTTCCCCCAAAAAAAAAACCAGTATGTAAATATATGGAATTTATATCTCTTTTAGCAATATGAAAAATCAAATGATTTACAGTAAAAATTTGACATTTACCATAAGTTATCGTGTTATTTTTTATGAGTGAAAAATGGAAAGGATTAGTGTTCTTTTTTTAGGGTAAGTAAAGCAAGCCGATTATTTTGAGAATTAATTTTCAGAATCATTGGCTGGAAAATCATTAGGGATAAGTCATCTGGAATGAACTCATAATCGCAAGTTAAACTTGCTGTTCATCAGTACCCTAATTATTCGACAGCTTAAATAAATTTGAAATAGTTGAAATATAAATACCATAATTATTAAAATAAAATTGAAAATGATATTAGACAACAAAGAGCAAGTTACTTTGACGACAAGAAACTCCACTATATTACACACTCATGCTAATTGTTGATCAATTGATGTATGACAGGATTCATCCAGATGGTTATGTAGATCAACGTTTTGGAGAGAGAGACCAGTGTTGTTATTATAGTATTAACAACACTTGATCATGCCTTCCTCTTGATGTTAACAAGCGCCACGTGTGCTAGATGTAAGATCATGGAATTCTAGTTGAGTGTCTCATCAAAAAAAATTCTAGTTGAGTGTCAAGCAACCTAACCCCACAAAAATAAAAAATTATTTTTGTTACACGCCTTTAAACTTTGTTTAAAAGGGAGTAACTGCTTTTGTTTCATAGTAGATTATAAATTAAAAATAAACTATTAGCAACTTTAATAGAGTGTTTGAGATTATAGTTGAAACTACATCTTGGAACTAAAATACTATAGCACATAAAAGTTTTACATTATAGCATGTGAGAGCTTTACACTATAGCAATTAAAATTTAATAGTTCTAATTAGGTTGTCAATCGAAACTTAAATCTGCATCAACAATTCTGTTAGTTTTGTAAAAATTTTTAATTTAACATGCTTTTAACATATTATTAAAAGTTCCTTACTTAGTTAATCATTATGGAGTTATAAATAAAAGGAAACGTACTTGTGAGGGTATCCGACAATTTGATTTTATTTGGAGAGATTCAAATTTTGTGTTCAATTTAATGTCTTAAATAATATCCAACTAATTAAATTATGATGATTATAAAAATTAGAATAATTTGCAACTAATCTTCACATGCTTTTTCACATGAATTCATAGATAATGTACCAAACGCGGTTACTTAACCACTTAAAAACATCAAAAAACTTGAGGAAAAAATAGTCTTTTTACTGTGTAGATTTTCAATTAGTAGAATCTCATCATAATAACTCTTTTCTATTGATACGACAATTGAAAACAAATATGTCACTAAGGTATATTCATAGTAGAAATCAAATATATATATAATATATGTTGAATATATGAAAGTAAGAAAATTACTCTTAGTGTCCACTCCAACATGCAAAAAGTGTCATTTTTTTAATTTTTTGTTTTCATTTTTCTTTTTTTTTCTCTCTCTCTTTTTTAATCATATCTTCCTTTTTTTCTTTTCATTTTCTCTTTGTATAATATATAACACTCTATTTTTAATTTTTAAATTTTTAAATTTTTAATTTTTAATTTTTATATATTAAGATATGTTTATCATATTATATTATATTACTTTATTTTGAGATGTATTTATTATTATAAATTATTATAATAAAAAATATATAACAATCACAATATGCGCGGCTCTAACGAGTGAGTGTGTATATATATAAAATTAGAATCCCGTTTTTCCTACTTTTGGCGGTGTGTTTTGCCTTTTTTGCCTACTTTGTAAGCCAATCGCCAAAGTGGGCAATCCCGTAATTTAGCGCAAAAACAGGAGGAGTTCGAAGACAAAAAAACTAGGAACTACAAAACTTGTCCAATCAGAAACTGGATGTCACTGTAACTATCAAAACGGCAGCCAAACTTCTCTTTCAACGATTCACGCTTTTCATCTCACTTCTGACCAAATTAACATTAACATGTCGTCACCCCACAAATTCCACTTGCGGCCTCTGACACGTTGCACACGCTTGTAAGGCCACGACTCCTAGACACCGCGTTAAAGAAAATTTAGAGGATCATTAGGACAGGAGCCGCCGTTGAGAAATGCTTTTTTGCGTTAATTTTTTGCTTGAAAAAAATGAGTCGAGAAAATAATTGAGTTGTTAAATAATAGTTGTATGTTGAACGTTGAGTTTGTTTAAAAAATTAGTTAGAAATTAAAAATTATAATATATAAATATCTTATATTATAATAAATTTTTTTCTTGTAACATATAAAAATTTTATATTTTATATTGTGCAAATTTTAATCTTGTTTTTTAACGAGTTTCTTAAACAAGTCGCTATAATATTGTCTAGCTTAAACACACGCGTTGTATATATTTTGTCATTTGAGTGTAGAACTAGAACTTGCATATTTTATTTAATTTAATTTAGTGATTAATTCACACACATGATACAACTATAATATTCAAATTTAGTAGACTACTTGAAACATAAGTTGGACTTGAAAAGTTTTAACCGAAAGTATTGACGATTTAAATTAGAAAACATAACAGTAAAATCAATTATGATTGAAATATTGAGTTAAAACAATGATCTCAAAAGGCATATTAGAGGTTAAATCCTAAAGTTTTTCAGCTAAATTAAATAATTAAATAATTATATTTTATAGTGTTATCTATTTTGTAATTTATACTTTTGTTTTTACAAATTATAAAAATATATTTTGAATTTAGAGTACTTTTTTCAATTTTGTCCGTATAAAAAAGAAAAAATTAGATAAAATAAAAAAATTACCCTTAAACAGTTAAAAAAAGATTTCATAATTTAATCATAAAAGAATCTCAAAACAAAACATCAATTTGAAAAACAAAAGATATTAACCTTTATGGTTTTTTAAATCTCAAAAAAAAAATTAAAAGTGATTCTCAAGAAGAAAAAAATATCAAAAACAAATTCAATGTAGCTAAGAATATTTTTGTCTTATCTACTTGTTTAAAAAGTTTTGAGAGAAAAGATTAAAAAAAGTTTTTAAAGAAATATTTGAAAAATATGATTAAAATTGAAATATTTGATGTGAAAACTATAACATATGAAAAAATTATACTATAGCTTAAATACCTTATAAATTTAAAAAACACCTTTATAAATTGAGAAATATAATCATATGAAACAAAAAGAGTATACTAAATTAGAAGGTACAAAACTAAACTCTATTCATGTCGTTACCTTATTTATAGAAATACATCCATTTTTGCCAAGTATTTTGAGAAACATTTTTATGATGAAAAAAATAATAATAATAACAGTAATAAGTAAACAACAAAAAATAAATAAATAAATAAATTGGTACGCGTAACGTGACAAGGAAATGTTATTTTGTTGCATAGAAAAAGAAAAATACCATGGCTGACCACCGCCCCCAAGTAACAAGCTAAGCTACAGCTAAATTATTATGCGCATTGCGCCACCCCTACTCCGGCGAACCTCCGGCGACTTCCATGGCCGCTAACCTTTCCCCCTCCGCCCCCAGTCTCTACCAGGCCCTCGTGGATCGCTGCCAGAGCCTGGAGGAGAGCCACTCCCGGCTCAGCGAGAAGCTCCGGGACCTAGTTATAATGGTGCAGAAAAAGAAGGATGATGCCAGCGTGACGTCATATTCCGGCGAGGTAACTCTGGAGAACCGTCCCGCCGTTATGTCCGGCAGTTTTCCGGGAAACTTCTCGACGCGCAGTCCGTACAAGAGCGTGTTGGACTCGCTGGGACACGCTGTTCATGTTTTCAGAGCTTCCTCTGGAGAGATCGTCTGTTGGTAATTAATTAATTAATTAATCAAGTTCTAAAATCTTAATCTTTGTTCGTAATTTCCCACGTTTTTTTTTCCTCGTACTTACTTTGGATGAAACAGTACTATGATGAAACTGGCTAGCTCTTGGAAGCAATAAAAGTTTGGCATGTTTTCATGTAAATACAGTGTTTGATACAAGTTCTCTTTGGAAAAGGAAAAGGAAAAGGAAAAGGAAAATAGTTCTTGAACTGAATTTCATTGTAAAAGGATTGTTTAGGTACTTGTCTATTTATGGATGGACAAAGATTTTTTTTGTTTTTTTGTTTCCTAATGATTTGACTATAAAAGAATAGACAAAAAGATGAACAAATATGGTAAGTACATATAAAACTACATGGTTGGTTGGAATTTTTGATGTGTTATAGTGTTTACTTTTATTTTGTTTACAAAAATTAGATTAATCTCGTCAAAGAAAACAATAAAATTAATCAACTTTGCGGCAAATTTGTGGGATATTTATGTCATATTAGAAACTGGAGTTCTAGAGGATTACAATTACTTCAAGCCCTTTTAAGTACAATTTTTACTTTATGAGTTGGGGAGAAAATGTTGAGTTTATTTTTTTAGTGCTTTCTCTTTCATGTTCGATACAATCACACATCCTTTTTCTGAACAAGATGATTACCTTTCAAACTTTTAGGAACCGTTCTGCCGAAAATCTGTACGGATGGAAGGACTACGAAGTCATTGGTCAAAGGCGTTTCCCTGAACTCCTCATCCCTGAAGAACATTATGTGCCATCACAGAAGATCATTGCAAGGTTGTTGCGCACTGGGGAACCGTGGTCCGGTCAGTTCCCTTTCAAGAAGAGGTCTGGCGAGTTGTTCATGGCAATGGTGACGAAAAGCCCGTTGTATGAAAATGGCGAGCTTGCTGGAGTCATCGTTGTTGCAGGTGATGCGGCAAGGCTTAACAGCACTGGAACAAATAGCCAGAGATCAAATGAGGATGGTGCCGATCGCCAATATGGAGACCGCCGGCAGGTGAATTTCAAAAAGATCAAGTGGCATCCACGGCCGCCGATAGCCCCGTCTCCAGAGCTTGCATCATCTGTTTCCAGTCTGGTATTGCCTATGCATATGAAAATATAAACCTGTTTCTTTCGTAGGTTTATCCACAATTCAAATCTTTCTACTACTACAGTGTTTTCTCTCGTAAAAATTTGAAAATCGATTCAAACTTATGTACCAAACGGGCCATAAATGTTGCTTTGCTCAAACAAATAGTCATAATTATACTTGAATGAAAAAAATTCTTGACTAACCTTTCTCTAGGACTATGCTTTTCCCCTCAACACCATCACCCCTTGATGCAAAGCTAATTGAATTTCTTCTTCCCTAAAATTGTGTACACTTTTTCTCTTATATTGTTTGACTTTTCCACTAAGTCATTAAATTTGAATGGTTGTAGGCCGCAAAAGTGTTAGCAAAGTTGCAGATTAAGGGAAATGGCAACAATGGTAATGAAGATGATCGTGGAAGCACTCGAGCTGATGCAAGCTGCAACACTTCTTCAAAGAGGAACAAAGTGAAAAATGAGCCAAAATATCCGAGTGATTCAATGATATCAACCGATGACGGCCTTACAGCTAAAAAAGACCACTCAGATAGGTGTGGTCCTGAGTTACAGAATGTATTTGAACAGAGTGAGTGCAACGAGTGTTTTAGGTTGTCAAAAACTGGTAATGCATTGGAAAAATTAGGCCACCATGAAAATGAAGGAGAATCAGAAGAATCCAACTTGGCTGCTATGCGGGGAGAAGACGAAGTGCAAAGACATGATAAACAGTTTTCAAGTCCGGAGGGCAACGTTGGCAGTCATGGAAGTTCATCAAGCAAAGGCGATAATGAGTCCAACTCTCTAGTTGATTGCGAGATTCACTGGGAGGACTTGCATATGGGGGAGGAGACTGGACATGGTAAGTTAATCATTTCTCATCGTTTTGATTTTTCGTTACATTTCTGCTTAGCTAAAGGTTACGCTTGATTGGTGGACATCTGACATCGCATATCCGTTTGTTCTTACCTTACAGGTTCTTATGCCGTTGTTTATCGCGGAATTTGGAATGGATCGGTACATATTCACAACTAAAAATGTCCTTAAAGTTTCTTTGGTTAATGTTAGGATCATCAATTGATGTTTTGAACCTGAGAATATTTTGTTTGATCAGGATGTTGCCATTAAGTTGTACTTGAAGAATGAATACAGTGAAGGAGCTTTACAAGACTACAAAAAAGAGGTACTTTTATAGACTCTCAGCAAGTTTCAAATTGTTTGCTAATTTTGTCGGGATGGGAAGAAACTTAATGCAGGGTTAATTTCATGACCAGATTGATATAATGAAGAGGTTGAGACATCCAAATGTATTGTTGTTCATGGGAGCAGCATATTCGCGAGAACGGCTAGCGATTGTCACAGAATTCTTACCCAGGTAAGACAGAGTGAAACGAATGTCTTTTCTAAAATGGTAAATGACGTGCTACAAAGATGATGATGAACTTGTAATATTCGTTAATTATATTTTATCTGTTTTTTCATGTGGGAATTATACCAGAAGCTTGTGTCCATTTTTGTTTTTTGTGCGCGCAGGGGAAGCCTTTTCAAAACTCTTCACAAGAACAAGCAGGCATTAGACATCAGACGGCGTCTGAGAATGGCCCTCGATGTTGTAAGTATTCCTTCTATGCTCATCTTTTCTGTGCTTTTTTGTAATGCACCAGCATTCAATTTAAAGTTCAGATTTTATGTTGTTAATCCTTAAGCTATTAATAGATAAAATAATGACACACTTTGTGCTGCAGGCTAGAGGTATGAACTATTTGCATCATAGAAATCCGCCAATTGTCCACAGAGACCTTAAATCTTCTAACCTCCTTGTTGACAAGAACTGGACTGTCAAGGTAAATGAGCTTATTCATTGGTTAATTAACATTAATTAAGCATATATACACTTATAACAGTTGTATGCTTAAGAACTTATGCTTTCAGGTTGGAGATTTCGGCTTGTCAAGGTTGAAAAACGCGACCTTCTTGACCACAAAATCTGGAAGAGGGACGGTAATTCAGTCTTATCCATGTTTCTTCTCTCTCTGTATGTGTTAGGCTCTTTTCTTAACTTCAGTTTGACATGGTGTTAAAAAGGATTAGCATCTTTCACCAATGACCAACTCTCTCCCTCACCCAGTACATAACCGAGCCCTTTCCGTGTTTCTTTATTGCAGCCTCAGTGGATGGCCCCAGAGATTCTCCGAAATGAACCTTCAAACGAGAAGTTTGTTTCTGCAAAATCCGATCTTCAGATATATTATTTAGAAGATTATTTATGTGGTCTAACTTGATTAACATGGCATTTGATTGAGAACAGGTCTGATGTATTCAGCTTTGGTGTCATATTATGGGAATTAATGACTGAATCCGTTCCATGGAACAACTTAAACGCTCTTCAGGTCTTTCTTTTTTTATCTCACAAATAGCATCTCAGCTTTCTTGGCTTGTGTTTTGAAAACACAGTTCAAACCTTAAGGTTTGAACTGAAACATTGTAGCAATTCAAATCTTGTGAGAGAACATTATAATAACATTGAGTTGAACCGAAATTTTTTGTTCGAACAAGTGTTGCCAATCTTTTTTCCCATAATTTTCATCTGAAAAGGTGGTTGGAGTTGTGGGGTTTATGGATAGAAGACTAGAGCTGCCAGAGGGACTTGATCCACAAGTAGCATCCATAATCCGAGATTGTTGGAAAAGGTAATCCTATGTTTTTGTGTTACACTTGAGACTCTTTAATTATAGTACTTAAAACTTTGCAAGTTGGACTAAACACTTTTTTGTCTTGCTAAACAATCAGCGATCCCGAGCAACGTCCGTCGTTTGAAGACATAATCCGAAGAATGGCCATTCTAATCCAAAGATTTCCGGCACCCACTACTCGGAGAAGCTCCGATTTGTAGATTCAATTTTGTAGTTTGGATCGTTGGCAAAAATGTTTCCTGTTGATGATCAGCGCTTTTAGAAAGAGTGTAGAAAAAGCTTTTTAAAATGTTTAGATAAGGCGATTAGGCATATATGTTCCACAAAAAGGAAGGAAAAAAAAAATTATCCATGTAACTTGTATATAAGCCGCCTTAGATCAAATTGCCCAGTAACAATTATAACTCCTAAAGAAAAAGGCTTTGGCAAAATGCCATCTTAGTTCTGCTCTGATACAATGTTATTTTGTCAATTCTTCTAGACGTTTAAGCCATTAAGAAGAGGGCAAACTTTGAAAATATTGGTAGTCTCTAATATTCTACCAATAACTTACTTTGGCATCAATTTTATCCAAAGTTGAAGGAAATATTTGACCACTTACAAGGGTTGACAGGGTAAGATATATCATTCATTTAGAAACATAATTTGAACATAAAATACTATAGCAATTCAAATTCTGTGAGGGAAAATTCAGTAACAAAATCAAGTTAAACTTGTTATTTTTAGTTCGAACTAGGTTACGTTTGACAAGTTCGGTCACGCAACGTATAGAAAACACGATTTAATGTAACAATGACCATGAGAAAGTGGATGGTGAAGTTAATATAACAAGTTGTACATTGGACATTTTGATTACCAGAGTCCACAATTCTAAACAACTTGTCCCCATTGTTTCAGATTCCATACATGTTGTTTCCAAGTTTCAACAACCATGAAGATAGAAACTACGACTATAGTTAATGAGGATGACTGACAACTTACATGACTGAGATGGAAATTTGGAATTTTTCCAAGTGCAGTGATTGGAATTGATCAATGGAAATTTCACTTAAATCTTTATTATGGGCCGTGGGGTCACAAGTCTTTATTAGAAATGGACCGTCACGTTGAGTAAGGGTCGGTGCTACAACGATACAGTGCAACTTTTTATTTATTTATTTATTTATTTGGTAAGACATTGCGCAATTCTTTAGGAATTTCTACCATGAAGATTCTGAATATGTTGGGCCATATCATAATTGTATAACAAATTTAAGAGGTGAATTAACAAAGCTTAAATTTAATGGTTTAAAACGATACAACTTTTTTTTTAAGATTTTTTTAAACACTGCTTACAAGTACCACAGAGATAGAGTACATTAATAACAAGTGAAATTCATACCTGACAAAATGTCATGGATATTTTCTTATTGATATATATATATATATATAGCAATTCCGTTTTCTCTTATTTCTTTTTCAGAAGGAGAAAGTCAAAAAAATCATGCTCAAACCCCCAAGAATGAAACTAACGCCATTGGTGGAAAAAAAAAATCAAAACTCTAAATTAAAAAAAAAAGAAAAAATATAAATATAAAAGGAGAATTTTCATAAATTCTGTATTTTAATATTTATTTTTTATGAATGTTATTTATGTCTATTTATGACGCAACTTAATATGTAATATAAATACATGTCTATTTATGGCGCAACTTAATATGTAATATAAATGATAATGTGGCATACATAAACACAACTTTTAAAAGTATAATATAACATGTAATTTTCACATATAAAAATTACCCGTATTATGACAATTATGTTAAACAATATTTTCATATTTTATGATATGATAAACATTGAAAATACATCAATAAACAATGCTTACATAAAATTATATGTATGTTGAATAAAAAATAAATTTGAATGAAAGTCCTATAAGGCTTGAATATGACTGTAATTTCTTTGTGATTCAATTTCTGCTGGTGTCATGACCTATAAATCGACAAAAGTGTGCAAACATGCTAAATGTAAAAAAAAAATCAATTATTAAAACGAATAAGAACTTGATAAGATGATTAAAAAAATAAAAAATACATGGACAACCGATTTTTACAAATTTTTAAAAAATTATTGGATATTTTTCCTATATTTCTTCGATCGAAATCAACATTCACATCAACATTTTTGTATATTTGAAAAAAAAAATTAAGGCCCTAAAAATAGAAAAATTTGAAATTTCCATAAATATATTGGCGTACCCAATTTCGCTTTCAAGACGTTTGTCGAGTCGATGAAACCAATTTTCAATTCCTAAAAACTATAATAAAAAAATAAAAAATTATCATAATACAAAACTCTAGTATTTATAATTTTTAAACTAAATTTTTCAATTTTAATACAATTATGCCCTGACATGATGAATACAACAACCCAAGAAACTAGAAAGTAGTCCTCGAAAGTCCAAACAATGAAAGTGGGTGCTAGGATCAGCAATTAGGTTTCATAGGCAATGATTTGTCTTTGCATAACTGGTGTGGTTGTTTAGTCATGTCACTCCTCTACATCAAAAAATGGCAATGACGAGGTGATGTGACCAATACTTGCCTTGTGACGAAACAAGACCAAAAAGTGTTGGATAAAAACTAATCAAAATATTTTTTAGTTATAAATAAAATAAATTTTTTATATATTATAAGAAAAATAATTTTAATCAACAGTAGTCACCCTATAAATACTTAATAAAAAATAAAACAAGATGAAAATAGAAAAGAAAAGTTTAATCCCTTTTAAGCTTATAATAGGACATTTTTTTCTTTGAATTTTAGTATTGTGTACATGATAGTTAGGACTTAGGATCCGTTTATTTAGTGGTTTGAATCACGGTTTGAATTATTTTGCTACAGTATTTTCTCTCACAAAAATTTAAATCTTTATTCAAATACTCTATTCAAATACTCAAATTAAACGGGCTCTTAGAGACCTTCACAACACTGTTTATCAAACATTTGAACATTTATTCAAAAACAAAGGATGCATTTGAACAAATTTTTCATCAGACACCTTACAGCAGAACGGAAATAAATGATTTAAACAATATAAACATGGAACAAAAACAAAAAGGAGGTGAATACAGTGAAGACTCCTTTTAACAATTTTAGTTAGAAAAAACTCTGTTTAGCCCAGTTGATCCAGAGGCCGGACCCCTCACTAAATATAGGCCCCACTAAACGGTAGTGGGGCCACCCCTCACCCCTTGTGAGGGGCGGGGCTCTTGCCCACTGAACAGAGCTGCTCGTTTTATTTGCCTTTCTCAACTCCTTAATTTGGAGTTGGAATCAAACGTGATCCTGCACACACGCCTCCATAATAACGTTGACCATTTCCACCTCATTCCCAATCAGAATCGAGTGATTCTTCGTATGCCACGTGTTAAGCTCCATGTGGCTCAGGGCCAGCAGACCAATTAGCAAAAGCTGACCAACCAACGTGCATGTCAATTTCGGCGAGTGGGGCATGCAGAGCAGAACATCCCTGTCAATAAAAATATCGGTACCCTTATAAAAATTTTGGGTGAAAATATCAAAAATGTTACAGAAATTTTAAATATTTGTTTTATATTAAATTTTAATATAAATAGATATTGTGTAAAAAAAAATATACTACAATCTTTAAAAATGATAATTTATTGATTTATTATGGCATTAAACAAAATTTTTTTAAAATTTTAGCATTTAAACAAAAATTTCTTAATATTTATGAAAATTTTATCAAAATTTTAGAATCTCTAAGACCTCAAAATATCCTCTAAAGTTAAATGAAAACTTCTCTCAAATTTTTTTTAAACTTCAGTAAATATTAAAAAAATTCATTTACACTTAAAAAAATATTTCAAGATTTTAAAATTACAAAAATCTTGGTAAAACTTCAAAAGTATCATAGAACTTTTTCTACGTGAAGAGTGTCTCTCCTATCCTTCACATTCCGCAGAATAACATATAAATTATTTTAATTAAGTTAATAAAAAATTAATTAAAAAACAAGTTGATGTGATGTTTACTGTTTTGCTGTTTATTAACCGTTTGACTTGCGGAATCCAAAACCACGACTTTGCTTTTTTGTGTAGCTCGAGAGCATCAAACTTTTTGCCCCTCGTCAGGAAGGAAGGGAGAAAAGAAACACACAAAGACACAATCTAGTGAGTTGACAAGGCGTAACAGACCACGGTTCATAGGCTGTGATTAGAGCCCAAACCTATAAACGCTATCTTATTGATGTGTAGGATACAGGTGAGGCTTGAAACGAGACTCTCTCAGTGCTCCTCCATCAAGCCGATTTGAAACAACGGCACTCACCATAAGTTATAAATATAAACGATAAAGGGGTTGTTTGGAAAGTGGTGGAAACCGGTGGTGGGAACCACTTTTATTGTAGCATGTGAAAGCTTTATACTGTAGCAATTTTTTAAATTATTACTGTAGCATGTGAGAATTTTACACTGTTTATAACTGAGTTTATGGTGAGAACTACAGTTCCCACCACAATGCCAAACAGGGGTAAAACTGTCATATATATTATCGTAAAAATTTACCCATGTTTGATATTACGGTGGGAATCATAATTTTCACCATAAACTCAGTTATAAACAGTGTAAAACTCTCACATGCTACAGTAACAATTTTAAAAATTGTTACAGTGTAAAGCTTTCACATGCTACAGTAAAAGTGGTTTCCACCACCTTTCAAACACCCCCTACAATATAAATATTATAATTTTTAAATTAAAATAATTAGATTTAATTATTTTTTTTAAATAATTTAAGATCTATTTGGTTCGAGTATTTAAATAGAGTATTTGAATGAAGATTTAAATTTTTATGAGAGAAAATACTATAGCAAAATGATTCAAACATTGATTTAAATATTCAACCAAACATACCCTTATATATCTCTTATTGTTAATTTTACATACATAACTTTAGGTTGTGATTTTAATTATACAGTTTCAACCACAAATAATATAAAACTCTTATATACTACAATTTAAAGTAAAATTTTACTACAAAGTATAGCTCTCACGTGTTAATTAGTATGTTACAATGCAATTGAAACAATAAAATTTCAACTATTCTCTCAAACACCATAAATACAAAGCTCTTATATATTAAAATACGTGGAAAAAATGATTTTAATCATAACCAATGACTAAAAAACGTACACTGCAGATGGAGATCTTCGTCGAAGGAGGACCCTTTTACATGCCCAATGGTTTGTCAAATTAAATTTTAAGAGTCTTATATATGAACTTGAAAATTTTACATTATATGGTATTTTGTCTTAAGGCAAAAACTTCAATGGATAATAAGAAAGTAATCTATTAGAAAATATTCATCTTTTAGCTATTTAATATACATATGAAAGTGATTTCAATCGTATACAATACCTTGAAATAATGATATCCTCTACTTTTTTAATATGGACACCAAAGTTATTTTGGTCAAATGATTAATTAAAATTGCTCTTCCACTAGGACAATTCTATTTAAAACGATTACAATTTACAGGCAGATTTTTATTAAACTCTATTAAATTATTATGTAATTTATTTACTTTTAGAAAATAAATTATTTATCCATTAAAAATAAGTATCTGATTCCCTAAGGTAAAAAAAATTGCCCCTTTCTCTCGGCAATAAATAGCTCAAATGTCTACTTTTTTTTTTCTTTCTTTCCATGTTTCATCTTTTTAACCAAACACGACAATATTGCATCATTACGAGGGAGATACCTTTCCGTCTCCCATCCGACCAATTAATGTGGTGGCCCACACTCAAGTTAATTGTTTGATGATTAGTAATTTAGTTTGATTGGGACGGTATGTGGGTCCCACGGGTAATTTCGCCGACGGTGGGTCACACTCATGTGCCCGGCAATACTGCATATCTACCCACCTGTCTGGTTGGTTGGCTGGAGCTGGGCAAAGAAGGTGCTCTAAGAACTATTGCAATCAATAATTTTGATTTAAAAAATATGATATTTAAAAGTTTTATTTTGTAATAATATTTTAGGGCTTGTTTGCTTAAAAAAAATTTTAAATTTTTTAGATTTAAATTTAAATTTAAGTACTAAGATTTATTTAGATACATATTTATTTTTTTTAAAACTAAATCTTTTGAGTATTAAGAATTCAAGTTTTAGAGTTTTAACTCCCACTAAACTTTTGATACTCGAATATCTCTGTTATAATAAAAACTAAAATTCTCTCTCTTATATTTGAGGAAAAAAATCATAACTTTTTTATTTATTATCAAATTGAAACGATTCTTTTTCATTGTGTTCTTAGTGAAAAGAGGAATAAATTAATATCCATATTGTATATTTTTTAAGATCATTAACATTAAGATTTTATTATATTTGTTGACAAATCAAAAACTATTTTCACTACCTCTCCAAACACAAATTTCAATGTTATTCTATACTCAGATTAAAACTTAAATGCAATCCAAATGTCAATTCTGATAACAATTCAAATCAGTAACTCAAATCTTAATTCAAATCACACCAATTCAAATTAAATCACTATTTGAATCTATTTATCAAACACACCCTTATTTTTTTACCCCAGTTTGTAAAAGCTTTACATGTTTAATAGTTATAAATGATAGTTCTTAGGGTTTTTTCAAACGGTCTGCTATTTTAGTAAATGTGACTTTTTATTTTCTACGCTTAAATATGCAAATTTTGGTGGTCGGAGGGTCTAATCCAGAGGAGAAAAAAAATAGAAAAAGTTGGACCCAACAATATTAATGATCGCATGAGAATTATTAAAGTTGGACCAAATTGATTGAAATAGTTTTTTTTAAAATAAAAATGTAGTTTGGAGCTTTATTGTATTGCCTTCTTATTTGGTCCTTCTCTCAACCAACATTTATAATTAGTGACGTCGTTAAACTAATTATGGAGTTTCATAATGTGGGATGGGTTTTATGTTGTGTTTCCCAAATGTTGGTTTTAACTAAAACTTTAAATTAACACAGTGTAAAACTCTCATATGCTACAGCGTTACAAAAAAGCGAGCTGCAACGTAAAGTTCTAACACACTATAATATTTTTAATCAAAATTGGTTCAAACTATACTTTTTAAACACCTTATTAGTAAAGGCCTTTGTTTTTTCAAGTATGCATTGACGAACAAAATTTTAAAAAATCCACAAAATCACATACCAACTACTTGCTGGTTTAAACTTCAAAGCTTGGGGGTCTCGCGTTTCACTCGCACTCTTTTTATGTCCGTCGTAAACCAAGTTATGATAATTGCATCTTCTTGGTTTGCAATATTAGATTCTTAGTTGAAATTGAGTTTAGTGATTCAAATAACGTAGAATTATGGGCCATTTTGTTAACTATGGATATAACAAATTTATTGTTAACATATGGTACGTAAATCCATTTTAATTCCTCCTGATTTAACAAGAAAATAGTTCCTCCAATCTTTGAATCATCCTTGTTGCAAAATTATGAAATTGTCGGCAAGTGAATACAAAGATAAGTCAAGAATTTGACGTGTTGTTAGAAATATTCTTGTATTTGATCGATGATATAATGTAAATATAGAGACAAAGTAAGCAAGGCATGCAAAGTCATGACCATATTACCCTTAAAAAAAATCATATCCGTTTGTTAGTATTTTGAAAATAGATAAAAATAATTTTATTTTAAAAAAATAAAAAAATTTTAAATTTATACTAAAAGTGTTTTCAAATTTTTTATCTCAAAAAATATGTAAAAATATTTTTAAAAGTCCTCAAAACTATATTCAATGGGGTTATTTCCCATGTTTTCTTAAAAAAAAAAAAAAAAAAAAAAAGGGGGGCGGAGAGGGGAAGGGGGAAGGGGGAAGGCGAGAAAGAGAAAAATTCAAACAAAAAAAAAAATCCCATTTTGCATTTTCCCGCTGCCAAGAGAACGGCAAGTCGGATAATTAGGCCGTATGTCTTCCATCGGTCCAATGTAAAAGCTATTTATTAAAGAGTGTTTTGGTAGGAGCTATTTATTAAAGAGTTGTACTATATGTAACTATTGGGAAGCAGTAAGTACTAAGTACAAATGCCTATTCACGCTGTTGTTTTTTTTTTTTCTATAAGAGTCCTCGTAAATTTTTAATTTTTTTAAAATTATTTTCACATTTATTTTTAAATTATATCCCTTATGTTATTTATCTTTTAATTTTTAAAATGTAAAATTTAATCCCTCAAACCTTATTCTATTAGTATTTTTTTTTCTTATATCTAACTTCATTAATTTTTAAATACTTTTTAGAATTTCTCAACTGGTACTAAATGGGGTCAATTTTCATGTTTCTTGAAAAAAAAAAGGTGAGAAAGAGAAAAATTCACAAACAAAAAAAAAAGGAAAAGGAGAAAAAAAAAATCCCCATTTGTCATTTTCCCACTGCGAAGAGAACGGCGTGTCGGGTAATTAGGCCCTGTGTCTTCCATCAGTCCAATGTACAAGCTATTTACGGAAGAGTTTTCTTGGTAGAAGCTATTTAACAAAGAGTAGTACCATGCATAACTATTGGGAAGCAGCAAGCACGAACGCCCATACACGCTGTTAAATTTTTTGGATATAAAAGTCCTAATAAGATTTTAATTTTTTCAAGATTATTTTCACGTTTGTTCTTTAACTATGTCATTTTAAAATATAAACTTAGATCCTTCAAACTTTATTTCATTAACAAGTGTTTTCTTTATATACAATTTATTAGTTTTTAGATGGTTTTTTATAAAATATTTCTATATTTTTTCATAAACAGTGTCATTTATGTTATTTTATACCCTTAACTTTTAAAATATGTTATAATGTCCTCTAATTTTTTTGTTAGAAAATAACCTCATTTTGTTTAATTTTGCTTGACTTTATAAGTCAATGTTTTTTTCTTCTAACTTTGGATGAATAACCCAAACATAAAAAAGAGTTTAAAAGGAAAAAATAGATTATAGAAAAAAAAATAGTTCAATGAAAAAAATATTATTTTTTGCAATAAGCCATTCTACCCACATAAAAAGCTTAAGGAGGATAAAAAAAAACCCATAAAATTCCTTAAAAGAATTGATTTCTTAAACTTTTTTTCCAAAAAAAATACACATTATTTTAATTTCCTATAAAGAATCCCTTTTTGAATTTTCTTTGTATTTGTATTTGAACGGCATATTGTAAAAATATTCATATACAAGTTGTGATATATAGATTGCTTTGGCTTAAAGGTCTTGTAGAATTAGAAAAAAAAAACAAATCAATTTATTAGCTGAACAGAATTGAATAAAAGGAAGTTATTCGCTAACAAAAAAAAAAGGGGACATAATAATACATTTTGATAATCGGGGAGTAAAATAACATAGGTAATATAGTTTGAGGGAAAATATAAAAATATTTTGTGAAAAATATCCAAAAACTAAAAAAAAAATGGGCGGAGGGGGATATTTGCTAACAAAATAAAGTTTGAAAGGATTAAGTAGTACGCTTTTAAAGTCAGGGGCAAAGTGACATTGTTGATGCTTACCGTTGTCCGACGTCGGATCAACACCCAAGTGCGGCTGCGCACGTTCTGACCTCTTCTTAGGCTTGCCCCTGACTGGGAGTGTGTACCTGCAAGAGGGATGGTTCGGAGAATAGTAGGGTTAGTCAATAGACAAGGGCTCTCCGATGCTCAATGCAGGTATTGCTCGGCAGAGGTCGGCAGCTAGTTAGGTGTAAAGAAGTCTCTCTCTCTAGAATGCCATAAATGCATCATATTTATAGGCTACCACTTGGATCGGGTGCAAGATGGGTTTTGCCCATCACCCGGGTGTCACATCAAGGTGTGTCAGGAGTAGGTAACAAGTGTCGCGCCCATCGCCCAATGGATTGGACTCTATCGGACGGCAGCGCATTTGCTTGGTGTTGGCTTACAAGGGCGAGTAGTAGCCTATATTTATGAGTAACGTGGTTCGACCAGAGCTACCGTACATCCCGAGGTGGCAGCCTTCTTAGGGCGCGCCCTTGGATGCCTGAGAGGCACCTCGGGAAGAAGTATAAAGCGTCGGGGACTGACAGTAAGCTCCCTGAGGTCTGCCGAGCTTAATTGCCGACCACCAAAGTTAATGTCCTCGGTGGTAGCCCCGAGTTTACCTTCAACAGACATAAATGACCTAATTCGGGGATAAAAATATAAAAATAATTAGTTTTATTAATTTATTATTCCCTTAATTTACCAAACAAAGACTAAGGCCGCGTTTGTTTTTGTTCTTAGAATTTTTGAAAATGTTTTCGCACGTTTTTTGAGGCAAAAATTTTAAAAACACTCCTACCACAATTTCTAAAAAATTCTCATTTTTTAAAACAGAAATATATTTATTTATTTTGAAAGCAATACCAAATGGCCCCTAAGTATATCACATTTTTAAAAAATTGCAGGGAAGATAAGATGGTAAAGTATTTATGGATTACATGTAAAAAAAAAAATAGTATTTAAGAGAGTTGTTAAAAAAATATTTGAGGGAGGACACATTTAAAAAGGAAACTTTATGGTAAGATATTCATTTCTATCCTATTGATAAGTACCGTTATTTTAACATTAGATTAATGTATTAAAGGTATGATTTATGATTGTAAATCGTTCTGCGTCGTGCACCGTGAACAAACACGAAAATGATCATTATTCCTTTGCTCACATTTCTCACCAAGTAAACATTCTAATAGATTAAATTAGGCACCCAACGTCAATACCAAGCCCAAAAAAAAAAAAACCTAATGGCAATAAGCTGTGGTATCAAACTGTGTCGCAAGGCCATTGATGCAGCGCATACTGACCCAAATTGAAGACAACCGGTCGGTCGCCCATGCTACATGCTGGTCGACTGTGTCAAGTCTGAAACTGTGATTGAAGTTTCTCGAATTTAGCCGATCTTGAGGTACTTTCGAATTTCAAAATATAAGATTTTGTTTCTCATTATCAGCTAGACTTTAGTTACAAATTTTAAGATTTTTTATAGTTTTTTTTAATTTATTTTATTGATTTAAAGTTTTATAAATAGGCTAACATAAGATTGTTATTTTTTGTTTTTAGTTATTTGATAAAATTTCAAAGAGAGTTTTATCATATTTTACCAGTTTTTCGGTAGTCTTTTGAATTAGCGAAATATTTGCACCTTGTTTTTTTGGTATTCCACGTGAATCAACCTACTACAAGTTTTTTCTTACACTTCCGCTAAGTCGACCATGCTAGCCAAAAGGAAAAAAATTGATAAAGTCTAGTGGCAAGTCAAAAAATATTTTTGACGGGGCACTCAAAAAGGAAAAAGAAAAAATTTTGCTAACAAAGTGGGCCGTAATGAAAATTTGTTGAGTCTCAACTAAAATTTTACACAAAAAATAAAGATAAATTGAAAATTTTAAAATTTAAATGAAGTGACGTGCTCAGACGTTCTCTTTAATGTCCTTTTATCCATGGCAGGCAAACCTAGTGAAGTAAAGGGGAAGTTAGGTAGTTAGGTCAAGCAGAGGGGAGGCCATCCCGACCCAACATCCTAACGAGCCTAGAGTTTGGTTGGTTTGGTCCACGTGTTCATACAAAGAATATATGAAAAATTGAGAAAACGTTCATGAATCCGGTCTATCAAGCTAGAGTCTTTACATGAATCGAAGAACTAGGCGCAACTCAGACTGGGCTAAACTTTACGTAGGCCGATTTCTAGGCTAAACGTATGGGCCACGACCGATCTGTTTAGCATGCTCAAACCGACACCTTCATCAATCACTAATCTATATTCCTATTCCCATTTATCAGTAGTTTTCAATTTAGGCATAAAAGAAAATTTAAGACATGAAATAGACACGTTTTTTCTAATTTTTGATCTAAAAAAAAAAAACTTTGAGGCATCTATAAAAGGAGAAAATTAAAGAATACTTCTAGAATTGTTTGGTTTTTTTAGAGCAGCAAGGTATAAAGCACACCAAATCAAAAAGAAAATTTTCATAAATGTCATATTTGAATATTTACTTTTTACAAATATTACATATGTCTATTTGTGGCATAACTTAACACATAATATTAGAAATGTAACAATGGGCCAAGGCAAGTAGGCCAACCCAAGCCCATCCTAATATAGTGACGGCCTATCAATATTCAAGACACAACCCAGCCATAAATATTGGTGGACTGGGTTGGACCAGCATTTATCGGCCTATGCTCGACACAGCCCATAAAAAATCATGGGCCGGGCCGAGCTTGGTAGGGCCGGGCTGGCACATCTAGTCCCATAATGGGCCGGCCCATCCCTGGCCCATGTAAGCCCATAATAGATCAGCCCACCAAAGGCCCATTGTTTCCCAATTTCATTTAAAAAAAATATATATTTTATGTTTATTCACAAGTGAATATAGCTGAGTATGGCCTTCTCCAACAGAAGTCATCACAATCACATAATAACAATCTTTTTTTTAGTAATGTTGTAAACATCTTATGTAAAATTATATTGATTGTACTCGTTTTTTCTTACCAAGATTTTGTCCCATTGAGTTTTCCTTTGAAAGGTTTTTAATAAGGCAATTGTAAATAAAACATATATTTTTCATATTTTCATTGGCTATTCAAACTTTTATATTTATTAACTTATTTAAAAATTAAAAAATTAAAAATTAAAAATTGCATTCTTAAATGGGTTAGCCCATTTAAACCCATGACGAGCCAAGATAGGTTTATCCATCCCAGCTCATAAATGGACTCGAATAGGCTAGACCATTCAAGAATCATGACACAGCCCAACCTGGCACACGACCTAGCCTACATAAAATTGACCCGTTGTGTGGGTTGGGCTAATGTAATTCTTATTTGGGCCGGCCCGACCTACGGCTTGCATGAGCCTAATAAAAACAGGCCAGGCCGGGCATCTGGCACGACCCGTTCTTGCATCTCTACGTAATATTAATGATAATATGATATAAACTTTTTTGAATGCAACATAAATAAAACACTTTTAAAAATGTGAGAGAACATGTAATTTTCTTGTTAAAAACTAAACAAGTTATAGAAGTTGGATTTTGTATTTCATGAGCGGAAAAAACGAGTATAACTATGGCCCCGTTTGTTATCAAAGGGTTTTAAAGATTTGAATCAAAAGAGTTTGCTGGATATACAAGTTTGTTTCCTCCAAAATTCAAAAAATGAATCAATTTGAATCTAAGTTTTTAGAGTTCTAATTCCCTTGAACTCTTTAGACTCAGGTATATTTTCTACAGTTATGTTTTTTACAGTAAAAGCTAAAATTTTTTCTTCTATATTTGAAGAAAAAAGTCATAACTTCTTCATTTGATATCCGATTTAGACGATTCTTCTTTCATTAGAAACAAGTCATAACTTCTTCATTTAATATCCGATTGAAACAAATATTTTTTCGTTACGTTCCTAATAAAAAGATGAATAAATTAAGATTTATATTGCATATTTTTTAAGATTATAAACATTAAGTTTTATTAGATTTGTTAATAAATTAAAATTTTTTTCACTATCTATTTAAACATAAATTTTACTTTTATTTTTTATTTAAATTAACATTAACTACACTTCTAAACATAAATTTAAATAATAATTTAAATCACATAATTTAAATCAAAATAATACAAATTAACACTATAGGAAGCCATTTACCAACGGACCTAAATCAAACAACAAAACTTCCCCGCGAGTATCCAGCAATAAATATTTACGATCTCGACCACGATCATATGCTTTCCGTATTTTTCTAGCAACCACCTTCTCTCTTCTTCTCCATCTTCTTTACTAACTCACACTCTTCTACTCTCTGGAAATGTCACTCCATAACCAGAGATCTTCACAGAAGAAGTTTCTAGAAACTATTCACAATCTCTAAGAAAACACTCAACGATGGGAAAAGCTTCCAAGTGGTTTCGCGGACTCTTCGGCCTGAAGAAGTCTTCAGACTCTTCCCCGTCTTCTTCCGCCAAACCGCCTAAGGAGAAGCGGAGATGGAGCTTCGTCAAGTCATACAGAGAAAAAGACCAAACTACCCTCCACAACCACCACCACCACCATCACAACGCCGACGATCAACTTCCCGCCGCCGCCGCCACCGGGGCTGACGACTTCTCCGGCGGCCGGGACAAGCACGCCATTGCCGTGGCCGCCGCGACTGCCGCCGTCGCCGAAGCCGCCGTGGCTGCGGCTCAGGCTGCCGCCGCTGTCGTCCGGCTAACCAGCGGCTCCAAGCACCCCACGGCGTACGTTAGCGGCAGCGGTCCCAGGATTCGTGAGGAGTGGGCTGCCGTAAAGATACAATCAGCATTCCGAGGCTGCTTGGTTTGTCTTTTCTCCTTTTCAATTTTTTTAACATTTCAATTCTAATTATTTATTTTCTTAAATTGTTGTTATATCGTTAATCCTTGTTAATTAAACTCATTTTCACCGGGATTGCCAACTCTCACGAGAAACTAACACGTGTCCTTTCTTCCACATTTTTGCCTCATGGATCATAAAATCACCATTTATATGTCGTAATACCATCGGCAACGTTCTTGTTTCCCATTAATCGATTTCTTGTTTTCCTAAGTAATAAGTTAATAACTTTAATTTGAAGCAATTAGCGTACAAATATAGCTAAAAATATCCTCTCTTTTTTTAAATCTCTATATCTCTGCAATCCAGTATTCTTTTGAAATCCCATCTTCTCAATGCTCCACTTGAGCTGTCTTGTCTTGTCGTTTTTCTTAGAACATAAATGGTCACAAAATTCTTCCACCATTGTTTTTTTCTTTCTTATATAACACCCAAGTAGCATTATGGGACTTGGTTATTTTCCATAGGGCAAAGTGTGGGCATCCAAGGGGAAAAAAAACAAAAAAAGAAACTAGAAACAAAAAAGTGTGGACCTAAAAAAAACTAATTATTCCCTGATTTGTTCTCACTATTGTACATATTGCTGTGATGGCGTTTTCAGTTTTAATGGGTCATGATGTATTTCCGTTTTGAGTTAATGGTTGTTGGTAATTTCGTCGTTGGGCTCCACTTGAAGGTAGGGCATTATATGGGTAAAATCTTAATAATCTCTCTTGTATACGCACACACACATATATATGCATATGGGGTTGGTGAGTTGTAACGTTTCATTATTTTTTGTCTGCTTTGTTGTTGTTGTTGGGTTTGTTTGTTATATTATTATTGTTCCCTATGCTTGTACCTGCAACAGTTTCTTAAATTGGAAACTTAATAAAGTGCTTCTGGTTTCTTCTTTTTCCCTTGTAAGTAAAATGGTTGAAATCTTCTTCAAAAGATTTGCGTTTTGGAGTGTCGTAGAAACTAGGGGGGTGGTGGGTAATTTCCGTTTGCAGTAGATTTCAGACCTAAAATTAGATCCTGAGATTCGTTTCCAACTTGGTATTTATTCTCCTGGTGTACATGAGTTAAAACTGAACCAAAAGCTGTATTAGTTTCAGAGAAGCATTTAAGACGACTTAAAAACTTTCGTGGTGCTTGATAAGTAAGATTTTTATGATATTGGGAATTAGTCTTTTTTCCTCAACTAATTTGGAGTTGTAACTACTCGTTTGAGGTTGTGGTTCAACTCCATGCTTGCTTAAGTAACAATGCTAAACAACATAACTGGTGTTCAACACCACTTATTAATAAAAAGTAAATTTCATGCTTGAAAATATTTAAAGGCACCACCGAAATTGAACACCATAACTAATAAAGGAGAAGTCTCACAGGTATGACCTACACTTTATTAATGTGTGATTTAGACACCCAAGCTATCTTTTACTATTGTTCTTTATGGTTAATTCTTTATCAGTTATGATGCTTAACATTATTGTAGCTAGCATTTTTCTTGTTGGACCATGTTATTTCTAATATGGCTTACTAAGGGAGGGGGGGGCAGTTGAAAGTGGGCCCAGAATAGCAAAAGTTGGTCTTGGGTATAGTTTTCTTATAAAAAAAAAAAAGAATGTGAATTTGTCTTTCTAAAAGGAATATTGTTTGGGTTAGTTGGGTACTTCAATGTTGTATTAAAAAGCGGATCACCCGTCAAAGGATGTACAATACATACAATACACTCTTTTTTTCTTTTATCCTTTTTGGGGGGTAACTTGTGACATGTCATTGTCTTCTGGATATGATTGCAGGCATTGAATTCATGCTGGTTCATAAACCATATCTTTTAAGCGCTTATTATGTTCAAATTTCCATGTTAAGTCTGAGAAATGTTTCATCCTTGGCGCCTCTTTTCTCAAGACCCTTGAATTTAAGGGTCTTCAGCAGCTAAGACAGTGTGAAAAGAATGTGGACCATTGAATTTAACCATTTCTCTTTTTCATGTTACATTACATTTAATCAATCTTACTATAGGACAATGCATGGTTTATGACATTCGCAAGTTGCAACTTGCAACTTACTAAGAAGTAAGAATCTTTATTGTTACTTGGTTCTAAATTTGCTAATCATAAATGTTTTTTTGTAGGCAAGAAGAGCGTTGAGAGCTTTAAAAGGGTTGGTGAAGTTACAAGCATTGGTAAGAGGTCACATCGAAAGGAAGCGGACAGCGGAGTGGCTGTATCGGATGCAAGTTTTGATGGAAGCACAGGCACGAGCAATCGGCGGACGATTCCAAGTTTCCGAATTGCACCACTCAAGTAGTAAATCTTCAAATTGTCATCATCCTGTAAGCGAAAATTTTAACCCCTTTTCTTTTCCCTCCAGTATTTGAGTTTTCAAAGTATATGGTTTTAATGGAATGTGGGGACCTTGTACTTTATATATATTCCTAGAAGACTTTTCAGTAGATAGACTTTATGATTTTTCAAGGAATGCGGTTCAGAAGTTATTACTATAAAGGTCCATATTGCGTACATATTGTGCCTGTATAATGAAACTTCAGACACATATTAAGCCTTAAGTTTATTATGAACCAACTTTTGAAGTTCAAAATAAAAGTGGTCACAGTTTCTTTGGATTTCGTTCCCGTCTTTACCTAACTTACCTTCTGAATTCACTTTTCCTTTTCTGTAAATAAAGCATTATAAAATAACCTTTTTGCTTTAATTGAATGAAAAACACCCCAACTAATAGATAGTAAAATTATCTATTAGACGCATATTGTGAGACCTACTTTCTATTAGTATATGGTGTTAAATACCTCTAGTACCGTAGCATTGTTATAGTTGAATTACTAAGAGTATTTTCTTTGCCCCCTAAGAAATTTTAAGAGAATTTTCTTTGCCCCCTGAGAAATTTTAGATGTTTTTCCTTTTAAAAAAATTTGCCAACGCCCCCTAAGAAATTTTAAATGTTTTTCCTTTTAGAAAAATTTGCCGAACACATTGCATGGAAATGTCATTACACAAATTTTTGGACTTAGAATCTTCTGCTTTTTATGAATTGATTGCCAAAGTAACCACTAAAGTGTACAAAGTTTCTGAAAGCAGGGACCGGCAACTCCTGAAAAATTTGAACATGTTATCAGAACTAAGAGTAGAAAACATGAGCAACCATCGCTGCTTAGGGTATGTTCATTACTTCTCTCCAATCTAAAATTGTTTTAACTTCATAATCTTATATTTTCTTTGTTGCTTATATATCATTCTTCCATTAATTGTAGAAAAGTAGCTCCAAATCCAACGGCAGGGCAATCAGTGATCATGACAAGACTTACGCCGGTGGAAGTCGATCAGAGTCTCAGTTGGACGAAAGATCAGGGAACCTAAGGAGTTCTTCGGTAAGGAACAGCGTGGCAGATGACGAAAAGAGCGACCGAATTCTTGAAATTGATACCGGGAAACCCCAAAATATCACACCCAAGAGGAGAAACCTCTTTCGCTCTTCTGACCATGCCATACTTTCGGACCAATACAGCCATAGCTTTACTGCCTCGAAGGACTCCACAACACTCTACACGCTTCCCAGCCCTTCCTCTTGCGAAGTTCAATCCTTAACCCCCCTGAAGCTCTCAAAAAACGACGTCGAGGAGAACTCTTTCTGCACCGCCAACAACAGCCTGCAGTTCTACTCTGCCTCGTCCAAGGGTGCCAGCTCGAGAAGTCCCTTCACTCCCTCAAAGAGTGATGGCTCAAGAAGCTTCTTTAGCGGCTATTCAGACTACCCCAACTACATGGCGTGCACGCAATCTTCAAAAGCTAAAGTGAGGTCTCTCAGCGCTCCGAAGCAGAGGCCTCAGTACGAGAGATCGAGTTCAACGAAGAGGTACTCAATTCATGGCGTTGGCGATTCACGACAGAACGGGCAGAGGATCTCTACATTGCACGCCAATTTTATGAACAAAGCCTATCCGGGATCCGGTCGTTTGGACAGGCTTGGAATGCCTATAGGTTACAGATACTGAGATGCTTTTCCCTTTCAAGCGTTTTTTACTAGATGTTTTCTTCCTCTAATTTGACTAACTAATTATGTGGTCGATCGAGTTATTTAGTTGCGCCATTGTAAGAATCTTAGATGGTAAGTAATAGGATAGCTTTGTTTTTTTTTTTTTTTTTTTTTTCACTCGTTTAAGGACTTGAAAGAAATTGCTGCTTAACAGTGTTATTTGTTGCACTGAAGTAATGTTTTGGTAGTTGGAGTTGGTGAAGTGTTTGTGGTTGCACTTTGCCTTTAAAGAACTATGTGCTCTCTTTGAACGCTCCTATTCTTGAAATATGGACTATTGAAACTCATTTATACTAATAGCATGTTTAGTGAATCGGTTTGGACCGAAAAAAAATGAGTTCAAGTACTATAGCATACGAAAATTTTACATTGTAGATAATTTAAATTGATGAGTTTAAACCAATGCGTCAAACATAAGGTAAATATTGAGAATGTAGAAACAACTAAGAAATTGAATAGCACAAGACATTCATGTAATGAAGTAAGATTATTATACCAACATTGAACATGAAATGAAATCTTATCAAAGAATAACAACGATATTCTTCAAAAGCCAAGATTGTTTCTTGGCACGTGTTGCACTCTTTAAAATTACCATGTGCGTCAACTTAGATGGCTTACTATGCCTTGTTTGATGAATAATTAAAACTATGGTTGAAACTGCACACAATAGCATGTAAGAGTTTTGTAGTATTTACGTTTGAAACTGTATGACTGAAACCATGACCCCAAAGGCCCTAAGAAAATGACATTGAGCATTGCAGCAAGAAAAACAAGGGCATACGAGGCGATCTGAATTTTGAGCGAGGCTTTCGCCTTATTTTTACTGTGAAGGCTTAAAGAATACATAAAGAATCATTAAGCATTCTTTGCGAAACTGGACTTCATATCTCAATAACAAACACAGGATATTAAAGAATACATAAATAAACATTAAGCATTCTTTGTGTAACTGGACTTCATATCCCAATAACAAACTCAGGATATCAACACAACTAGAATTACAAAATATAATTCTAAGCAACTTTTGATTCAAATTTTATGAGAGAACATTATAACAAAAATTAGTTGAAAACTGCATTTCTAAACACCTTAAATAATTTGAACTCATAGCTTTTATTAAACTATTTCTGAGCATCATAAACATTATTCTTATCCATGTAGGCCCCTACTCAAGCCAAAAAAAAAAAAAAAGACCATCTTTGAATTTTTTATATAAACAAATTAATAAAGATTCTTTTAAAATATACACTATATACCCGATTGAATTAAATTGATTTGGTTGGTTGGTTGAAATGATTGGATTTTGTGACGCCCTAAAATTGAATCCAATTCAATTGAATTTCTACTTTTTTTTTATCTGCTTTTTCTCTTTAATCCGATCCAGTGAGAATCCAAGATTGGCTATTTGGTCGACCATCCAATTGGATTGGATAATTTGCTCACTTCTATTAATTGCGATAATTTCGATCGACCAGCGAATCCGTATAAGTCTGGTCTTAAGATCTTTATTGTAACTTATCTGTGTGAATGCAAACTGGTGTCGTGGTGTAGTTGGTTATCACGTCAGTCTAACACACTGAAGGTCTCCGGTTCGAGTCCGGGCGACGCCATTTTTGTACTTTTATCGTTTTGCCGAAATGAATTTTTATATTCCCCTAAAAAAATGAATTTTTATTGTCTATATTCCCCTAAATCTCCAGGGCATTCTAAAGAGGTCTAAAACCCCAAACCCCGAAAGCTCCAAAGACACAACCATTTTAAGGAGCGACAGAGGGGGATCAGCTTCGTTCTCGTCTCTTAACCGTAAACCACCATGAGAAGGGCCTCTACTCTCGTCTCTTCCTCCTCCTCCTCCACCCTTCTCGCCCGATCTCTCTCCACCTCCTATGGCGGCGCCGCCTCCCACCGCCTTCTCCAGGTAGCGCTGTACTCCAGCGGGACCAGAAACGCATTTTCCGATGCTCGCCGGCGGTGGTTTTCGTCCATTCTTGAATCCTTCTCTGCTGCAGGTAGTTTGTCTCGGACAATCTCCGCTGGTGTCGCTGGAGTTATGGTATCTGTCGCCGCCGCCGGAGCCATGGAGGTCTACGCGAAGGAGCCACCGCCGCCGGAGCTGGTCCCTAAGGATGTCGTTCTTTATCAGTATGAGGCATGCCCTTTCTGCAACAAAGTTAAAGGTTTGTTTTGATCGTTTTCATGATCAGTTTGTGATGTTTCTTTTATTTATGTTAAAATCTCGATCTAGATTTAAAAAATTAGATATCTTCAAAAAAAAAAAAGAAAGAAAATTGGAGGTCTGGTAAAACTATATGCAGAGACGGAATCATAGACGGAATGGTGGACGGCTGCCCCAAACTTTTTTATTTTTTATCCTAAAATTATATTCTGTCGCTTTGAAGTTCATTTAATTTTTCTTGTTTCGTCCTAACTAATTTTTCTGGCTCCGCCCACGACTGTACGGGAATTGGTTACTACGAGTCTGAATGAAGGAAATGGGGCAATGTGATTTTACTTCTATTTCTTCTAATACATCATTTAATTAATTTTTTTGGGTTTTTTTTTCTAATAAATTTAAGCTGTGCATAAATCATTTCAAAATTTAGGATGTGTTGTTGATCATTTGGCGTATTGCATTTAGTAGTATTACTGGGAAAACCCATGTAATTTTCTTCATGTGTCTTATACTCTTATCACTTAGTCGCCTGGTCACTATAAGGAAATGCTGGTTTGGTTTTTGTCTCAGCATTCTTGGACTATTACGACATACCCTACAAAGTTATAGAGGTCAACCCACTTAGTAAGAAAGAGATTAAATGGTCCGATTACAAGAAGGTTCCTATATTGATGGTTGATGGTGAACAGCTTGTCGACTCATCAGGTTCTCATCTTTGCTATCCATTGTTTGAATTCTTTGGTTGTATTTCTAATGCCAAATGTGATGAGTATATAACTTATCATTTCTTCAGTTATATTAATAATTTTTGCTGTTTGCAGCTATTATAGATAAATTAGGTGACAAACTTCGTCCCGAGAAAGTAGCCTCCTCGGGAGAGGATGAAGAGAAGAAGTGGCGCCAGTATGTTTCTTGTCTTCCTCTTGCTTGTTATTGTATGTTTACATTGGCAGACTTACGTTGCTCCAAATAGAATAAAATAAAAATATATATGTATAAAAAAGATAAACTGCTATTGGTAAAATTTTCAATATGAGTAGGTGCTGGTTGACAAGCTGGGGGCATAACTTAACAGCCTAACTCATGTATGTTTGGAGTTTCGAGAGAGGTGTTTATTAAATCTGTATTGAGTCTTTGTGTATTTTTCTTGTAAATCCTCCTTCCAGTTTCTAATTGGTGTCTGGTGTTATTTTTTTTTATAGACTCTGAGCCTCTTGGCTTTACTTGGATGTCAATTTCTCCAAATAAAGTTCTTTTTTTGTTGGTTAATAGTTCATAGGAGAATTAGTATGTACAGTTATCTTTCGAAGGAAAAAAGGTCCTTTTCTTGCCATCTACTATTCAAATTGGGCCATTCATTGCAAGGAAAGCGGGGAAAAGATTGACCACTTGTTTTTAGATTGTCAAGTGGCCACGAATTTATGGTTTTCTTTGTTGACTGTTTTTGTTGTCCTTGGATGATTTCTTCAATGTGCATCTCTATTTAAGAAGGTGGAACCTTTGGTGCTCATTTCAAATGAGAGTCAAGGTTTTGTGGAGGAGTTCTGTTTTAGCTAGTTTCAGGCATTATGATGGAGAAAAACGCTGGAAATTCTTAGAATTATCAGGATGGAGTTCTCAAGGAAAAGTATAGTTTTGCGCACTTTCGGCAATCTATAGCCAAAAACTGATGTTCCTCTCTGTTTAATGTTTTTAGTTGAGGGAGAATGTTGTTCGATTTGTTTTGTTGTTATTTGAACCTCTGGTCCTCCGTTACCTTCCTTGTATTTTTATCGGATTGCTTAGTATCAGTAATTTGTATTGAAGAAGAAAGGATGAAGCTTGGCATGATTCATGTTTAAAATTTATAATGTTTGTCCAAATTGGTGAGAAACAAAAGCTTCATTCCAAATTCATATAATTTCGTAATGCATGTTGAAAATGGATCTTTATCTTTGGGGCTAGAGATGTGTTCTTTTACCTTGTATTGGCAGAAGAAATACATTTCAGTTACGTTTCCTTATTAATGTATGTGGATCTTTTATATTTATATGGAGTAAAATACGCTTTAAAATTGGTTGGATTTTGCTCTAATTCTGCTTGATATCTTTTTATCTTAAGAAGAGCGTCACAACTTGACTCATTACTACATTATGCAACTTTTCTAACTGTAGAGTGATCAATGTATCGTCTGATTTAATCCTAACAGATCATTTGCTGATTCTTGTGGTATAGATGGGTCGATAATCACTTGGTGCATGTCTTATCACCCAACATCTATCGAAATACATCAGAGGCCCTCGAGTCATTCGACTATATTACAAGCAATGGTATGCATGCAGCGTGTGGTTTATTGTTATCTTCTCAGTCACTTAAAAAGTTGTTTAACTTTCCTCCCAAAAAAAATAGTAGTTTAATTGTTTATACGCCCTCTGGCCCCTCTAATCTGGCCTCTGGCATTAAATTCCTTTTTTTTTTGGGAAACAAGAAACTGGATGTATTAATGAACAAAATAAGTGAATGCAATGAAAGAGGGAGAGATTTCCTCAAAAAGGATCAAAAACCGGAGGAGGGCTACAAAAAGGAAGCCAACTCCTAACTATCAGCTCAAAACAAATAAATGAGACCAAAAGATAACAGCAAAAGCTCCCACATGACATGTAAAGTACAGGTGGCGTATTTTACTTTTTCCCCATTGGATTTGTTAACCCTTTCCAGTGAGTTCAAAAACCTTCTCACTTTGATTCTTTATTGCTGAATCTTCCACGTCGAAGAAATCTCACTGTTTGATCTAAATGTTTCTCTGGCCTCCACAGTATCTCTGTATGGTAGGTCGTTGGATGTCCGTCTTATAGTTTTACCAATCAAAATAAAAGTCACTTGGTCCGTCATTGTGATGTATAACCAAATTAAGCTTTTTGTTTTATGTTTGCTATTTGAATTCTAAGATTGAAGCTGCATCTGCAGGTAATTTTAGCTTTACAGAAAAGATTACAGTTAAATATGCTGGGGCTGCGGCTATGTATTTTGTGTCAAAGAATCTGAAGAAAAAATATAACATTACGGATGAACGTGCAGCCTTGTATGAAGCTGCAGAAACATGGGTTGATGCGCTAAACGGCAGAGATTTTCTTGGTATGTACTTTAATCAAGTAATTGTCCTTGGATGCTATGTATTATACATACGTACATACTAATACATATATATGTGTGTGTGTACGCACACACATATCTACGTGACCTAAGCTTGATATTTGTGCTCAATTTCATCTTCTATATTTTGTGTCAGGGGGCTCCAAGCCTAATTTAGCCGACCTTGCGGTTTTTGGGGTGTTGAGGCCAATCCGTTATTTAAGGTCTGGTCGAGACATGGTGGAACACACACGCATTGGAGACTGGTACACAAGAATGGAGAATGTTGTGGGAGAGTCTGCAAGAATGAAGGCCTAAGCTGTATTCCTCTGGAGTTCATAAATGGCATTCTGTTTCATTTTGAGTTTGCAGGGGTTGTCCCCAATTTTTATCTAATTATAGAGGGGAGAGCAAAGAGTTTGCTGCAATATACTTACTACTTGGCCGGTAAGCGTGCCATTGATGATATGGTATTGAATGTGTCAAATTTGGCTGCAAAGTTCATCTTTTGGAAAGTGAGAGAAATTATACTCAAAGCTGATAAATTTTTTCAGCAGTGCAGGAATAAAGGAATTTGAGATCCTGGTTTTAATTTAGGAGTATACCTTGTGTAAAGCTACTTATATTGTGTTATTCAAGATGTGCTTTTCTGGAACATGCCAATTGTGTGTGCTCATGCCAATTGTATATGGGTGGTTAGAAGCACGCGTTTTGTTTTATTGTTCTTTTGTTTTTTTAAGTTCTTTAAGTGTTTAAGGTAAAGAATTAAGTAGAATTAGAAGAAAGGTTTTTAAGCATTAAACAAGAAAACGAGGAAGAACCCACTTAAACGAAATGGACGAGACAGTGAGAATAGATGACTAGCAAGGTGTTTGGTAAAGTCAGTTTTACTCGTTAGTTTTTTAAAAAATGATATAAATTTTTTATATGTTATAGTATAAAGCAAAAATAACTTATAATGTAAAATTCTTACATGTTATAGTATTTTTAGTTTTAACTTTCAGTTTCAATTCACTTCTTAAACAGCTTATTAGATTTATTTCCCAAATATTGAAACAAAGGTTTTGTTATTACATGTTATAGTGTTTTTAGTTTTAATTTTCAGTTTCAATCCACTTCCTAAACAACTTATTAGATTTATTTCCCAAATACTTAAACAAAGGTTTTGTTATTGAAGCTAATCAATAAAGGAAAGTCACGCGTGTATACATAGGTATACCTTTTAGTTTTAGTTTTAAATGTGTTAATATGTCCATCTATTTTTAAAAATTATAAAGACATTTTTTTTGTAAAAATGTATTTTAATTTCATCTCTATTAATAATAAAAAAAAGACAACAATATAGCTACATTTGCACAATTTTAAAATAATTTTAGTAGATTTATAAACATAAAAAATCCTAAAACAAAACATCAAAACTAAAAAAAAAAAGAGAAATATTATGAGTATTATGACTTTTTATATGTTAAACTATTTTTTAAAAATTTTTCTTAAGAAAAAAATACTTTTCACAAACAAATTTAGTCTAAAGCGTATATTTGTCATATTTTTATGTTTTTTAAATCCAAAAAGTCTATGAAGAATAAAATTGAAACAAATATTTTGAAAGGAGATTGAGGAAAATGTTATATTTTTGAAATTTTTTTGAAATAAATATCAAATTTTAAAAATATCTATAGTATATAACAGATTTACAATACACATAACTTATTTATTGTGTAAATAAGAAATAAGAAATATTTACATTTTAAACAAGAGGGTAAATATATTATTTACACAATAAATCTATTGATTGTGTAAATAAGAATTATTTATAACGTAAACAAAAGGGTAAATAAATTGTTTACACCGTAAAATTTGACATTTACTATAAATATTTTCATAACTTATTATTTGTTGCAATTAGCTTTGAAAAAATGACATTTCCTACAACTTTTGTTCCTTAAATTCAAAAAATACTTTTGTAGTTTTTGAAAGCAAATGGATGAATTAAAAAAATAAAACTATAAAGTACCTATATGTAATGAATTATGAACCCATATTGTCTTATTTTACAAAACAAGTTAACAATAAAATGAGAACAGGTGTGTGATTGGGTTATATGAGATATTATGTAAAGAATATCTTTAAAAAATCATTTTTTAACTTTTTATTAAAGAGAACATTAATTACTTGGGGACATTCATCAATTAGATGTAAATACAGCCACCCAAAGATAAACAAGGGTATGGTTTTGGATGATGTGATAAATTCATCGTTTAAGTGCTCCACTTTGCATATGGTGAATTGGCGATGAATAGTCGCCCAAAACTACATAGCTAGAAGTTATTGCTTAGCTTGGTCTCCTAATAAATTCGAACTCACCCCTAAATATTAAACATTATCAGTAAAGTTTAAAAGTTTAAACCGTGATAATATTTACACAAGTTTAAACATTAAACTCTCACAGTATAAAACTCTCACAAATTATAATATTTAAATTTCAACCTAAAATTAAAAAATGCATGAATAATTCCCTTAAAAAACATACATGAATATAATAAACAGCAAAAAGAAATAATCACGCATTTTATATTTTAATGGTCACGTCTTCTATACTCTCTACAAATAAGGTCTTCAAACGTTGTTAAAAAAAAAATTATTATGGTATTATGTGTTCTGTACACAAAAGCCTCCAATAGAATTAGCATATAAAAAATCGACTAAAAATAAAAAATAATAAAAAAAAAGAATTAAATGACAAGGTATGAAATGTGGAGCTGAGTCCCCTCAGTCTCCACAACTCCATTTTGAGGTAGGCACACAACTTAGGTAATGGCACCAACTGCAGTGCTTGTTTCCATTATCTCCTTTGAATAGCATTAGCAACCCAAGAGTAAATCTGCAAATCATTTAGCATCTTTTTTAGTAGATAACAAAAATCAGCATTTGATAAGCCCACAAATAGGAGAATTGTAACAGCATCAATGCAAATTTGTTCCTTGAATGATAAGAAATTATTAACAATCCAAAAATGAGATGCAATAAAGTTTTTGCGAGTATTAAAATATGATAAACATGATATTAACTGTTATAAGCGCAGTAGTTTCTTAAAAAATAAATTGGACAAATGCAATTTCCAAGATTCAAGTGAGGATAATCTTACCCGACAATAAGTAGTACGATTGCAGCCAACAACAGAATGTATTGGTAAGCCTTGTGCTTGGATTTTACACGAGCATTTGCTGGAAGATGCCTGCTCTCAATATATCCGAATTGAGGACGGATAAGCAAAACGAAGCCAAGTAGAAGGCCGGTTAAAAATCCTCCAATGTGAGCGAAATTGTCGACATGGGGAAGGATTCCAACCGCTAAGTTGATGACGACGATAACGATGAGCGTAAATAGAGCTGCAGCCTACCATACAAAAGAAGAAGGATTAACGCTATGCAATGCATCAAATTTATAGGGTGTTTGGGAGCATTGGTTGGTTTGAACTAATTTTGGTTAAAATCTTAATAATATGTGAGAGCTTTATATTGTAGCTCACTTTTGTTTTAATATTACAGCATGTGAGAGATTTGCACAATAGCAACCAAAAGTTTTGGTTAAAACTGAGAATGCCAAAGACCGTATTACTATCAAACACTGACAAACACCAAATCCTATACTTCATGTGTGAAATTCTTTTTCCTTTGCTAAAAGACAAATGTGTCGTTTCTTTCGAGGGTTTGAACTGCAATTCAAACCCTTTTGCTAAACTATTGTCTCTCATAGAAAATTTAAATTTATGATCAAACTTCAAACCTATTAGCCAAACAAGCACTAAGTTTAGCAACATACCTTATTGGTATAAATAGTCCAGTTGGTTAAGAGCTCGGAGAGCATAGCTCCAAGAAGTCCAAACAGTGCCCCAGAAGCTCCGACGGAAATATTGCGCTGAATAAAGAGGGAAGACAATATGCTTCCACCCAATCCCGATATTAGGTATATTAGGCCCACTCGCACTGCAGACAAAATTAAAGATGTTAGAACGCACCAGAAACATGATACAAAGATAACAAAACAATGATACCGATGAATAAAAAGAGACAAACTAAATAAGGTGGTCAGTGGAATACCAAATCCGAATTGCTGCTCGAGACGAATTCCAATGAAGACCAAGCTCAACATGTTTGCAAGCAAATGAATGACACCAGCATGCAACCATATGCAAGTGATGAGCCTCCATCCTTGATTCCCATGTACAATTTTGGGCCATTCCAAAGCTCCCAACTTTTCCAATCTATGCAGGTAGGTAGAATTAATAAGCATTAGTGAAACTGAGAAAACAATTTGAAACTAAAGAGCCATGGCTAGCTCATTCAAAAAATATCATAACCAAAACTTCTATAAAAATTCTTCATTCGTTGCTTGCAAGCAAAATCACTTTCAGAATTAAGTACTACTAAATCCGAGAAAGCAGTTTTTAAGTTTAAGCCCTCTATAATTCTTAAAAAAAAAAAAAAAAAAGGCTTTTTCATTCAAAAGCATATCCTAATCAAAACTTCTATGCAAACTCCTCATGTTATTTGTTGTAGACAAGGAAAAACACTTAATGAGAAAATTTATCTAAAAATATCAATTACGGTAAAAAATTAAGCAAGAAGTCAGACTTTATTCCTTCAAGTCTTAGAATATCCAATTACTGAACAAGGACAAAACTAGTTTTTAACTAGTTTAACTCTCTTTTATCGCCAATTGTTCAGTATTCCTCTCCTCATAGAAACTCGAAAGACTCATTCTTTATGCTACAAGTCCCCTAAATTTTGCCCAATTCAGAATTGAAATTCATTCAATAAAATTTTTTAAAGTCACAACCACTAAGAAGTCGCAAAATACCACTACCCAGAAGAAGATATGCCAACAGAATGAGAAAATAAGAATCTTCCAATTGGCATTTAGAAAAAAAATTAATAAATAAGACTAGTAAAAAAAATTTTAACCAATAAGCCTAAATTCAAAGCAAAAACATACTTGATAAAAAAAAAATCCAGACGAACCCAAAAACAAGCAAGCAAAAATTTGCACAAGCAAACTCAGCTGCTATCTAACATTCAAGCAGTAATTTAATTATTCCATGATCCCCAAAACCCATAATATAAATCAACAAATCTCAATCCAGAAAAATCCCCCATAACCCAAATTCACACACAGCAAATAACATAATTTTAAAAAATTAAATATTTAATATCATAACCAAAAAAAAAAAAAACTCACGTAGAAGAAGAAGGGCCAAAAAGAGGGTTCTCCTTAAGGGGCTCAAACGATAGCCTTCCAAGAAACTTGGCCACGCACTCCCCTTCATACCAAGGATTGTTCTTGGGACAATTGTTGATATACATGGTAACAATAAAAACCACAATATTAGCCACAACAAACATCGGAATCAGCCATGAAGTCCATTGGTGCTCCGAGGTTTCCACATAGCACGGGTTGTTCGAGTAGTTTCCAGAAGATGGGTAATTGTTTCTACCTCTCTTTGTCCCTCCTCCTCTCTCTAGATCTTCGTTAGCCATTGGGATTCAATCTGTTTCTCTCTCTACGGTTTGAGCTGTGTTTATTTTTCGGAGCTTTTTTTTATACTTGGGTTTGGAAAATTGAGCTAGACCCAGAACAGAAAAAAAAAAAAAAAAGGACAGAGATTGAGAAGTGGCTTGGAAGGAAGTAGACGAGTCTGAACTAAGGAAGAAGAAGAATAAGGAGGAGGATCAGAGAGCAGAAGAAGAAAGAAGAGATTTTTCTTATTTTTTATTTTTATGCCGAATTCAACCGTTGATGCTTATTCTTTTCCTTTTCAGTTTAATAAACTGCCTTAAAATAGATGAGTTAGTGGATTCATTACCCTTCTCTACAATACGTGTTTTTGAGTGTTACAATGACAGCAAAAGGCCACCCTGACATAACAATGAAGTTACAATTTTACCCCTTCTTTTCCTAAAGAAATTTGGGATAGGATTTTTTTTTCTCTCTTTTTTTTAGGAGGGAAACGAGAGTTTATGCTAATTGGAACTCGAAAAGTTGTTCTTTTTTTTTTTTTCCTTTAATTTAAGGGGAAAAGAATCGAATTCTTTTATCTTATAACAAAGTCCGGCGTAGTTTTATTGTTAGTTTATACATATAAATACGTTATTTTTTTATATTTTATGAAAGGGTGTTATTAACCATTGAAAAAAGAAAACTAATAAAAAAGAGACACAACTCCACGTATAAAAAGAAAAAGAAAAAAAGAGTGTATTGTTTAAGATTAAAATGACAGCACAAAAATAATGCTAAAAGAGGTGCTAAAAGAATTCCGGCAAAAAATTAAAAAAATAATAATACTAAATAAAAAAGATGGTGCTAAAAACAATCATGATTAAGCAAACTTGTTATTAATAGTATTGCCAACCAAACAAATTTCCGCTCTTATAAGCATAGGAGAAACAATGACCAATTCCAATAGTTACAGCCTATAACCAGCTATTTCTTCAAAATTTGGAAAAATATGAATAAATAAACTAACCTAAATCAGTCCAATGCCGATTGGAAAGGGGAGAGAGATCATTTTATTTAGCCTTTTAAGCTTGGAGGTCTCTTGCATGTGACAATCACTATCAGTTGAATTCTTGAAAACCCGAATAGTTATATATATATATATAGCTATTAAAACAAGTCATGCATGAAAAACATTATTTATTTATTTATTTTGGATTTGTATAGTCCAAAATACGAGTGAAACATAATGGGTCCATGTGGTTTGCAAATTACAGACCATTAAGGGATCAATTATGACCATATGTTATTTATGACTCAAGTTTTAATACAAAGGACAAAGCATAATTGAAAAATGAAAACTACTTAAGAAACAGACAAATGGGTAGAAAAGAAAAATGTGAGGCAAAATCATCATTCTGAGCATAACTACTTTCGCTTTGCCTTCCTCCTTTTTGTTGCCCTTTCACTTAACCAAAGATTTATATGACTTCTCTTTGCACTTATTGGTTAAAACATTTTTAATAGATTTTCCACTATTTTTTTTTTGGTTTTGGAATGTAGATAAGATTGCAATATCTAACTCAAAAGGGCAAATCAGATTTTTTAATTATGGCACCCTATGTTAAAAGACCCTATGTTAAAAGGATATTGTAATATGTTGCTTTTAGTGGCGATACATTTCTTGCGAAACTAAGAGCTTTTTGTACTTTTTATGAAGTGCTCGAGTTTAGATAAAGTGGACTACCAAAGTCCTTTACATGCCTTTCCCAATTAAATTCTGTGGTGAGTAATGTTGGCATTATAGTGGATTAAACTGATCATAGAAGGTTCCGACTAAATTTCTCTCTCTAAAAAACCCATTATTATTAATTGTTTATTTAATTTTAGGCTCAGAATAAACTTCTCTCTCTAAAAAACCCATTATCATTAATTGTTTATTTAATTTTGGCTTTCTTATGTAATATGAAACATAGCTAGCAAAACGTTTCATTTCTAGGTTTGAATTACAGTTTGAATTATTTTACAATAATATTTTCTTTTATAAAAACTTTAAATTTTTGTTCAAACTTTCTATTTAAACCTGTAAACTAAACGGGCCAAACCCTTTCAAAACCAAAAAAAATGTCATTTACCAATCCCAAAAGCATATTTATACGAGTTTATTTTATTTATTTTTTGGGTCAAATATGAGTTTATTTTATTTGCCCGTCGGAGTATCATCTCAAGTCGGCGACCTAATAATAAAACACAAGAAAGTATTGGATTGAGTCAGCAATATCATCAAGTGTTATACAACACTACCATCAAGCATGTGCTTTTGTAAATTCATACTATATAGACGCAGTTAAAAATACCGACTTGGTAGTTTTGAGTTTACTCTAACATATTGAATAACTTAACAAAAAATCACAAAGTCAAACCTCACACATCATTTTATGACATAGAAGGGTGTAATATTATCTTTATCATTTTGCATTGGTACCCTTTTCTTCGGCACTAATTTTATTTCAAGTCCTTAAATTTGATAATATCAAAAAATTTACCAACTCAAGTAACTGACCCCTTCAATGACCCAATTAGCTCTCTCGAGTCCTTTTTTTGCTCTAAGTTCTCTTAAGCATTATAAGAAACCAATATAGCTCAAAAAGCACATCAATATGAAAAAAAAAAAAAAAAAAAAAAAAAAAGAACATAATAGTTTTAATTTTTAAATGGAAGGGGTAGTTTGGTCATTAAGGTGATGAAAATCGAGTTAAATGGCAGGTGGAAGTTGCTTGGAGACGGATATGGGTGGACTCCGGCATTTTGTGGTGGGGGTGATCGTGGGAACGTGAAGGAATAACTCCTCCATTGCTTACGCGTATACGTGTGCAACACAAAAAAAAAACCGCCATCTAAGCTCAGATATACACACACACACATATATATATAGATATGATTATATTCTCATTTTTGAAAGAAAAAAAAAAAAAGAAAGAAAGGAGGGCACAACGCACACGATCATACATTGATTATATTCAGACGCTTGCTTGGCAATTTGGTGGACGGATTTCTTGGTTGTTGGAAATTAGAATGCTTTTAAAAACGACACTTGCTTAGAAGCTACTCTCTTTTCCCTTTGCCATCTGGCTCACTTTCAAGTTTTTCCCACCTTGAACTCTCCCACCAAAACATCATCTTAATATCTTTTCGATTGGGACTTGGCCTCATCTTTTTAAGACCTACATGACTACTTTTCTTGTTGCTAGTTTAGTGGTCTTGTGTTAAACTTCAAGTGTCGAATCACAAATGTTTCATAAGATAAGAGGCTTAGTTACAAAATAATCAAATAGCTGTAAACATCACGTAATTTCTAAGAAAATCAAATGCGTGTGGTTGTATGTACATTTTGTGTGAAGAAACGACTGCTTTGATGAACAAGTTCACTGTAGCTACCGAATTTTACGACTGCTTAAATGCGTGGTAAGGGTTTAAATAGCCCAAAAGAAAAAAGTTGTAAGGTTATAGAGTCTAATTTAATACTATAATGGATTATTACCTTGCATAAAAGATTACAAGGATCGATTTTAGAGTTAGGGAATACAAAAGAGTTGAGGAAAATGTTTGATTTTCTCATGTAAGCATCTTTGTCATTTTGATAAATTTTCTACCACGGTCGAAAATAGACATATCTCTCATATTAAAGCTATACCATCATATTTGTGTTTTCTTTTCACCTAATTAGGTTTTCTAATTCTTAACAAAAGTGTGAAATTGAGTTTCCGAATGAAAGAGGCAAGTCTTTGCAAACTAGCTAACACCAAGAAAGTGAGTAGGTTGATGTGGTTGTGGTAATGCACAACAACAAAAGTACTAATCCCTTGAGCCTTGAAACAGATAAAATATAGCAAATCATAGGTAGTTTAACTAGCTGACTATAGCCTAATAGGGTTTGGTGGGTACATGACTTGGTTCAAAATTTGCTGCCAACCCGACTTATAAATAGGTTAATAACACTACAAATTACTGTTGTTGACTTTTATTTTTTTACATATAAGAACGAATACTAGTTGGCCTGTTTAATTGAAAGATTTGAACAAAAATCCAACTTTTATTTTCCAGAGAAAAGAATGCAGAAAAAGATTCCATCATACCCAAAAAACAAACAATTTACCACTATATATCCCACATCTATATCAACGGGCCTTCTAGCCATCCTCTTACAGTTGATGAACCCCATCCTAGTGGTCTCATGAAAGACATTTTTCTACAAGAATTAAGTGAAACAAGAATAAATATTCTACGCTACAGATAATCTCTTCCATTTTCAAAGCAAGCGCGTTCTACTTTCCCAAATCCCCATTAATAAGCATAAGCATCTAGCATATATCTCATTTAAAGCCTTTCCTTTGTGTCAATTCAAAAGGGTAAAAAAAAAATTTGAAAGAGGTGCACCACAATACACAGAAAAAGTCCCACGCAGAAATTTGACCATAGAGGCTTTGTGAATCGTTGTGGCATCTCATTTCATACACGCATATGCTCTCAAAATGCTTCCACCTAAGAAAGAAAACGCTGATAGAAACTAGAGCTTGCGAGAAAGCTATGACAATTCCATTTGAAAAAAAACAAAAAAAAACAAAAAAACAAAACAAAACAAACAACTAACTTCTAAAGCCAGGCCAAAATCTCTTGTAAGTAGCTCAAGGTTGGATCAACAAGTACCTAAATTCAAAAAAGGATCTGCACTTGATCAAATTTATCAGTCCACACGCCAGGAAAGGTTTCCTAGAAGGATACCTTATGTGGCTATTAATCACTTCCCATGCAGGTAGGTACACGCTATAAGAATTAACCTTCCATGGCAATATAACCAATCAGGCTAGAAAAACTAAAACAATTGTTGACATATGCGCTATCACTGTTTCATGATCAAGGCGGCAAATTATTGGCGTTCAAAATTAGACAATGGTCCATTGAAATGCTCAAGGAAAAACAATAATAATTCTAATTCGCATATAACAAAAACGAATATCCAAAAAAAAGAAGGCATCGGCTTTGAATCCATTCAGATACATATAAATTTAAAGCATCACAAGATGTTAACAGATTAAGCTAGAGGGGAATGGAAGGAAACATGGAAGGAAATCACCGCTTCCCACCACCACCTCCAAGCTTAGGGCCCTTAGAAGCAACACCACCCTTGGGAATATTACCCTTAGATTGAGTCTTCTGTGACTTGGCCAACTCTGCTTTCTTTGCCTTCTTTTCATCCTTGGTCTTCTTGATCCTCTCCTTAATTTCCCTGTGAAGTAACACAAAAAGGGTGGGATAATCATTCAGAAATAGCAATACATATTAAACGGCATCAAACAACTTGGCAAAATTCCCAACAAAAACTTGGTACTTTCATTGGTCAGTAAACTAGACAGAGACTGTAATTTGAGAGTATCGACCACTGCATATTCTAAAGCATTGAACAGCTTGGCAAATTGCCTACAAGAAGTTAGGACCTTTTTTAAACTCCCTAAACGAGCTATAGATACTGCAGTTTAATAGCATGGAAAGGAAGCATACCGGAGAGCAGCCTCACGAGCAGCATCCCGAACCTCTGGCTTCTCAGTTCTTCTCTTCTGAATAACTTCCAATGTGGTACCAACAATGGCCCTTGAGTAGGGTTTCTTGGTGGCACGGCGCCTCTTCTTCACAGCCTCAGCAGCAATGTCCTGAGAACACAACAAGGCCACAACGTTAGCAAAATACATTATACATATATATATATATACACACACGACAACATTAGAAATTTGTTCAAATCCATACCAATGCAGGGGTTGTTCATTATAGTAATTGTGTCACATTTATGAACACCCAATTCAAAATATAAACTGAATATAATGCAGAAAACTATAAACAAACTTCATAAAAATCAATAATTGTTTTCAAATTTGCATTATATAAATAAGAAAGAAAAAAAAAAGACGAAAAAGGAAAAATCTTGACTAAAGGAAAAATCAATAAACCTTCTTGTGTTGTTTCCGGTACATGGCCGTCCAGGTAAGCTTGGAAGGCTTCAGACGGTTGTGGAAATACCTCTTGCATTTCGAATTCGCAAAGAGAAAAACCTAAATCCCCCAAAAAAACACATTTTTAGCTTAAATCTCAAAAAAAAAAAAAAACCAAAAAACCATGAGTTTCACTTACCTGCGAATCGGAACGGACAAATCTGATACCCTTGCCAGGGTAAATCTTGGCACCGCTGAAGCGGCAGAGTTCGGTCCTGAAATGGAAAAAATCCAATCATTTTCGATACCCAAAAGGCCCAGCTTTTACATGGATAACGCAAAAAAAAAAATCATGGAATCAACGATTGGTTTGGTTAATCGAATAGCAGTTTAAGCAGTGAAATCGACTTTGTAAAGAGAGATAGATAGAGAGAGAAACGTACTTAAGAACCATGGCGTCGCCTGGTGAATGCAGCCGCTCTGCTCTGGTGGGGTGTGTGTATTGGAGTTGGGCGGGGAGAAACCCTAACGTCAAAGGTGGCAATTTAACCTAGCGAGACAAAGAGGACGAAAGCCCTCTGAGATAATACGATGCCGTTTCGTTGTTGAATTGCATTGTTCTCGGATTAGGTTTTGGGCCTAGGAGCTTAAGGCCGGGAAAGAGAGTCTTCGGCCCAATTAATTCTGTTTTTTTTTTTTCGGAAAATAGACCAAAAATATAGAGAATTAAAAATTAATAGACCAAGTTTAAGAAAAATTAACAAATAGGTCAAAAAACTATAAATAAATTTTTAACTAACTTAATTATAAAAATATCCTCATTTCAACATCAACTTTTAAGATTTAAAAAAAAAAATTACCTATTTTACGTTTTATTTCTTCCCTCCCTTTCTCGCTCCAATCCTCCATCTCTCTAACCGTGCAACAACTTGGCAAGGCGATAACGGTGACTTCATACAAGGCTGCGGCGTCAACAACTTCATCTTCTCATAACGATTTGGAACCAGATCGTCGAAGAAGATCTGCAAATATCAGTTAATAGTTCGCTAAGAGCACGACCATAACAAGGGCAACTCCACTTTGTTGTGGAGCTCCATCGTCGGAACTCGGTATGAGCAACTTGTGAACCATCGAGGAGAAATCGCTCGTCGCCATTGGTTTTCTAGTGTTGCTGCTAGCTGTCGATGGCTTTATGGAGGTGGCAGCGTGAGAAAAAATAAAGAGAGAAAGAGACAGAGGGAGACATAGGAGAAGAAAGAGAGGGCAACAGAGGGAGACGAAGGAAGAGGAAAAAGTAAAAAATTTATTTCTGGATTTCATCGAGTCTACAAGTTTTAAGGGTGGCAATTCGGGTCCATGGATCGGGGTCAGATCGGGTCGGGTTGAGCCCTTATATAAACAGTCAACCTGAACCCAACCCGTGACCCGACGGGTCAAAAGAACCCTAACCCGGACAAGACCTGATGTGTAGACAGGTTGACCCGACCCGACCCGTGCAACCTGTCAATATACTACTTTGTACATGTTCATGTTAACACGACACACTGACCCGTTAAACTCGATAGACTTGCAACACGATAGACCCAACAATAAGCCTATAAAATAAACAATAACCCAATAAAACAAAACTATCACAAAAGTTAACAAAACTTTGTATAAGTTTAACAAAAACAAATATGCTAGAAATTAGAATCATGTCAAATTGGATATACAACAAATGTTAGACTAATTTGACACATTAAAATTAATTTCAGGTTATATGGGTTATATTAAGGTCACACGAGTTCAATTTGGATTACACGGGTTGATTAACAACTTCCAGGTTAATTTTCAGGTCAACCTTATTTCGACACATTTTTTGCGGGTTATTTCGGGTTGATTTCGTGTTGATTCGGGTTGACCCGAACCCAACCCATTTTTTGCACGGGTCAGACGGGTTCGACCCAATTCCAACCGGAGGCCTATTTTTTTAACCCTAACCCGCATTTTTCATGTCGGGTTCGTGTCGTGACCCAAATTGCCGGCCCTAACAAGTTTGCAACTAGGGGTGAACATCGGGTGGGTTGAGTGGGTTTTTTTTTAATCTCAACCCACCCAGTCAAAGTTTTAGGTGGGTTGATTTTAAATTTAACCTACTCAATTAACCTAAAGTTTAAAACTAACCAACCTAATCATAGTTTAGGTGGATTGGTTAGGTTGAGTAATACAAAAAAAAAATTCAATACTAACAATTTAACTTAAAATGAATCAAAAAACTAAAATTCATAATATATATGTCTTATAAAGGCCAAAAATTTCTCAATAAGTTAAAACAAAATAAAGATAAATGCTATATAATACAAATTCAAATCAAATACATTAAGTCATAAACTAACAAATAAATCATAATAGAAACCAATACAATAAAAATAATAAGAAACATCAGCTAATATGGTGCATAATTATCAATCTCTAATACTGAGCATTTTCTCTCAAACATATCTACGTTTGTAATGTAAGATCCATCATGTGATATAAAACATGATAAGCATCTATTTATTAATGTAAGTATAAAACAAATAATATATGTTTACTTTTTGTCAAGATGCATTTGTCAATTTCTCAAGGAGGCAAACAAGAGCATTTATTAAAAAAGTTAAAAAGTAAAAAGAACCAAAATAATGCACGGATGCTAGAAATAATACATATCAAAATGCATTTTTTAACTTTGTGTAAATGTAATTTGTGTATTAAAACCATAAATATATGATATAAATATTTTATATGTATAAATAATTTGGGTGGGTTCAGATTATGATAAGTTAGGAAATTTTGAACCCAAACCCACCTCATGAAACCACAGGTTAGGTTGAATTACTGATCGAGTTCATTGGGTTTGGGTTATTTTGGGTTGAGTTAATTGGGTTTATTAGTTTGTTGAGTTCTTTGTTAGCCCTTATTTGTAACTCTTGCCATGGGTAGAATGGATATTTTGAAAAAAAAAATGTTAGAGAATGCTATTTTCTTTAATTTTTTTTGGATGTGCTATTCTTATTTCTAAAAGCTATGTTCTATGTTGTAATTTCCCCCTTTTTTAAATTGCATCATGAAGATTATTGAGAGGATAGAGAAAGAAAATTTTATTCTTTATATTTAAAAAGAAAAAAGAAAACACTTTTATGTCAAATTTCATTACAAGGACAATCTTGAAATTTTAGATAGGTATAAATCCAAAAATGCACCTAAATGGCCTTTTTACTGCTTATTTTTAAATCTTGACCTATTAATTTTTATTCCCATCTTAATTTGGCCTGCTTCCTACATTTTCCTTTTTTTTTAAGAAAATTTATGCTATGCCACACTTTTAAAAGTTGTATTTATTTTTGCCACACTTAGAAAAGTTTATGTAACACTTTCATTTATATTACTTGTTAAGTTATGCCACAAATGAACATGTGTAGTATTTATAAAAAGTAAATGTTAAAAGATAACATTTATGAAAATTTTCTTTTTATGTTTCTTTAGTTTTAAGGAAAAATTACATGTTATGCCATGCTTTTAAAAGCTATGTTTATTTATACCATAATTAGAAAAGTTTATATTACATTAACACTTATATTATATGTTAAGTTGTGTCACACATGTTAAAAGTAAATCTTAAAAAATAACATTTATAAAAAAATAAAAAACAAAACAAATAGAACTTTTTCAAACCTTTTTGAAGCATATAGCACGTTTTAAAGTATCTGAGGTAAATATCACATTCATGCCATACACGCGGCCAAACAAATTATTTGCACGTAAATAAACTTTTTTTACATTGTACTCATGACATTTACCTCGTACATTTTGAAACATACTATTTACTTTTTAAGTTTTTTTAATTATTTACTGCAATTTCTCATTATTTTAGCCTGTTATATTACTTTCGTGTGTTTCTTTTTCTTTGAGTGTATTATTTTCATATGTTATTCTCGTTTGAAATAATAAATTGTCGTTTTAAGAATATAATTACAAGAAATATTGTCGTTTTGGATATCTTGTCATTTTTCTTCTCAAAATATTATTGTTTTTGTAATGTTCTTGTTAATTAAAGATATCAGCCTTGTGGGGTTCACAATTTGTGAGAAGTCCACGCCGCAACCCACGGTTGAATAATATTGCTCTTTACTTTGTATCTATGGTTTAATTATCCTTTAACTATCTTTTCATTTTATTAAGCATCTATTATCCTTTTTGAATAACATTGTCGTCTATGGGCATTTCGTCTATCGAGTCATTGAGTTTTGTTGTCTCCTTTTTTGTGAGATATTTTGCTGCTTCTTTCTTTTTAATCTGAATTCATTGTCGTTTAAAGGTGTTTCCATCGCTTTCTTGTAATGTTGTCGTTTTCGTGTGTTGTTTGCCGTCACTTCTCGAACCATTGTCACTGTAACGTTCTATTTGTTTCCAAGAGATATTATTGTAGTTCTTAAATTTTTGTTCTTTGTAAGAGACAATGTCCTGCATACGTTCAACACAAGAAACTTATTTAACTACTGATAGGGTGTTTGAGAAGTGTAATTAAAATTGTAATTCAAAACATCATAACATATGAAGACTTTTACACCATAGCAACTTTTTCTTTTCGCTGTAGCATATGAAAGCTTTACATTATATCTTAGCAACGTTGTAAGGAGATCCTTACAGTTGAAGTAAATAAAGAGCTTTATAATGCACAAAATACTGACTAAACTATTGCATGGATACGGCAACTTAAAACTCACTTATTTGGCTGATTTATCATACGCGGGAACTCATGCAAAGGAAAACGACGTCGTTTTGCTCAAGGCTTCTAGTGAATGGTACAAATTTGAAGCCGCAGGCTCATTGCCGATAGTTTTATCAGACTCTGGAAAAATGTTAGAGGTTGAAAACACTTGTTTTTTATGATTTATTAGTAACGTTCTAAAACTAGTTATAGCTTGGCAAGCAAACATCAGCAGAGTGATTGCACATAAAAATCTCATCACTATGATTATGCTTCGGAAAGAAAATGGAAAGAGAATTCATGCCTGAACTTCAACCCATAAAAGTCTCACTATGGAAGAGACAAACTAACATCAAAATAGTAAATGATGGAAGATTTTCTGACAAGGACAAACAAACAATCTGAAGGTGTGTACATGAACCATAGACCATCAAAAGATGAGACATTTATCTTTCTTGTACCACCTTGCCTCGTTTAAGGTGCTTTAGCGGTTTCCCGAACTAGAGAAAGCTTAGCAAGAAGACCACATAACTGAAGATATGAACCAACTCCGTCGCAGATCCTCATATGAGCAAACCCAGTTTCCTGAAAAAACTCTAAATGAATTCAGGAATCGAAAGAAGGAAGGGCAAACCAAGATCTTGGAGAAAACAATGTGAAAACTCGAGATCATCACATACCTTCATGAATTCCAATTTCAAATACTCAGCCATGTCATAATTCTTAATGATACGGAAAAAGGTTGTGATTATGTCAGTGGGGGAATAACCCAAATCGTACAGCTGCTTGAGACCGGAACAGGCATCATCGAATTTCCCTTCAAGCACATTATGCAGCATGTTCTTCACATGCAGTGGGTGAGGCTGGTCACAAACCTGACCAACAAAAATCTCAGTGGGTTTATCAGTTACATACAAAAAAAATACAAAATCCATAAGGGTGTTCGAAGATGCGACCTTGAAAACATTTTCTTGGTTGACAAACCGGAAACCGCTGAACGTGGCTTGCAAGTTATTCAGTGCCTGCCTCATATCACCATCAGCAGTGAAAATAATGGCTTCAAGACCTTCTGGAACATAAGGAACCTGCATAGGTTACACTTTATGGATCAACCAAACATTTCCACTCGGTTATTAAAAAAAACTGGAAAAACATTAGAGGGGATTCAATTTAGAGGTAATGAAGCAACCAGAGAATTTCAATCCAAAAGGTAAGAAATGTGGAATCATCTGGTCAAGGTACTAAATTAAACATGAATGATAACTGGCAGCACTCTGCCTCGATACCATCTAACAACAAGTGCTAAGACATACATCATTCGAGATGCAATAAGATGGCAAAAAGGTGACACATACATCACTTCAGATGCAATAATATGGTGATAGGCTTACACCTTTTCAGCGTCAACAACTACCATCAAGCGACCAAGTATCTCCTGATCGGATAATCTTGAAAATCGAACAAGGGCACATCTACTCTGAATTGGCTCAATGATTTTGGAAGACGTATTGCACGCCAGAGCAAAACGGGTGGAGTTTGAATATATTTCCATCGTCCTTCTCAAGGCTTGTTGTGCTCCAGATGTCATACTGATTTTCAAGAGAGAAATAAACAATAGAATAAGTTTGAAAGAACCACATACAACATCATGTGTTGCCATACGCATTTTACTTCCGTAAATGTTTGAGGTTCGAAGTTTGACCATCAATATAGTGAAACATTATAAATCACTAGTTACCTGTCAGCTTCATCCAGTATAACTATCTTGTGCCGCCCAGGAGGCAGTGTCACTTTCTTTTGAGCAAACATTTTAATTTTGTTCCTCACAACATCGATACCCCTAAACAAGAACACAAAAAAGAACTCATCAAAGATCCCTTTTTCTTTAAGTTGAAGCACCCAAAAAAAAAAAAAAAAAAACATGAAATGCATTATACACCCACCTATCATCTGAAGCATTTAGCTCTAGCACACCCTCTCTATAATTTGGTCCCAGAAGTTCATGTGCAAGAGCCAAAATACTAGTGGTTTTACCAGTCCCCGGAGGGCCCTGACAATATTTATTAATTCACAGTAATAAGTAACGGCAAAAAAACAAAATAAAAATTATAAAGAACATGTAAGAACCAAGCACAATACAAAAAATCTGCTTAACCCAGAAACATGTAAACATATATAACTCACTGCAGTGCTAAACTTTGGCGACTTCGGGAATTTTTTTTTTACTTGTTTCAAAAACTACTACAAAACCAAACGAAGAAGACATTTTTCACTGATAAACTGCCTTCAAAATGCATTATTCCTTTCATTTTATGCAGGAACCAAGATACTCCCAAAACTTTAAGCAAAATCCCTTTTTTTTTCCTCAATTCATTAAAAATCAAAACGCTGATTAGGGTTTACTGTGAAATTTTTCCAAAATTCAAAGCATTTTACAAATACGATTCTAATTCCGTCCATATATATACAGTTCAACATCCCTCCGAACACCACCCGAAAAGAAACCTTAAAAAAAGGAAATCTTTAGGGGGAAAAAGTTAAATGTCTGAATTAGACAGGAGTGATTTCTGAAATTCGAGTTATGGATTTTCGGAAAAAACAAGGTGATTGATTGAAGACTTACGGATAAAATAAGGTTGGGCATATTGCCGTCGCGAGCGATGACCTGAAGCCGAGAGACGGCGTCTTCGTTGCCGACGATGTCGATGACCTTGTTGGGCCTGTACTTCTCCACCCACGGGATGTCGAAGCCGCTCGACGACGATGAAGAAGACGCCGCCGCCATTGATGTGAGAGGAGGAGGAGAAAATGTGGGGTTTTTGAATTTCGTCAAACACCAAAGAGGAGATAATCGATTCTCATCACCATACCCAAAAACCCTGATTAACTCCCAATTTCCCTCGCTTTTCTCGATTTGGAGGGAAAATATAAGGCTGTGTCCTCGTACATTTTTTTTTTTTTTTTCACGCTTGACCCGAATTTGTCGTCCATTGACAAATTGAAAAATAATTTTCTGACAATTTAAACTTAACGATCTAGACTGCCAATAGTGTACATCTTTTTATATATTACAATATAAAATAAAAATATATTACGGTATAAAAATTTTTCATATTATATTATAATATTTATTATTTTCTTAACAAGTAATATAGTAATTAAATTAATTATTAATGTGTTAATTAAAATTTATTTCATTTAAAATTTATTTCTACCTATTTTAAAATTTTCTAAAATTTTTCTATATCTATTTAGTATATTTACCGAAACGCTCTTAGAACATCAGATTAATAACTAAAATGTCATTTGACATTCTAAGAATTAAAGTCTCCAAAGGAGACATAATGCACTTAATGCTTCACCTACTTGTCTCTCACTTCCCGTTATTTTCCTTCTTCAATCGGGCCCTCCAACAATGAAAACCATGCATTCATTTTCTTTTCTCTGTGCAACACTTATCTTTCCATTCCTCCTTGAAATGTCTTCCTCTCATTCTCTTCTTCTTCTTCTTTCTTCTACTCTCTAAGCTTGAGAAACCCAGCTCCATATCATTTAAAAGTCTCTATGCTAAAGTTGAACTTGAGCTTTAAACCCTAGAATTGATTACTTAAAGTTTTTAATGAGATTTTAAGGTAAGATTTTAGAAAATTAATCTAGTTTTATCTACTATCATTACTTTGAATTTGCTCATTTATTTTGCTGCACAATTTAGATTTCATGGTTTTGAATGAGAAAGTTTGACATAAGCATATTTTCACCCTTATTTGCAATAAAGGTTAGAGATATAGTTTGATGATGATTTTGGTATAAAACTCATGAGAAAATGTTTATTGTGATTATATAATGCAAGCTGCATATTTTGGAATGGTTTTGAGATTTTGAACAAGGATAATATGTTTTAGGTTAAAAAAAATTTTGGCATTCCATAAACTTTGTAAAACCTCTATGGGCAGTGGCTATTTCTTGAAATTCTGATATTAAATTAAAATAAATTTTGTAAATTGGTTTCTATATTTAAAAAGTAGACATCTTAAGCTTTCTAACGAGCTATCATCAACCTAAATTGGAGTTATATTTTATTTTCTATGAACTTTTTAATTTTCGAATTGGAAACTAGTAAACCTATCAGTGGCAATATATCACCCGTTTACGTTAAGTAAACCACCTGTTAACCCGTGTGATAATTGTAGATAGTGAATCTATCATTTTTGTAAAAGTATACTGCCAGTTTGCCATGGTATACCAACTGCTAACCTAAACTAAGAACCCATATTTGCTCACCACTTAATTCCTTAATGTCTTGCAACATTTCCAATATTATCCTAAGTGATTGATGAATCTTATTAGGGACTAAAACATATAGATTACTTGTATACATTTTATATTGTGTTAAGACAAAAATTGTTTACTTTGGTATTCAAAAAGAAATTTGCATAAAAGCTTTAATGGCACACTAGTAAGATGGATTTACACATAATTTATTTATGAACGTAGTTGTATGTTGTGCTTTAGTTTTAATTGTCCTTATGCAAGCCTTAAGATCAAGGGAGTGTCGAGCTAACGTTAATTGATTCCGTGATTAAAAGATTGTTGATAAGCTTGGAAGGTAGGGATTCTTTTACTCATCTTTTGTGAGGTTTTGATAAATTAAAATTTGGTTGTTTTACATTACAAGCTATGTATATTATATTTTGAATACATATATATATATATATGTGTGTGACTATATCTATAACATGATGATATGAAACTTGTTCTATAGGGTACAGCGAGGAACATAATGATTTAACACATGTTGTTGTCAATTGAGAAGCATGGTTAGGAAAACTAACTCTATAAATAATGACTGAATATAGATAAATGGTAAGATGTGAAGAGGGTAGGGATTACGTTATTGGGCACGAATACCCTAAAAGGTAAAATAGGGGGAGGTGATGATGCTCCATTGGGTCGAAAGTCTCAGAACGCACTGTACATGAATCAACTTGGTGAGGACTCGGGGCTTGATGTCCCCTCACCGAAACACCCTTTGAATGATTAGAGGGTGGTCAAGCGCACCCATTGGGTTTCGATGAGTTGAGTGATACTCTATTGAACGTGGATACATAGGAATAATAATGAACTGTAATATTTGTATATATGTATATGTATGAAACTCAGTAATGATTAACTATGGTATCCACGAAATATGAGCATAATAAATCTCATAATTTGGATAATGATGAGCATTAACTAACCATGTAAGTTTTAATGTGATAATGATAATACCTAAACGTGAGTAATAGTTGTGTCCCTACTGAGCATGTTGTCCCTCATTCTCTCATATTTTCATCTTTTTAGGACTCACTAAGTGTAAGGTGGTTACGAAAAAAATAGATTAGGAAACTATGTAGCTATATTACGTTGAGATTGCCTCAATTGTTAAGACTGTTCTTCGTGATAATGTAAGCATCGATTATCACATTCTGTGACTATATTAAGATGTGTTGAGGTTAAAAAGATGATGACGACAGTTTATATTATTAAATTCAATGTGCTACATTAAACTGTGGTCTAATTATCATTTATATTTTTATTTTGATTTGAGAATTTTCATTTAAGTCCCGTGCAACTTGATTTTTGAAGTTTTACTTTTATTTCTTATTTTTGTTTTAATTCATTAAAAACTGTTAACCCCCGTATAAGGGCGTTACATATATCGTTTGAATTCATTTTTTAAATTTAAAGCTATTTACAATTTTTTTTTCTCTTTTTCTCCAAATATGACAACTATGTTCAAAATAAGATAAAATACAGAAAGTAAAATTAAATAGTTCAAAAGAAGTCCACAATTAATTCTCCAAAGTAACCACAACCACATAAACTAATTAAAAGCATATCTAGTCTCTACAAATTAAAACAAATTAATTATAATAAAACCAAAGCTAACTAATTCACTTTAGAAAAAAACTAATTCCAACAAAACAATAATTTAATTATAAAAATGATTTATTTTTTCATAAAATAACTAATTCCAACAAAACCTAAAAAACAAAATATCACTCTCCCTTAGCGCTCTCATTTTCATAAAAGTTGAAACAAACTAATATTAGAGATTGAAATATTTTTGTTTAGGAGGAGATATTTGTGTTTAATCTATTTTAAAAAAAGATGGAGAAAGCTCGTTTAGATTGTCAGTCTAACATGAAATACTTTAGCAATTGTACTTGAAGTTTGAAGCTCTCACATGCTATAAACTAAAGTAAATATATGTTGCAGTGTAAAGTCTTACGTGCCACAGTGTCAAGTTTCAGCTTAGTTCCTAAACACTCCTATAATAAAACTAGTTTAGAACTGAAACTTTTTAATTGAAGCTGGTTTTAATTTTTGTTATTGTCAATCGAGACCTTCTAAAAGGTTAAAAAGTTGTCCTGTTTGAAGTAATTTTTTCCTAAAACAATGTTCAAATTTGAATATATAATCCAACTTGACAAATACATACGTTTACATGTACAACTGGATTTGAACCTTTTCTCATGTTGCAAGTAGTCCTTAAATAAAAGGAACACGTTACCTAAAAATGTCCCTCGTGTCGCATTCCGAGCTATTATATTCAAATGGGGTAACATTATACAATTGATAAGACTCCACAACCAAATGTGTCTTGGGCTTTATTAGACCATCTCTAACCCACGCCAGATTTGTAGATTAAATACTATTTTGGTGTTGATGTTGTCTCAAGTGACACTCAAAAAACTCATGCACAAATTGGTGAGATAAACAGGAGCACGTCAAATTTGGTATGCCATTATTCGTCATGCCAATTTGGTGACGACAAAAAAAAACTAACAAAAATAGATTATGTTAGGAATATTCTTTTTTGGTGTTAAAAATTGTACAATAATTAGAGATGAAGTTACTGTTTGATGTGATAATTACTTCATTTTGGTATTGTGGGTTACAAATGCTCTTAGAGCATCCCAAATCATTACATGCACATTCTTTGAATGGATCACCACAAACCAAAAACGTTAGGTTCTAAATTTTTAATGGTATCCAAACATTCTACGATGACGATATATGGTCTTGAAGTAGGAACATGAGACTGTTATGATCAAAACAATTATTTAACATGTGATTTGTTTCGTCAAATTTTGTCTCCTCTTTCTTTCATTTTTAATTTTCTTTGTGCCAAACAACTCAATATTCTTTTTTTTTTCCTCATAAATCCCTCGTCCAATATTTCTCCTCTCCTTTTTTTCAACCTACCAAGCATAGGCCGAATCTATACAAATATTTATCAGAGCTATCTAAGATTAATCATACCCCTACACAACTCTATACAAATATTTCGTATATTTTCACAGAAGTCAATAGGGAAAAACTTTTTTGATTTTAAAAAACTTCTAAAGAAAATCCCTTTTTTATTTTTATAAATTTTCATTTACGAGCGTACACTTAAACTTAATTATAGATAAATAAAAGTTAAGTTGATTGTCTATAAATCTAAATTCTGATATAAAACAAAATAAACATGTAAGCAATTCATTTAGATTTTTCGTAAAAAAAATTGATTTTTTGACAAATAAAATACAATAATTTTAAAAATTAAGAGGAGATTGCAGGATTAAATCATGAGAACAGCTAACCTTCTATAAACTAATACAATCAAAAGTTTGCTATTTATTTCTTCCTATATCAAGCAAAGAATAAAATGACTGTACTAAAAAAATGACTGTACTATTTTCCTTTTTTTTAGAATTTTTATGATAATAATTGTATTTTTTGTTTTGCTGATATGAATTGTAAACAATTCATATAACTAAAACAAAAGTACAAATCTTATAAAAAAAAATTCGTTAAAAAAGGATTATTTTTACATTTATCTCTCGAACTGTATAACTTATATCACTTTGCTCATTGACTTTTAAAACGTACTATTTAATCCCCTCAAACTTTGTTTCGTAATCAAGTTTCCCCTTTCCATCACACTCTATTAGTTTTTTGCGTCACAACCTGCCTTTTCAGGCTGTGATAAAACTCTTTTTTACCTACTTTAGGACAAAAATTTAGGATTTTTTTTTAATAAATATTTTACATATACTGGTATAACAACTTTTGAAATACAAACATATACTTGTATTTACATAATCACCTTTCCTTTGCAGTATAGTTTATCAAACGTTACTTTCAAAATATCTTAAAATACAATACAATAGAAACCATACCCAGTCTGCACACATCCGTCTGCCAGCTCATCATTACGATTTATTTTGACATTCTTGTCAAAATACCTACAGCATGAAATACTTAATGAGTTAACGCTCAGTAAGTCCCATAAATCCCACATAGACATTCAAATAAATGCATGAGTCAATTATGTTTTCTTATAAACTTTCCTTATCTTCATCATTTCTTATCTTTACTAGGACCCAAGTATTCGTACCATTGCGCAATTTCATTTAGGTCTACGTAATATCGTGACCATACTATATCCTTTAAACTCCCCTTGATTTAGGAGTCGGTACGACACTTTTCTTAATTCTGGGTGACATATTTACCAATTCATTTATTATGATTGACATATATTCGGTAAAATTCACTAACGCAAGTGCACGTTATCGATCAAGTAATATAACAGTGAGTAAGAGTATCGTCTCACAGGACCTGTTGTATAATAATCTAACTAAGTACTAAAGTTGGATTGACTCTAAGGTCTATCTAGCTGATCATATGAAGTTGTGATTGAATAAACTACTGAACTAAAGTACTAAATTAAGAATAAAAATTGCAATTAATTTCAAGAGATACTTCAATAAGACAAAGCGTTAAGGCATTTGATTTCACCATAATCACTAGATATGAATTTCATAAAATTATGTAACCCAATTAACAATACACACGTGACGACGAAAATTCCTAAATTATTTACTATCCTATCTCTAGGTATAGCAAATCTACTTAATTTATTAACTCACTATATCTCTATGTGAATTTAAATAAATCGGAATGCATTAGGATTCATGAACTTTCCAGATAAAGCCACACAAATAATATGATATATCTCTATCCATATTTAATTCATGGTTATATGTTAGATGAAGCATTTGCATAATTCTCCCTTCTCAGTTTTGAACATGCACATCAAATCATTTAAATGGTAGCTAATCATTCAAAAGCATTAAACATACTAACAAATAACTCACATGAACGAAATCAATTATGTTGCATAAATATGAAATTCACATCGTCATGATTAGGCTACATCATAGCCCTAACTAAGAAAATTAGAACATACTTAAAAAAGAAATAAAAACTGAAAATTTAATTGAATCAAACATTAAGAGTTAAGAGAGCAAGAAATTCTGTCACCAATCTCTCATTTCTTACTCCGGATTGCTTGAGGGCTTTTAAGAAAAATAAACAACGCTCTGAAAAATAAGAAAAACCTAGCTCTTAAGACTATTACGTCGTTGTCTATTTATACTACTCTTAAGTTAACAAAACCCTTGTTTCACGTCCAAAAATCGTGGTTTAGAATCACCCTCGGCGCCGTGGCCCTTCTTTCCAAGCGCTACAGCGCTTCTTTTCTGCCATAGCGCCGCGGTGCTCCTTTCCCAGCGTCGCGGCACTAAGTTCCTGCCAACTACTGCTCAGACTCTCCTTAGGCGTCGCGGCCCTTTTGCTCTGCCAACAAGGTCCAGGTCCAAGTTTGTGCTTGATTTGCAATTTTCTCCAATTTCTTGTGCTTGTGCTCCCATTTGTTTTCTTTTCTTTCTTTCTTCAACCTACATCAATAAAAGCATACTTTCATGAAAAAGTTGGATGTATCATGTAATTTTTCTCAAGAACATAGTAATATTCGCTAACTAAAAGTGGCCAAATAACTCTCTAAACTAGAGTTATCAACATACCATGCATGATGTGATGTTCACATGCTATCCATGACACATAAATTCATTGCATAGCATAGTACACACAAGTACTTACTTTATATGCGCACAGGTATTCATCATTGTACACATGAGTATGTAACATGTAATACACACAAGTATTCATCATTATACACACAAGTACATAATATATCGTACATGCTAATACAAACATGTTATACACTCAGGTATTTTAATCGTATATTCACAGGTATTCATACTGTACCTCTAGGTATTCATCTCATAGCAAACACATAAGTTTGCACCGTAATATATACTCAGGTGTATATATACATACATCCTATACCTACGTTTTCATACTGTAAGTGGGAAAGATACTTACTTGATTTCGTGTGTTGCATAAATCGACCTTGATTTTCCTTTGTCCTAGACTTCTAGGATTCTGTTGGCCAATTGCAAAAACCATTAGCGACTTTCATTATGTTTCGTTACAAAACGTTCGTCACTTAATTAGTTGAGTTGCATAACTGTATACAACTCTGAACCCACTTGTTTCCTTATTTCTATCTAACTTTACCCTATCATCACTTACAAAGGGCGAAGATCTTTCTAATCATCTTCTTATCCCATTGAAAACATTTCAGAACGATTCGGTTTATTCGAGCAAAAATGACGATTTTGCCATCAGTGAGCTTACTGATCTACCCGAACTCGATTTCGTTATTTTAACAAAAATAGCTATATATTAACCTTAAAATAATGCCCTAGTGGCCTGTATCCCTTTATTTCACACTTATGTTTATTTTCTATAAAACTTTACAATTTAACCCTAAACTGAAAATTTTGACAATTTTGCCCCTAGGGCTAAAAATGTCCTTTTTATTTCAAAATTTCCTATCTTTCTCAAGGATCATTTTTGCTCAAAGTACCATATTCAAAATCCTTTCAAAAAATGACGTTTTTGCCCTTTTTAAATTTTTTTACAAATTTGTAAATTCTTTAAAAAATAAAAATCTCACTATCGGTCGAGATTTTTGACAAACTGTCTACAATACTTAATAATTATATACAACTTTCATGTTATAACTTTTTTCAAAATCTCACTGTACAGGGGTGTTTTTGGCCACTTTTCAATTCTATTGAGAAAGAACTTTTTCTTTCAATTTAGTCCTTAAGGCATTTTTATAAAAATCCATTTCAAAATTACAAATCTATCCCTGTAGAAACCGTTTCATGCCTTATTCAAATCATCCTCATGCTCAAACATCATTTTTACTAAAATTAACATCAAATTTACAAAAATATACTTTTTGCAAAAATTGCCTATTTGCACTATAAATCAAAGTTTCACAACTTAAACATGCCATACATCACATATATATGAAATTTCATTAAATACATGCTCAAGAACCCACATGGGTTTTAAAGAATGAAAATCAAAACAAAATTTGAAAACTTTAAACTCAAACTTACCCAAATAACACTCTTTTGATTTCTAGCATTCCAAGGCTCCTTGAACTCCTTCTTTGGCTTCATTTTCATGCAAAAACACTATGAATTAATTTCTCCCTTAACCCATGAAAAATCCCTTGAAAACTTGCTAAAAAGTTTGGGATTTTACTTTAAATCTTGTGAAAAATCCTTGAGCTTGCTTCTAAAACTTGTTTTGGGGTTGTTTTTGCAAAGTGTGAGGTTGAGAAAATTTTTTGAGAACTTTGGCTATGGCTGACGAATATGGGAGGAAAGGAAGAAATGAAAAATTTGTGATAACTTTGTAATAAATGCTTCCTTATCCACTTGATGACTCATGGTAACCCATGAGTATACCCTAGGTGTCATCATGCTATTGGGTCACATTTCTAAGCTTGGTGGCCCAATCAAATTCGGTTGGGTGTCCACTTTATGGGGCCCAAAAATTTGTACAGTGTAATTTTTCTTACACTGCCATAGTCAAATCAGTGTATTTTCTATCCTTAGACTGTATATAAATATTTAACTTACTTTTCATTCACTTTTGGAGCCCAATCATGACTTTTTAGTATTTGTGTTTTTGCTTAGCAGTATTCTTATACTGCTCCGGCCTCCTTTCTATCCCAGGTTAGGGTTTTGATAACCTCTATGTCCTATTTACATTCTAATCTCCCATTCGTTTATATCATAATTTTACAATAAATCGTGATATAAAATTCATTCTATGGATATTATTTACAAATTTCTGAGAATTAAACTCATAAAATCTGTATTTTACCATATCCAACATTGCATCACAATTGTCATCAAATTTGCAATCAATACCGCTCATTCATACTTTATCGTAAGTTTTACAAAAATTACAATTTTTTACAAAAATATACATTTTTAAGAGTAAATTTATTAATTAAACTCAATTAAATATTAGGTTTTATTAATGAAATTTTATCGGTCGTTACATTTTGTCCGTTATTTTGGGAAATATTTTTATATTTTTTCTCAAAACTATGTTACTTGTGTTATTTTATCCCATTGACTTTCATAACATGTTATTATGTTCCCTAATTTTGTTCGTTAGCAAATAATCTCATTCTGTCCTATTTTGTTGAGCTTTACAAGTCAATGTTATTTTCCTTCCAACTTGGGGGGAAAAACCTCAAATATAAAAAAGAGTTTGAAGGAAAAAATAGATTGAGGGAAAAAAGAGTTTAAAGAAAAGCATTATTTTTTTTAATAGGTCATTCTAACCACATAAAGAGCTTAACAAGAAAAAACCCCACAAAATTTCCTAAAAGAATGTAGCTTTTAAAGCTTCTTAGAAAAACAAATTATTTTACTCTCTTGTAAAAAAGAGTTTAAAGAAAAGCATTATTTTTTTTAATAGGTCATTCTAACCACATAAAGAGCTTAACAAGAAAAAACCCCACAAAATTTCCTAAAAGAATGTAGCTTTTAAAGCTTCTTAGAAAAACAAATTATTTTACTCTCTTGTAAATAACTTCTTGAATTTTCTTTGTATTTGTATCTGAATGACATGTTGTAAAAAATATTCATATGCATTCTGTGGGCACATTGATTGCTTTGATGTGACGGTCTTGTAAAGTTGAAAGAAAAAAAAATCAATTTATTAACTGAATAGAATTTGATGGAATGAGGTTATTTACTAACAAAAAACAGGACATAGTAACACATTTTGAAAGTCATTAGGCAAAATAACATAAGTGACGTAGTTTGGGAGGAAATATAAAAACATTATGCCAAAAAGGGTTTAAAAACTAACATAGTTAGATCAAAGATGATACTTGCTTACGGACAAAGTTTGAGGAAATTAAGTGGTACGTTTTAAAAGCCAAATGGCAAAGTGACATGATTCGGGAAACGTAAAAATAATCCTTTCCTTTCTTAATGGGAATTTTTATGATAGGAATGGTACTATTGTTTTACTTATATGAATTGTTGTTTTAGTTGGTTCAAGTAATTTTCCAAGGTCAACTAATTTATGATAAGGAGTAATTTTATGTTGCTTGCTGTAAATTATTAACGTAAACACTCATTGATCAAACCGTTATAAATATCATACCATAAACTTTCCTTCACTTCCCTCCCATCCCATTTATCATCAAACTTACCACTAAATGAAACTAATAGGGTGTTTAAAAAAATAATTTAAATTAATAATTTAAACTATAAATAGTATAAAATATAATAATATAAAATTTTTATATATTATAATTTTTAAGCTTAAATTTATAATTTAAACTGCTTTTTCAAATAGTTGTAAAACAAACGAAAAGTTAACGTTAGTACTTATTCTTCTATTGCTATCTGAAAAAATTATTATTTTTTTAAAAGAAAAATCAAGCAAAAATTTGTGCCATAGTAAACCGGTCGAGCAAAGAATAACCTCCTGTTTGGCATTGTGGTGGGAACCACGTTTACCACCACAAACTCAGTTATAAATAGTATAAAGCTCTCACATGCTACAGTAACAATTTAAAAAATTGCTACAGTATAAAGCTTTCACATGCTACAGTAAACGTGGTTCCCACCACTGGTTCTCACCACCTTCCAAACACCCCCTAAAAATAAATAAATAAAATTCCGTGACCCAATACTTCACTCAATCAGGCAGTTATCGTCACCGCTCACCATTCGATTGAAGAACGAGCGAACGCTGATATAACAGCGGGACCTCCTTCAATGACGTGGCCACTCTGATTACCGAACAACCGAGCACAACGTTAAAAAAAAAAAAAAGAAAACTGTTCTCTCGATAACAACTTAATTAATAATTATTATTGAAATTAAAATAATAATAAAAAGGAACATCGTCATCATCGTCGTCTATCTCCAACCTTCCATTTCTGAGAAAGGTTCTCAAACAATCCAAAACCCACAAAATTCCGAAAATCCAATCTCGATTTTCCCGATTCTGGAGTCCTATTTCTTCCATTGATGGATTAAATTGGTTTGATTCCAGGAGTTAGGGTTCCAAGGAGGTGAAAATATCCTATATTTCTCTCTCTACCATGGCGTCGACAAGGGCTCCCAACCGATCTTCGGAAGATATCGTCGACACGACGCCATTTATCGGCGGTGGTTCCTCGGAGGACGGATATTCACCAAGCGGCCGGTTCGTGCAGAGGCAGAGCCTCCGGCAGGCGGCGCGGTTCCTCCGGCAGGCGAGCGGCAGGCGGATGATGCGGGAGCCGTCGATGCTGGTGCGCGAGACAGCGGCGGAGCAGCTGGAGGAGAGGCAGAGCGATTGGGCGTACTCGAAGCCAGTCGTGATCCTGGATGTCATCTGGAACTTCGCCTTCGTCGTGGCGGCGGCGGCGGTGCTGGTTCTCAGCATCCGCGAGTCGCCGGAGATGCCGCTGAGGCTGTGGATTGCCGGCTACGGGCTCCAGTGCGTCCTCCACGTGGTTTGCGTATGCGTCGAGTACCGACGGCGGCGACGGCGGCAGAGGAGCTCGGCTAACGCGGCGGAGGAGGGGAGCCGTAGGAGTTCGAGTTCGGGGTCCGGGGAGGTGTCCACGCAGTATGTGTCATTGGCGCAGATGGACGATGAGAGCAATAGGTAAGTTCTGCTGTGAAAAATTTAGTTCTCGAAAATGAAATTTAATAATTAATTCATTTTAATGTCGATAGTTTGGATATTGAATTATTGATAGATGATTGCTTATACGTTTCCATGATTGCTACTTTTTTTTGGGGGTAATGTTATGGATTGCTTATTAGTTCCCGAGCTATGATTTGTGTCATTAAGATTTCTTAAGCTTAGAAAATGTCCGACTTAGCAACTTTTGCCGCATTTGTGAGGAGGTAAGTTCTGGGCTAAAGTGAGACGAGCTTTATAGCTTGGGGAATTAGTGAAATTAGCCTCTATGTTGACGAAAGATTACCAAATCCTTCATAATTTTGAAACTATTTGAGGGGAAAAGGGGATTTGAGGCAATGCTTTCTTGTTGGCCAGTTGGGATGTAAGCAGCTCTTGGCATGTTGGAAAGCAAGATGATACTCGTCATGAAAGAAGTTTCATGATATGTTGTAAAACGGAAACTGAACTTTTCAAGGATAATTAAATTGGGACAAAATAGTAATTTTACCTTTATAGAAGTGTATGTAATTTTGACACAGTTGATTTCATGATATTCACCACAAAAATTTTCATAATATTAAGGCCCCGTTTGGTATTGTTTTGAAAATTTTTAGAATTGTTTTTCACCTTTTTGAGGCAAAAATTTCAAAAACACTCTTAGTACAATTCCCCAAAATTTCTCACTTTCCAAAACAAAACCATGGTCACCTATTTTGAAAACACTACCAAAATGTCCAAGTGTGCAATCATTCTGGATAGCAGATGTGAAAGCTGATAGGATGCTGATATTAATAGTTACCAATGCCATCTATAGGATCGAGGCAACCTGCAATTGTTAACCAAATGCGTGATATTTTTGACACCACTGGATTTTGAGGAAGGGCATTGAGTTTGCTTGTAATCATATGCGACATGCTACATTTCTTATTCATGATTTGTACTCAATTTTTCCAGTTAGCTTTGTTAGATCTTAGTTTCTTTTACATGATAATATCCAAACTCAGAATGTTATCATCATCCACAGCACCATGGTTCCTCTTCTTCTTCTTCTTTTTTTTTTTTAAAAAAAAAGTTTTCAGTTGATGATGATTATGATCATAACTATGACAATGATGATTTGTGCTTTATTTTTTAGCTTTTAGGTTCATTTGATATTTTTAATCGTAATCCAATGTTCTTCGGAAACAGACCATATTGCTAAATAATTCATTTTATTTTATTTTTTTGAAATGAAATAGGTCCATTTGATCCTTTTCATCCAATGCTCTTATATACCATATAAGATTCTTAAAAGTAATTTACATACCTACCATATTTTGCTTTCTCTTCACAGCAGTGTAGCAAAGCACCTGGAATCTGCAAATACGATGTTTTCATTTATCTGGTGGATCATTGGGTTCTATTGGGTATCTGCGGGTGGTCAATCTTTAGCCCAAGCCTCCCCTCAGCTTTACTGGTTTGTGCTCTCGCTCCCTCTGAAACTAAAATATTAATCTGCAATCAATCTTACCTTGGGGTATGCCACTTGGACTGCAGGCTTTGTATAATTTTCCTTGGATTTGACGTGTTCTTTGTCGTTTTCTGCGTTGCCTTGGCATGTATCATTGGGATTGCTGTTTGCTGCTGCCTTCCATGTATTATTGCACTTCTATATGCCGTGGCAGATCAGGTAGTTTTAATAATTCATGTGGGCTGAATGAGTTGCTGAACACAAACATAAGTGTTCCAGACCTGTTACATTCGCTTGTGATTGGTGCTAAAATTGAAACTTGAAAACAGAAATTCTTTTATGTGCATATCCAAAATTGTTCTGTTAAAAAGTCTATAGGTCAAATTTCAGTCAGTCTTTTAAATGTATGGTATCATCAATATAGTGAGAATCTTGGTGTCATAAGTGGGATTTACCTATCATTTTCTTGGCATGTTCCTTTAGAAGAACTCAATTGCAGAACTCAATTAGAACTTGTTTATTCAGGCTATATTTGGAAGTCGATAGTCATGCTTAGATGTTATATATACCATGGATGATTCATCGAAGAGTTTCACTCTGATCGGCGACACACTTGCCACTCCATCAGTGTGATTTGGTTAGGACTGAGCAGGATGGATATAAACGTGTACAGTTGTTTATTTTACTGAGCATTTCACTGCTACCATATTGCGTGCTTTAGCAACACACTGTTTTAGTGAAAATCAAACAATTTAGCCACATTTTGCTTTATTTTATATACTTTTTAACATATGAAGAACGGGCTTTTATTATATTTATGTTATTGGAATAATTGTAGCTTCAGTCGTGTTTGATTACTCTTCTTTGGCATCCTTCAATTATGTTATATGACTTGATGTAAGCAGGAAGGAGCATCAAAAGAAGACATTGAGCAGCTGTCAAAATTCAAGTTCAGCAAAATGGGGAGTAGTGAGAAGCTTGCTGGTGATGCACAAGGACCTTGTGGAGGAATAATGACTGAATGTGGCACGGATCCACCCGTTGAATACGTTCTCTCACAGGAAGATGCGGTATGCAGACTTATGTTTCCTTTGTCTGACTTTTATGCACTTGGCTTTTATGTATGATGACACATTTTGCTTACTGGTTCTTTAGTGTTTTAACAAATGACATCTAAATGTCTTCTTTTTGGCAATGTGTAGGAGTGTTGCATCTGCCTTACTGCTTATGAAGATGGCGTGGAACTGAGACAACTTCCCTGTACTCACCATTTTCATTGTTCCTGTGTCGATAAGTGGCTTTTTATCAATGCTACATGTCCTCTCTGCAAGTACAACATTTTAAAGAGTAGCAGCTACGGTGAAGTTTAGATGACTTCCAAAGGATTGTGCACGAGCATACTGAGGGTCTTGGAATTCTTTGTTGTTTGAGCGTTAGTTTGATGATAAAGTTTGTCACTCGACTTAATGCAGGCAGCTTCTGTTTATTTTTTGTTGTTGTTATTCCTTGTCTCTTTGGTGTGACAGTTGTTGCATCGGCAACGGCGAAGATGGCGTGTTCCACTTGTTTTTGATGTATATGGGTGCACAGGTTTTGTTGGTGGATGATAAGGGGTAGTTGTTTGCTCCTGTTTGTATCTATCCTCTTTTTATATCTATGAGGCACATTGATAGCTTTGCTCGTTGAATGTAAAAGGGCTTGCCCATGAACTTTTTAGCCAAATAGAGAAAAGGAAGAGCGAAATAGAGAAGCCCTGGCGTGGCATATGTCGGAAACGACATTGAAGTTATGTTAGGGGAACTTACCAAAACAAAATGCTCTGAGATGTTTTCATTGTCATATGCATAAAATTTTATGAAAATGTTCATGAGGATAACTTTCTAAACGACCGGTCATGTTAGTTGGTGCATGCTGTTGGGTGTGTGGTAACAATGCTAGGTACATGCTTCGCTGCATAATGTGACAGTTTTCATCGTCTTCTCACACCAGTTATTATTGAATCTTCTACAACAAGAAATTTTTTTTTATTTTTTGGTTGGAACGGAGAATTCATTAAACAACGCAGAGAAAACAAGCTAGAGGCGCCCCTAGTAGGAAGAGGGAGGGGCCTAAACTAGGTAATCTATCAGTACATTGGAAGGAAGCAAATTAAACTGGATTGAGCCTACATACAAGTGAACTTTAGACCGGAGAGCCAAGTTGTGAGCAATGAGGTTGATTTTTCTATCAACCTGGAGAACTGCCCATGCAGACAAGCAAGGCACGTGGGAATGAAAAACTTCTATGAGGCTCGCTATTTGCCGGGGTTTGTCTTCAAAGTTGACAGTGACGCTCTTAAGCATTTCAGCTGAGCCCTAAGTCTCCATAACATATCATAATGTATCGTATCTTTATAGGATTATCCATAATCGGCTTAAGGATAAATTTTGTTTTACCTTCTTGATTATTTTTATCATACGTTTCATTATCTCACCATCGGAAATCTTATCACTCAAAGACAGTATACCATTCGTTACACATACGTATCCAAATGGTTGAGCGCTCCAATTTTTCAATTACAAAATAACGTATATAAGAGGATATCATCTACTCCTATAGAGGAGCTATGGAATTCATATCTATGAATAACAGGTCTACTGCTATCAAGAGTTTTACCTCCAACGTACTGGCACGTGTACCAACATAAAACGTGGATGTCACCTTTTGGTATATCAAAAGACATAAATCAAGACAACGGACCCACTGTCATCTTAGGATTAAGATACAATACATATGATTGTCTAAAGTGAATCGATTTATCGAGACAAAATTATTAATCTAAATCAATTCACTTTATATCCTGATCCAACACATCGTCACCTATGACAATGTGCTAATGTTTCCATTCGCGGAGTCCACCTCCGATGATCAAAACAAATCATCTTCTGTTAAGGATATAGACAACATAATAATCTTTACATGAATAAAGCACCCAACTTTATTCCCTCGATTACGGATCTTATAATTTAGACCGTCACCTTTGGAATCATATCTTTCACATAATCTGTCCATCATATGCCTGATTCTAAAGGTTTAGATTGACAGTCTTAGACTTTTATTTGCTTAGCATACATTCAACAAATATTAACGTAAAGAGGACAATATTTGGTATATAAATAATAAATAAATTCTTTATTGATAAAAATGTCACAAAAAACATATTTTATTTTTACTCCTTAGGATATACATGTCCAACGGCAAGGCTATGGAATCTATAATCCAAGGCTAATCCCAAATCCAAGTGTGCACTCCATTGCCAATAAGTCTGCAGGCAACTTTTGAGATAAGGTCTAAGGCACTACAGATGTTTTTCCAAGTCCAAGAAGATTTGAGAGGACGATAGTAGTGGAAAAAGGGCTCTCGCTAAAGGTACTTAGCGTCTAGAACCTGCAAACACAAAGAAGGTTTATTAGATAAAACCCCCCACCCCCATTTCCCTAGAAGTGCCCTATTCATGTCTGTAGATCTTCGGACACAAAACCCCCCGACACACTTAGGGGAACACAACTTGTCCCAAGCCTCGAGTCTAAGATAAGTTGAGCCGGATCGATTGGTGCCCCACCAAAAGTCACAAAGGAGACCATTAATTTGGGTTCATGCAGACTTAGGGAGGGCAACAATTTGCATGGGTGTAACTCGCCACTGACTAACCCACAGATGTAATGAGCTGGAGTCTCCCTGCCTTCGATAAGACTTTGGTCTTCCACCCCGCTGGGTTGGTTTTCAACCTCTCGATCAAAATGGCAAAGGTTTGAGCCTTATTTTTTAGATGCCCCGCCTTTTTGTGGCCGTCACTTAATTTTTTTAAACATCATTCCTAAACTTGAAACATACTTTTCTTGAACTATAGCTTACTTACTTAGTAAGAAAATGTTTGATAATTTTTTTTTCTTTACTTTCTTCTCTTTTTTAAAGATACTTCAAAATCTGTTGCAACATCCATTACAACGTAAACTGAAATATAGCTTACAACTTAACTTTATAATTGTTTAAAATATTTCGTAAATATATCTTTTAAAATATTTTTTGTAAATCATGTCTTCTAAAACATTTCTTTAAATGTTGACCTTCTTAAAACTTTGAAAACACTATATTAAATAATATAAATTGTAGTGGTATCCATGTCGAAATCTTCGCGTCTATCCTCCGTAGCACCGAACTCTTCAAACAGGTCCTATGGGTCATCCGTAGGATTACGTACAGCATGAAGAAACTTATAATGAGCTTTCACTCAATAAGTTTAAACAAAATCTCACAATACATTTAAAACATTCATTGTAAACAAAATCTCACAATACATTTAAAACATTCATTGTAAAACTTTTTTCTTAAAAATCTTTCTCATTAGACGTTTTTCATAAATGATTGTCACGTTTCTAAATGTTTTTCACAAAACGTTCTTTGTAAAAACAATACTTAAAGGAATGTAAGCAATAACAATATGTAATTCTATTTATGCTCTTTTATGAACATTTTATCCCCTTTCTTAACTTTTTTGAATTATTGGCACAAGTATACGTACCAAACATGCTTGACCATCGAACATCGAGGCCATAACATAATTTTAGCATGACAATCCTCTTGGGTCGGGAGGTTGGTACGACACTTTCTTATCTTAGCATAAGGGTTTTGATTACCAATCTTGTAATCTTGATAAACATGAAGCATGACATAACTCAATGTCTATAACAAACATAACAATTGCAAATCATAACTTGAACTATAAATCATTATGCATCACACATGCAAACATACTTTAATTGCAAATACATTGCAAACCTTTACTTGATCTTTAAAGCTTTATGCATAACATATGCAACACATTTGCCAACTTATATAAAGCATTTAAAAATAATTTTCTTCATATCGTATGAGAGGTTTAAAACTTACTTGGACCAGCTCTAGTGTTCCTTATGTCATTCCTTTTTCTTTTGTTAGTTGGCTTTTGTGTCTTAGTCAAACAACACCAGACTTATTAACTAACTTCATTTCTATCAATCTATTCGATTGATAATGAAACTTCAACATTAATAGTGCATTTCTTTTTACTTAACTTGGCAGCCCTGTCAGTTTACCTTCCCCTTTACTTTGTATTTTGTTGGTTTACCCTTTTCATTTGCTTAACTTTGTAACCCATTGGGTTACCTTTTATATTTACTTAACTTTGTAGCCCTTTGGGTTACCTTTGCTTTTACTTAATTTAGTAACCCACCTGGTTACTTTCCCCTTAACTTTGTAACTCACCGGGTTACCTTTACCTTTTACTTAACTTTAACTGTTTCTTGACTAGTTTTACCATCTCACTTGACGGGTTTGTTACTTAACGTATTACAAAAAAATTTTCGTCTAAGATCATTTTGCTAATTCGAAGTGTTCGGTTATGTTTTAGCCTTTTTTTTTTTACAAATGACGATTTTACCCCTAACGAGTTTTTGGTAATTCTTGTAACTTTACTACAATTCTTGCTTAACTTTACCACCTCATTACTTATGTGTTTCTGAAAAATTCCTACTAAGGGGTGTTTTCTTATATCGGGCGTTTCAGGTTCGTTTTGGCCGTTCACAAAAAATGACCGTTTTACTCTTGACAGGTCTTAGAAAACTTTTAGGAACTCGTTTTAAAATATTATGTTACTTCTCATAACATTATGGAAAACAAAACTATAGTTTTCCTTTTGTTAAAAATTTGTTTTGTCAAAACTTTACAGTTTTGACGCGTAACTTAAAAATCTTTACGATTATGCCCTTGGTGTGTTTTTCCTTCTTTTCTTGATAAAAACTCTTTATCCTTTCAAATCTAAAATCTGTGGTTACTCATTACCCATAGCAGTGTAGGGACCTAACATTTTCCCAGTGAAAATTCAGTTTTACATGGTTTTACAGTTTTCGCCTAAAATACAAAAATGTTGACTTTTTTGCGCTGGGACCAAAAACAACTATACTATGCCAAAACGTTCAGTTTTTTATAAGGATTAAACCTTTCAAAATACTCTTGATTTGAATCATACATTTTCATAACGCTTTTATTTTACCAAATTTTAGGCACGATTGGTAGTGTTTTCAAAATATGTGAAAATAATTTTATTTTAGAAAATGAGAATTTTTAGAGAATTATACCGATGGTGTTTTTGAAAGTTTTATCTCAAAAATGTTTAAAAACATTTTCAAAAACTCCCAAAGTAAAACCAAACGGGGCCTTTGTTCTTAAAATTTCGTAAAATTCATCTTACAAACCAGGTAAAATTTTGACAAACTAATTACGTTACCTTAATAGTTTCGATCAGGTTTACCACTTTTATGTTTTCACTTTCCTAAAATTCTAATATTAAAGTGGACTTTTTGGCCAATTTACAAATATACCGAGTTTCTACAAAACTCTGCAATTTAGTCCTTTTAGAATTTTACAAAACTTTATTCAAAAAAGTTATTACACTTATTGTTTGGTAAATTCTAGACTATACTTAGAAAATAAATTGGCCATTAAGACCTTTAAAATCAACATTTCTTGAAAACTAATTAAACTTTATGCGAAGTTTAACAAATTTCTACTTTTAAATACAAAAACCCTACTTTCTTTCTTTCTATCATCATCGTCATCAATATAAAGCATAAACTAATCATGCTATAATGTCCATCTTACATGCCATAGCTCATAACATACATTAAACACTTAAAATGCGTGGTAAAACATAAACTTTAGCTTAGTTTCAAGGACTAAGAAGTTACCAAACCTTTTCAAGTTGTTCGTCCTTCTTTTTGGTACTTGTAAGCATCTCAAAGCCCTTGACAATCATCTACAACACAACTCATAAAAATCCTATCCAAATTATGAACAAAACCCTAAAGCAAAATAGGAAAAACTTGGGTTTTTACCATAAAACTCTTCAATATTCACCTCTTTCGCTTGTTCTTTCTTCTTTACATGATTTGGAGACTGGTGCTTTGAAAAATTCTTGAGGGAATTCCATGGGAAGGGCCGGTTTTCTTTGGGAGGAAATAGAACATTTTTTGGTTCTTGTTGCATAAAAATAAATAATGAGTAAAACTTGATTTTTACCGACTTTGATGACTCACCATCATGAGTCATCACTTAACATCATTAATGATAAAAAGTTGGGGTAATTTGGCATAGTGAGATTGGGCCACAACAAGGGGAATAGTGGCTTAATCTCCACGTTTTAGGTGTCCCATTGGTGGGTCTCATAACTTTTACATAATCTAAATTTATACTGACAATATTTTTCCTATACTGTTGATACACTTTTCTATACTATTATAAACTTATATAGTATTCTTTATTTATCCATATCCTTTACATAGTATAATTCCTATACTGCTTAACTTTAAATAATCTAATTTCTATACTGCTTAACTTTAAACAATCCAATTCCTACTTTGCATTACTTTTGCAGTATAATTTTCATATTACATAACTTTATCAATGTACTTTTTTATATTGCATTATTATAATACTGCATAATTTTTCATATTTTTATTCAATATTTTTCTTAAACTGTATTTTTGTCTTAGCATTTGTTGCAATACATTTTGCAACAATTACACTTGCTAGTTTATTTTGATGTCATTTCTTTTTTGTTTAAGACTATGACATGATTTTTAACCTTAAAAATCATATTTTCACTTTTATAGAATTTATCATAAAAATCAGATTAAAACAACAATCCCTTAACTATTGCATTTTTTATGTGCTAGAAATCTTCGGGCGTCATAATTTTTTGACTACAGAAGGGGAATTCCGAGGTACTTGGGGTGACCCGTGGCCTGTCTAATTTGGAGGAGAGCAATAAGCTGGTGTTGTGTGGTGCGACCAACATTACCACCAAAAAAGGTGGATGATTTATCAAGGCTTTTAGAGAGACCAGAGAAGGCATAGAACTCTTTCACCGTTTGCATGATGTTGCAAGCCTCCTTGTGGGTTGCTTTCCTAAAGAGAGACAGGTCATCTGCAAAGAAGATGTGGTGAATGTTGGGCCCTCCACGAGAGATGTTAAGGTCACTAATCAAGCGGTGGCTATGTTTTTCATTGAGCATACGAGACATGGCTTCCACAAACATGATGAAAATATAGAGGGATAGAGGGTCACCTTTGCAGAGACCATGCTTAGGATTAACAGATTCGAACGAAGAGCTGTTAAGCAGGAGGCATAATTTTGGGGCAGGAATACATTGGCCTATCCATTTGATTGTCCTTTTATGGAAATCAAATAGGCACATGATAAGAGTAACAAAGTCCCAGCTAAGCTTGCTATAAGCCTTTTCAAGATTGAGCTTTATAGCCATGAGTCAGGTGGTGCCTTTCTTGCGTTTCATGATATGGAGGGCCTCTTAGATTATCACACCGTTATCGGTAATGGACTGACCTGCAATAAACGTGGATTGACTAGGGCAAATTAGATTTGGGAGAAGAGGCTTAATAACTTTTAGCAATAATTTTAGAGATGACTTTATAGGTGACATTACAAAGGGATATGTGTTGAAATTGGTTGATGTTGGTTAGGTTATCTATTTTAGGGACTAGGACAAGGCTAGTGATATTGATGGCCCTGTACATATTACCTGTAAGAAAAAAATCCCTCACCATGTTGACCAGGTACAGCCCAACTGTCTCCCAGTAATGCTTGTAAAAGGCTATCGACATACCCTTTGGCCCTGGAGCTTTAAGGGCCTTTATAGAAAACAGAGTGCTTTTAATCTTATCAAAATTTGGAATGCGGCACAAATCACGATTGGCTTCGGGAGGGATCCAATGAGGAAAGAGGTGGGATAGGGTTGCTTGGTTGGGATTCATAGACTTTTAACTTGGCCAATAAGGCTTCTCATATATCTGTTCCAGTATCTAGCCAGACCCCATTGTCATTCTTAATATATGTTGAATTGCATTACTGCGTCTCCTAATGACGGAGGCGAGAAAGAAATACTTGGTGCATCGATCCTCATCTAGGATCCATTTGGCTTGCGATTTGTGGAACCAAAAAAGTTCCTCCCATTTGAGCTCCTCCTTGAGGTTTTGACAAATGTGCAATTCAACGACTTCAGAATCGGTCGAACTCGGCTGGGATTGAGTTAATTCCAGTCGCTGATAGAGGTGATAAATGTTGGTTTGGAGTTTCCTAAACTACTGCAGATTCCAATTATTAAGGGCAATCTGAGTGGCAGCAATTCTTCTAATCACACGAGTAGTTGGGTGACCATGAGACTTAGAGTTCCATGTACTGTTGACAACCCACAAGCTGCTAGGGTCACGGGTCCACATGGCCTCGAATTTGAAAAGCCTATTCAGGGGCCAAGTGTCTCCATGAGTGTTGAGGATGATTGGGTTGTGGTCAGAGGATAGAACCGGCATTGATTTGAGTAAGGCATTAGGGAAGCGGCTTCTTCATTCAATGTTAACGATGCCCTAGTCAAAGCATGCCCTAATGCAACCACCATCTTTTCGCCCTTTATCCTAGGTGAAAAAAGTTGGGTTCTTATGCTCAAGAGGGATCGGCCTGAGGACGGAAAGGTTTCTGATCATAGCACTGGAGCTTGAGTTTGAGGGATCGTCGTCGCAGCGCAGCAAGGGTGACACAGTGCTATTAAGGTCGGCCATAATAAGCCAAGACCTAAAAAAGCCGTTAGAGACGAGATGCAGCTTGTCCCAAAATACAGTCTGGTGACCAACGTTTGGAGGGCCCTAAATGGCAGGCAAAAACTATTGTTCCCTGGGAAGGCTTGAGAATATTAGCCCTAAATTTTACAAAAATCTTGACAGCCTATTTGGATCACTGCTTTGAAATGGAAATATTGTATCAATACTAATTCTGTGAGAAAAATACTAGCTTTACGCTGGAAAATATGCTATATATTTTTACAGGGATTTACCCTCAAATCCCTATTTTAATTTTTTTTTTGCTTAGATTGGAATGTGATATGATTAAAAGCCACATTGTCAGGTAATTTGTGTTTGGCAAAAAGTTTGGATTTATAAGTTTGAACCTTTTAGAGTACAAAATTTTATTATAGTGTAAAATAAAAGATGCTATATGATAAAACTTTTACATGTTATAATATTTAAACATATTTCCCAAACTACAACAAATAAATGATTAGATCAGGACTAAAAAAATTTAAATCTAACAAAACATAATTTCATAGTGTTGATAATTATTGTATATATTTTTTAGGATATAAAGATACATGATATTTTTTAAAATACTTTTAAAATAAATGACTGTAATTTTAAAATTATGCAAATAACCGTTTATCAAGTTAAGTTTATCAATGATAAATTAAGAAGTTTATCCGCTAAAATTAGTTAGTTATTGATAAATTTGAGTTTATCAAGTTTAATATTGATAAATTTTTTGAGTTTATTAGTTAAATTTAATATATTACTAATAAATGATTATTTGTTTAATTTTAAAAAATTATATAATTATTTATTTTAAAAAAATCATAAAAAATACCATTCAATCTTTTTTATTTTTTTCCTTTCTGGTACCCCTACCGAAATTCCTCCTAATAAAATTTTCTATACAATTCTCTCTCTCTCTCTCTATCTCCGCGGAATTATGCCCATCAACAATCTAATTATTATCCTCTCTACTTCGAGTTCCATGAAAAATATGGAGGCATTTTGAGAAAAAAGACCTTCCTCCTTTATAGTCCTTTTTTTCATTTGTTTATACTTTATACATGCACCGGACTGGCAAAAGGTGCTTGCCAAGAAGCCTTTTTCTAGCGGCGTAATCATAATTTTAAAGAAAAAGAAGGACCGAAACAGAAAAAGAAAAAGTTTCAACTTTCAAGCGTGGAATAAATTTATCGTCTTTTTATTTCATTTTCGTCCTCCTTTTGGCGCTCCTCGAAAACGCCAGCCATTTTCTTCTTCTTTTTGCGTCTCTATCTCGACGACGACGACGATGAAGAAGAAGACCTAACTGGCTATGGAAGATCGAGAAGCTTCTTCTGTTCTAGAGCGATATCGGCGCGACCGTCGAAAGCTCCTGGAGTTCCTCCTCTCGTCGGGTCTGGTCAAGGAGCTCCGAACCCCTTCTGGTCCCACCACCTCTGTTTCTCACATCGATTTTGACAATCTCAGCGCCGATTATGTTCTCGATCGCCTCCTATTAGGCTAGTTCACGCTCTCTTTCTCTCTCTGCTTTTGCTCTCTATAAAATGAACAAAAAAGGGAAGTTTCGTTTTTGTTTGGTTGCTGAGAAAATCATCAGTGAACTGGAGCTGAAAAAACTACTGATTCTGCTAGCCTGAGCTGATGAAAGACTATTGGTCCTCTTATTTCTGTCTAATTTTGTGTTTTTCTTGTGTCCAATTTGAATATTCGGTTCATTTGCTTTGAGCTGTGCAATGCAATTTTTGCATCAAATTTTTCGTTTTTATATGAATTCGAGTTGTCCAAACTTATTTCTTCTTCGTTTACTTAATGCTGAATTCGGTTATGTTGTTTGAATCGCTACCATTCTTCGTTGTTTACCAGGTGGAGTTGTTGATGTTTCTGAAGCTAGCAAGAAGTACTTGAATGAACTCGCTTATCCAGTGACGGTTAGATTCATATCCTAGCTCACTTTTTTTTCCTTAGTTAGTTATTTCTTCACTTTTGTATGTTATCGGAGCAGTTAAGTAGAGAATAGAGAAGTAATTGTTCGCTAGGCCGAAGGTGGAAGTGCTTTGGAAATTCATTTTAACGTTAATATGGAGTAAAAGTTGTTTAGAAACATTGTGACCCGGAACAATGTTAGAATATTTATTTTGTTTTCCGTGATTAGGGTATATTATTTTAGAAATGCAAATAGGGCTATTTTTTCCCCCCCATTCTTTACCTTCCTTATTTTATTGTGGTTTGCGTTCCTAGTTTCCTTATTCATTTTTTTTTTGTACTTTCCTATTTTTGTTATTTAGTTTGGCTATAAATGTGGTACTACGTTGTTTATTTTTCTCTTTCCTCTGCTTTGGTTCCGCTTCTCTTTCTACTGGTTCTATGTCTCTATCTCTGTTCCATTCTTCTTTCTAGACTCTATTTCTTCATCTTGGTCTTACGTTACATATCACATTGTGTATAGTGCCTGACATTTTAATTTGTTAATATGAATTAAAAGAAAGTGATAAGTTATTGTTTTCTTTGAAGCATGTATTTAATGATGCCACACATTTTCGACAGATCCATTCTAAATCAGGGACGTCCTACTATCTAGTTTCTGAACCAGAATCAGTTGGATCACCTCCTCGGCGTGCACCTCCTCCCATCGAAGAGAAACAAACTGTTGAAAAAGTGTCATCTTCTTCTAGACAGTTGAATTCTTCAAATGTGGAGAACACTGCAACAGTTGGGGATGACTATGGTCTTAGATATAAGGCAACACCAGTTATGCAATCGAAGACTGTACAACATGTCAGAGTTGCTCCTCTAGGATTGCCTAACCTACACACAGGTATTCATTTCTCTGCGTTTTAGTTCTTGGAGAATCAACGGGTTTCTTCCTCCTTTTTTTTTTAAAAATATCCTAGAGAGTTTCTGTGAAACTGAAATGTAAAAGAAAAAAGAAAGAAAGAAAAAAGGAAAGAAAGGAAAAAAAGAGTAGTTTTTCTTATGATTGGTGAAAGGAGGGGGACCAAGGGACAGATATTCCCAAAATTTTAAAACTGCATTTTAATTATGCACCTAAATTAGGCCTCTGCTACAACTCGCTACCTACTTTTGCATTTCCTTGTTCTCCAAAAATATGATGTCTTAGTGCCTATGAATTATACTCTTATACAAACTTTTAGCTACGGAACTGCAGTCTTCACACCTGAGTCAACAGAGCTTTTTTTTTTTTTTTTTAGTCTGATGATCATGAAGATATTCAATTTTAATTCTTTTTGCAAAATGTACAACTTTTGCATGCTATAACTTTGGCCTTTCCTCTTTGAGTACACTGATACATGGCTTCAGTATTTTTGAAGGACTATCTGATGATGATTTGCGGGAATCAGCATATGAAATATTGCTTGCCTCTATTGTATATTCAGGGTAATCACTCTTTCTCTAGTTTGCCATGTTTATGGTGGTCTCTGTGTCTTTATTTATTACATGTTGGAAATTCACTTCTTTTAATTACTTTTATGTACCAACCTATTATATGGTGTGGAATCAACGACTCTTTATCTTAGTTGCTTTTTTATTATCTTAATCTTGCTTGATGTGCTTCTAGGGTTGAAATCTGTGTAGTAGAGGAAAAAAAGAAAGAAAAGAACGCCAAATTCTTGTTAGGATTGAAGAATAAGAAGGAAAAAACACATGCCCAGTCTCACTCTCTTGACAGACATTCACAGCTCATCCGTACCATCCGCCTACAGATGCAGGCAAGCTGATCTTCTTTTCGTAATTAGTGATTGCTTTGATCTTCTTCTTTCAATGCATGCGGACTTCAAGTGGATGTCATTATTTCTCTAAGTTGGATTTGCAATGGAACTATCAACTAACTTTTAATGGAGAAAATATCCATTTTTAGTCAGGAAGTACAAGGATATTATCCCCACAAGAAGTTGGTGCATGAGCAGATATATGTTCAAGGGATGTGAATATCTGTCTTTAGCTTCTGGTTTTGAACAATTCCTGATATTAAAGGGTTTTTAATTATTTTTATTATTATTATTTTTTGTTCTTGGGTTAAATTCTATTTCTTTCCTTTTGGTTTATTGGATTACTACACCGTGTCTTCCTCCTAGATTTTCTTGCCTTCTTTATGTTCTTCTAACAAACTTGGATTCTGCTGTCCTGGCAATACATTGCTATAAAATTTTCTTCCACTTTTTCTATTTTTTTATTCTTTAACTACATGACAAACAGCCTTTCATTGATAAAAATATTAATTACGAGGCCAGAGGACAAGAAGTCCTCAAAAGAAAGCAGAAAGAAAAAAAACAAAAGAAAATTGAAAATCACATAACAAAGAGAGCATCTAGTAAGCTTAGAAAACTACTAGGACCCTATAATATATTTCCAATTTAGAACAATCGAACAAAATGGAAATCCCTTGAAAACTCTTTGTTGAAACCCACAAAGAAGCAGATTTTTCTTCCATTTATTCCCTTAAATAATCTTGGGTAAAGAATCTTCTTGAATTTACTTGCACAGCAGATTGCAAACTCGTAGCTTCTAAAGCTGGGTTTTAGTATGCTTCATGTCATGCTGCTTGGTGGATATCGTATCCTCTTCTTTTTTCTGTTTGTTCTTTCTTCAGGTTTTTTACCAAGTATATCCTTTTTTTATTAACTTTTTTTTATGGAGAAAAATTTAATTGGTGCACGATTTTATCTGTCAGATATCAGAAGCAATGGATCTATGTATTAGGCGTAGGTTGCAGTTGCCTACAAGAAGAGCATATGGGAAAACAGACGTTCCTCAAATTTCACTGGGGCTTTTGAATAGCATTTTTAGGTCTGATTTTTTGCATGAGAAGTCTTATATGCAGTGGAAGGCTAGACAGGTAATTATTTATTGTATTTCTTTTTATTAATCCTTCTGATAAAAATAAAATGAAAGGTTTGTTTAACAATGGTCTGCTGGTGTGAAATTTTCTAATTTCCTTAATTTCGTCAACCAATTCAATGCCTAGCAACAGCCATCAAGGCTACAGAACAGTAGTATAAGTCCCTCTTCATATCATACGAAGGAAGATCATGTTAAATAAATGAAGAACTGGAAACATGATTTACCGTGATGGTTTACAATTACTATGTTAGGTTGGTGTCCTAGAAGAACTTCTTCAGCATTCTGCCAATCTTGCGGCACCTGAGCATCTAGCCGTTAAAAGTTCACTTGAGAAAATCAAGAATCCAAAGGTATTTCCTTATGATTTTGACATATAAAGCTAATGCCTGTTTAAATGAGATAGTTCTACCCACTTGAAAAAAAATTGCTTTATGTTTCTCTTAATTACTCTTCAGTTGATAGACCTGCTTGTTTTTCTTGGATGTTGCAGGAATGGGACATGACCATGTCTCCGTCTGAACGTGTAGAAGTTTTATCAACCATCAAACATGTAGCTTCAAAGTTATCATCTCTACCTGGACGGTTTTGCATAGAAAGCGAGACCTGCTATTGGACTGCTGGATATCACTTGAATATGAGACTGTACGAGAAGCTACTCTTTAGTGTGTTTGATATTCTCGATGAAAGTCAGCTCATAGAGGCATGTGCTTCATTGCAGTGAATTGAGTTTGAAATTGAATTCTGTGTTTGCCTGAATCTCAACTTTTTTACTTTTTTCCTTTATTAGGAAGCTGATGAAATCTTGACGCTTATCAAATTGACTTGGCCTATATTAGGCATCACCCGGAAGATTCATGACGCAATATTTGGATGGGTTCTTTTCCAACAGGTGAACATTTTATTGACGATGCTTTATTCATGGAGCATGTTCCTTTGAAGTAGCTGTAAACATGACATATATACATACATAAGTGCATTGGTTGATTTGTGTGAATAAAGCTTCAATAAGGCTGGATTTAAACATAACTGCATTGGTTGATTTGAGTGGATAAAGCTTCAATAAAGCTGGATTTAAACATAACTGCATTGGTTGAGTCTAAGGGCTGACAGAATGTCTGAATGTCCTTGTGGTGACATTTTCTGACGGAGAGTTATTATTTTTCTTCCTTCATGCCATGATATCATGGTAACATTTACTTGTCCATCTAGGTCTTCGTTCTTGGGGCATTAGAGGCATTAATCTTTGTTAGTGATTGGTGAAAATCAATAGAAGGCAGCTGGTGGCACTTTAATTGCTTGATTATGTCAATAGAAAAGAAAATGCTTCTGTCTCTTGTATTTAAATGTTTTCACATAGTTACTTGGACATGATTTGTAAAATTGAGGACAAAATTCAATCCCAGTCATCTCTTTCAAGGGGCTATTGGATAAGCTTCTCTATTAACTTCATGCTTTGCTCTAGCCATAAGCCTTTAATTGATCTTTCAATAGAACATTTCAGTGCTATAATCATCTCCTAATGGATAAATCCACATCGAAGTTTGTTGAAACAGATGAGGCTAAGCTTTTAGAATATGCAATCTTCGAGTTACAGAAAGTTGGATCAGTTGAAGATGATGATAAGGAGAGAGTTTATATTGATAGCCTAGTATGCCTGAAGCAATGTGGCAGCAATGAAGTAAAGTTAAGTTTGATTCAGGCTATTTTCTTCTCCATGAGCAGGTGGTGCGCTAGTAAACTGCAAGACTATCATCTTCATTTTAGTCAGGTTAATTGCTTTTCTTTTGTGAAATTGCTCTATGCATTTCATAAACCTCTTGGATGTAGCCACAACCATGAGGGGCTCCCCCGCCCCCTCTCTTTTAAGATTTCTCTACAAGATGATGTGTACTTCTTCTATGATCTTTTTATTCCTCCTGCTATGAAAGACATTGAAGCGTGGTCTTTCTCAAACAAAGAATTGAAGAATAACCGTTGATTCTTTTTCAATGTCGTTGCTGATTATTTTCAAACTTTTTACTTTTAAGTCAACTTTGGTTCTTCTATAGAATTTTTTATGTAACATTAGCCTATCTTTTACTATTATTTTTCTGATTACGAGATTGTTATCTCAGCAACCAGGTAACTTTAAAAGGGTGATGTCCTTGGTTTCAACTGTTGGAATTTCAACTTCTGACAGTTATCGTGACATAAAGGTTAGCTGACTGTTTAAATCCTGCTTCTGCACATATGATTCATAAGCTTTAGTCTCATTTGATAACACGAGGGGAAAAAAAACTGAAACAAGCAAGGCAATTTTTGCTAGGTGGTTTTATATGTTATTCTCATGCTTGCTTTGATTTTTCTGCCCATATGTACATTGAGTTTAGATTTAAGAAAAAAAGGAAAGGAAGGTGTTTTTATGTTGACGTATTGCTGTTGTTAACGGTAGTTGCTTTTGTAGGCTATAAAATGAGCCGATACTTTCTTTGACTGTTGAATAACTTTCCATGAATGCAGACGTGGTTAACTAGTTTTAATGTTTCCGACGACATTTCTTCTGAAATAATCAAATTATTCGTGAAAAGGACCATTGAAAGTGCATACAAGCGGGTAGAATATTCTTTCTGGTATTTATTTTTATATTGTGTTTTGGTTATCTCTTCAGTGTTAGGTGAAATTGATATACCTCTGTTATAGATAGCAAGTACTGTGGATCTTGAAGCAAAGGTGGAAAGAAAGCATCCTTTGTGCCTGCTTGCAAATGAACTTAGATTGATTGTTGGGAGAGAAATCAATGAATTCTACCCTGTACTACGTCATTGGTGTCCTGAATCTGGAACGATTATTGCCATCCAATTGCATCATATTTATGGGGAAAAGCTGGTTAGTTTTCTCTATCTTAGTAATAACATCTCCTTGCTGTTTTGTTTCCTATTATAAGGGGGAAAAAAGTTTCACAGCCGGTGGATCTTTGTTGATACTTTGTATAAATTTGTAGAAAACATTTCTCAAAGAAGTCTCGTGTCTCTCTGAAGATGTTCAGTCAGTGCTTCCAGCTGCTCATTTGTTGGATCGTGACTTAACTACGCTGTATACGACTGCTTGTGGAGCAAATGGCCAAGATCTGCACCATTATCCTGTTAGTATACGAGAATTTTTATTTTACTAAGGTTTTGTGACTGATATGGTCCTTTGTGTTATGAACATAAGATCAAATAATTATCTTAAGAAATGAGTTGTTTTCTTTTGCCTTTTTGTGCAGATTGGAGAAGTTGCAAAACCTATCATTCTTGATTGGGTGATTGCTCGGCATTCGCATGTATTGGAATGGACTGGGAGAGCATTTGATATTGAGGTTGGTTCCATGTGGGAGTTGGGTGACTTACTTGAGTGCTGTTCTAAAATTCTAGTACTTGTGTGGTACAATATTATGGTTTTGAATTTTGACATAGAAGATAAATGATTGTAAATCTAATTTTCAAATTCATATGGATCATAGCTTACCGGCAAAAAAACCAACTTGCAATTCTGACTGCAGGTTGGACGAAGATGGTTATATTTTTCTTGATTTGTTGATTGGATGGTTTGAAAATCAGTAAATTTTCAACCTTGTGTACTTGCAGGAATGGGAACCTCTTTCATCGCAGCAAAGACAAGCATCATCTGTAATTGAGGTTTTCAGAATTATAGAGGAGGTATGTTATCATTCCAAAAGCAATAACAAGTGTATGGTTTATCCAGTAGACAATTACGTAATACTTTCTGTTCATATTTCCTATTGATGCCTGATGATGATATGGCAGGGATGACTTGAACAGATGTCAGTTGACCTCTTTGCAATCACATGTCACATTGTCCCTTTTAGCTGGAAATGCCTCCATTTCCAGAATTTTGCTTCTATATTAATTTCTATTATTCACCTACAGAAAGGAAAAAAATACGTGTTGATATATCTAGGACCAGCTTTTTTCTGGTTCAAATCATTGCTTCTAATCCAACTTGAGCTTGCAGACTGTTGATCAACTCTTTGGGTTGAACCTCCCAATGGACATCAAACATTTACAAGCTCTACTGTCCATCATCTTCCACTCTTTGGATGCGTATGTGGCAAAAATGCTTAATCAGTTAGGTGTGTCATGCTATCTTCTAGAACATTTTGGAATCGGATACATTTAATTTCGCATGTCATGTGCTTTGGTAGTGATATTGGTTTTGATTTAATTTTGCTCATAAGTCGGTTGGTTATGTTTCTTAGAAAATGTTACTAGTTAAAATTTAATGCTCAATGAAAATTAATTATTAAATCCAGCACTTATTTGGATTTAATTTTTGAATTTATCCTTATAAATTGTATTTTTATAAATTACGATGAAGTGTAAATCATATATGAACAATGTTGATACGAAATTTGTCTGTGAATTTTGTACAACTCGGGATATTGTTAATATACAAATTTTGTGAGTTTAAATACTCAAAAATTTGTGAATAATATCCTTAAAATGAAATTTATATGACAATTAATTATAATGTTGTGGTATAAATTATAAATGATTAAAGTGCTAATTAAAGTAGAAAAGCATGCCACAATCTAAAATAGTATAAAAGGTTCATAATGCAGTGTAAGTACACTGTTTAAGCAAAAACACAGGTATATGGGATACTGTGTTGGGATTGAAAAAGTGAATCAAAAAGTAAGTCAAAATATTTTATGACTGTTGCATATTCCCTTCAGTTTAACCCTAACAATATAAGAAAAATATAGTACGTTTTAAAATTACATTGTGTAAAAAGTTGTGGTACCCATCAAGAGGACACCTAAAGGTGGAGAAAAAGCCACTTCCCCTTGTTGTGACCAAATCACACTTTGCCAAATTTAGTCAACTTTTACCACTAATGATGCTAAATGTTGACTGACCATGGCGAGTCACTGAAGTGTCAAAAAAAGATCAAGGTATAAAAACCTTTTCATGCAAAATGTGAACAAAATGTTTTATTTCTCTACCTACCTTGCATCGGCAGCCCATAGTCCACCTCTTAAAATTTTCTCAAAGAAAATTCTTCACAAAGACATCTTCCAAGCAAGTTTTAAGACAAGACCAAGCTTTCAAGTTTAAGGATTTTTAAATTTTGAAGGTAAAATCTAGACTTCTCTAAGTGTTTTTAGGGTTTTCCTTTAGGGTTTAAAGGCAAACATGATGTGGGTTCTCTTGCCATAGCTTATGTCTAGGAAGGTTGACAAAAAATCAAGATTTGATGAGGTTCACAAGTTCACAAATCTTTTCAATTTAGTCCCTTGAATTTTTCACAAGACCTTGTTCTTAAAATTTCATCACACTGTTTTGAGCAGGTTGCTCACTCTTACTCAAAAAGCAGTCATGGTTATTCATGCCAAAATTTCATTCTTTACAAATCATCTAGATTTTGAAATTTGCATAATTTTTGTCCAAATTTAATTTCAAACACATAACCCTAGTTCCTAGCCATTCATCACTATAAACATCCCTTAAAATCCCTTAAACATGTCATAGTCCAATTTAAATAATTACATACCATACTTGATAAAAAAAACAAACAATCATAAACTTAAAAAATAGAAGGATAAGCTTTTTATCAAAAGATTTGTGAACCTCCTCAAACCTTTATTTTCTTGTCAACCTTGCTAGACATAAACCATGGCAAGAGAGCCCACATCATGTTTCCCTTCAAATCCCAAAAGAAAACCCTAGAAACACTTAGAGAAAGTTTAGATTTACCTTTAAAATTTAGAAATCCTTGAACTTGAAAACTTGGTCTTGTCTTAGAGCTTGCTTGGAAGATATCTTTGTGAAGAGTTTTCTTTGAGAAAATTTTGAGAGAGGTGGACTACGGGCTGCCGGTGTAAGGGAGAGATGAAACATTTTGTTCACATTTTGCATGAAAAGGTTTTTATATCTTGATCTTTTTTTTTTTTGGACACTTTGGTGACTCATCATGTCTAGTCACATTTAGCATCATTAGTGGTAAAAGTTGGATTAATATGACAAGGTGTGATTCGGCTACGACAAGGGAGAAGTAGTGGCTTTTGTTTACCCTTTAGGTGTCCCCTTGATGGGTCCCACAACTTTTTACACAGTGTAACCGTAGTGTATTTTTTATACTGTTAGGGTAAAACTGAAGGAATATGCACTTAAACAGTCTAAAATATTTTGAGTTACTTTTCTAATCCCAACATAGTATCCCATATATATGTGTTCTTGCTCAAACAGTCTACTTACATTGCGTTTCGAACCTTTTATACTGTTTTAGATTGTGGCATGCTTTTCTACTTTAATTATCACTTTAATCATTTATTAATTTATACCACAACATTATAATTAATTGTGATATAAATTTCATTTTAAGGATATTATTTACAATTTTTTGAGTATTTAAACTCACAAATTTGTATATTAACAATATCCCGAGTTGCACAAAATTTGCAAACAAATTTCGTATTAACATTGTTCATATATGATTTACACTTTATCGTAATTTATAAAAATACGATTTATGATGATAAATTCATTAATTAAATCCAAATAAGTGCTGTATTTAATATTAAATTTTCATTGAGCATTACATAAAAAGCAGTCATCATCCTATCTTTATTAGTTTGCACACTTAGTTAAGGGATAAAATTTTGATTATAATACCATTGCTATTACAGTTGAGAAGAATCACTTGTATCCATCAGCTCCTCCCTTGACTCGTTACAAGGAAGCATCTGTGTCAATAATGAAGAAGAGGTTGCTTGAGTGTATTATTTTGGATGACAATGTTATCAACAAATTGAATCATTTGACAGTGGCCAAACTTTGTGTCAGATTAAACACTTTAAAAGTAAGTGCTGCTGCTTTTTTTCTTCTTCTTTTTTTTTTTTTTTTTCCAAGTTGACCTTATAGACGGGTTTGATGCATCAGTTAAAATACTGAAAATTGTACTATATAGCTCTTTTTAGGGTAGAACCTTGTGCATCAGATACCTAAAATTATCACCTTTTTTTTTTTAATTGAATAACTAAAATAAAAGCATTCATCGCAAGGGTATTTTCTTTACAGCTGGTAAAACAGTTTCAAGGTTCTGACTTTCTATCATGGTAGAAAAGTCTACTGTCATCAATCTGTTGATAATTTGCTTGGTGCAACTAGCTCCTGTACCATGCAAGGTGAAATTGAAATTTCCTTAAGATTACTTAGATTAGTTGGCCTCTTCCAATATCTTTTCAGGTCCCGTGAAACTTGGAATCTTATGAGGTGTGAGGAGTTGGTATTTCTTTTGAACGTAATAAAGTTTTATCATGCAGTCACATATTCAGTAGGATTGTTATCAATAAACTTTTTTATCGCCTTTGTTGAGATGGAAAGAGAAAGCCAGTCTTTCCTGGAGAGAGAGAAAAAAAAAAGAGGAAAAAAGAGGAGAAAAAAAAGGGGAGGGGGGGGTGGGGTCGTGGTTTGTGGGGGAGCCAGTTTGACGTGGTACAAGTCCTTAGGTAGCACTTGGTAGTTTTGTTAATGCATTATTGATTTATTATGCTATTTTTCTTTACAACATTGTGCGTTCCTTTGTGTAGTTTATTCAGAAGCAAATTGACGTGCTAGAGGATGGCATTAGGAAATCTTGGGCAATTGTTAGACAATCTGACAAAGAAATATGGGGTGAGTTTCTGAGTTTCTATGTTGTCAAATATACAGTTTTGGATTATTAGTCATATACATACATACATATATATATATATTTTTTAAAAGCATTAGACTTCATCCTAGGTAAATCAATTTACAGATGTGAGTGGGAAATAGGCTGTCGCGCTCGGGGCAGGGGTGCAGCCTATGCGATAAATTTCCGGTGTCCAGTCTACCAAACATTCACTTTCTTTCCTTCATAAAAGAAAGGGATATGCTATAAAGGTGGCCATCGAAGTCCATATAATTTTTCCTTGCGAATACCTAAAATCTTAACCTTGTGAGATCCCCACCCCCCCAACCCACCCACCCTCCCACCTCAATGTGAGATGGATTATAAAACACATGGATTCTGATTGATCTCATGAAAGTAAGGAGCACTTGCTAATTGCTTAGGCCTATATGCAGTCGCCAAATCATCATTACCAATTTCCTGATTTGTCTGAACACAGTGGGTAAATACTTTTACAGAGGATGTTATTCAGAGATTTGACTTCTATGATCCAATACTCATGAGATAATAGTTTATCTTTTGAAAAACAAACCTTAGTGATATCAAAAAGGGAAATAACATTTTGTTTCCCTTTTAATTTGTACTTTCAATCGTTGGTTACTTTAATAGAAGTGGTTTTGGTATAAACTTTGTACAACGGGTGTTTCAACCTATTTGCATTCTTTCTGCTTTGTTTTATCATGTTAAAATTTCATTTCGTTAAAGTTGATTGATATTTTTCGTGCTTAATTGTGATCTCTATTTCCACTAGCCGAGAAAGAGCCTCAGGAACTGACCTGCGGTGAAGAAGTTGATGAGCTGTTTGCCACAACCTTTGACATTATCAGGGATACTTCATCCTACGCTATGAGCAAAATTTGTGACTTTATAGGTGAGCTAATTGAACGTACTTGCTGTTTAATTATCCTATTTTTCAATTACTCTCGTTTATCTTGGTTACAAATAACTTATCCTTGGAGCATAATTTCCATTGACAAGCTTTGAAGGAGGATTTAAATTTCAGGTCCAAGAGTTGTGTTCTGGGATCTCAGGGATTCATTTCTCTCTCATTTGTATCGTGGTCATGTTGAAGGTGCTCGTTTGGACAATGTTCTTCCACATTTTGACACTGTAAGGCATTTTAAAAAACATATATTCCCTCTTTATTGCCACTTGTGTGTACATGATGATAAAATAATTACGTTTAAATTTTGAAGTTTCGCTTTTCTTTCCTACCAATAAGTTTTTGAATGGATTTGTTCGTCTGAGAGACATTTTGTAGGTCCTTGATCATGTATGTGGTTTAATTGATGACAATCTTAGAGACCTCGTGATCTTAAGCATCTGCAAGGCATCACTGGTAAAGTTTCATCCTTAGAAGTTGTTTTTGGTTTGTTTCTTGTTGATTTCTAATTTGCATGTATCTGTGATTCAGGAAGGCTTTGCATGGGTGTTGCTTGACGGAGGTCCTTCTCGTGCATTTTCAGATTCAGATGTTCCACTGTTGGAGGATGATCTAGTCATGTTGAAGGTATTTTCTATTCTTTCATCTAGTAGGGAGTCCTAAAAGACCTTTGCTTTTTTAATAGTTCCAGTAGTCGCCTGGATGAAACAAACGGAAAGATGTTCCTGTCTGGAAAGAATTTTCTTTGAAAACTCGATAGCTTCAGCATTCATGTACTTTTTCCAAAGTAGACTTAACTGCAGAAAAGAGCAATTTTGACATTACAAAACTCCCCTAGGTTAACAACAATAGAGGATTGAGTGAACGGTAAACCACAGAACTAGTATACCAGTACATCAATAGTCTTTGGATTTTCCACCTGTCTGAGATGCATGCATTACTAGCATATTTATATATATTATATGTATGTACGTATACATTACATTAGTAGAATCTGTTCATGTGTCTTACATACCAGATTACAGGCTCTAAGGTAGCATGATGCTATTAACTTCGGATCATATTGACCACAAAAACCTAGCATGAATGGTTATTGCTTGCTTGCCACCTTCATTGATATCGATAAAGCTTGTGGAACAAAACCCCCTCCACATAAGAATTTCCGGATTCAAAATTCTAATTATGAGGTTTGCAAAAACTGCTAATATCTAAAAGTCATAAAGATACTTAACTGATAATGTCGTGTTTGTAGGAATTCTTTGTAGCTGATGGAGCAGGGCTTCCCAATTCATTGGTGGAACAAGAAGCAAAATTTGCTGAGAAAATACTAGACTTGTATTCACTTGAGGTTTGATCACTTTCGACCGAGAATTACAAACCCTCGATTATTCTCTTAAATAGGAGTGTAACCACGTTTTGTCTTTGTAGACTGAATCTGTTATCCAAATGCTAATGACTGCAAGTGAACAAATTTCCTTGGGCTTAGAACCTCGTGATCATGACAACATGCATGTACTCAATGTCCACACGTTAATGCGAGTTTTATGCCACAAGAAAGATGAAAAAGCCTCCAGGTTCTTGAAGACACGATATCAACTGCCCATGTCCTCAGGTGATTTTTCCTTTTATCACCAATCCACTTTACAAGCAGATTTCTCTCTTTTAATAAAATTGTGCCAATTCTTTCTAGAATGCAAATAGTTAATCTTCTAAGTTGATTACTTTCCCCCAGAGTATGACGACACACCGTCAAGGGATTCAACATCCGTATCGCCTCTAATATCAGATGTTTTAAAGCGGAGCACCTCATTTCGCAAGAGCATGAAGGGTCAGAGTAGTTTCAATTCTTTTAAGAAGAAAATTCAAGAAGCAACATCGGAGATCAGGAACGTAGGCTGGTAGTGCCCTTATAATACAACTTCTTGAGAAGGCATGCACCTTACTTTCTCATGGTCAGCCGTAAAATGCTGGATTAGGCTGTGCGGTTTGGGAAGTTGGGAAATGATTCTTTATAGTCGCATTTTAGGTAATTAAATTTTGTTTCATATCATATCTTGTAAAGCTTTATTGGGAACCATGTCAATTTTGATTAGAGATAATATATTTTATCCTTGCTACTCGCGTGTAGTTTTCAAATAACTTTTTTTTTTTTTTTGGGAATCTGTTATTGTTTTTACAAGAATGTACTTGCGCTACTGGTGTGTCGGCTACTATTCTTGTTTAATCGTATGAACAAAGAAGCATTTCTGAGCGTCCATGCAAGTAGAACAATAGACAATTTGGTGAAGTCTACGTACCAAGGGGGTACTGATTCAAACTTAGGAAGATGAGGAGTCTGTCCATATGTGGCCTAATCACAAGATTTTGCAGAATGTCAACCCTATCAGTGAACTTTGATGAAATCCACGCAATGTGTATTCGAAGTTTTCAATCGTTATGTTTTGATGTTTGAGAATGATTTTGAAAAATATAGGCACATTCTCTGGTGTGAACTAGGCTGGATTTAATCTTCTCACATTAAGGAGTGGAATGCATCTTTAACTGAAAAACCAAAGTTCCAATGGATTAGTCAGGAATAGTCCAGTGAAGTGGAACCAAAATGGATGAATCTTCAATATGGGTTATGCGATGTACCCGCCAGTTTTTCTTTTTTCTCAATAGTCACTCTTACTATTCCTTTTTTTTTTTTTTTACTTACGTTAACGGCACTTGATTGGCCGTGGGTTTAGTCCAGTGGCAGTCATGTAATGTTAAGATCCATCTCAAAACAAAGAGCATTGCTCTCTGTCTCTAGTAGGCTACAGCCTGCTTCTCGACCCTATCGGATGCATCTGGACCTACTCGATGGGGTCTATCTCTACGAGAGAAACAAGCTACAGTTAGAGCGGGACAAAAAGAGTTTTTCTAAAAAGAAAAAAACAATAAAAACAAAAGACTTGGACGATTGTTGACGTATTCAGAGGTTGCAATAATTGTTGGCAGAAGTTGTCCCCACTTCTTTGAGAATTGAAACAGCAAGCTGAGCGGCTGCGTCGTACTTATCCCTGTCGAAGTAGACAAGCCATAAATTCCACGACATACATGAAAGAGGAAATGTTAAACTCGTCTCTTTCCTCTATTTTTTTTTTTTTTTTTTTGCTTTTCAAGGTTATTTATTTATTTTATATCATGCATATTAGATGTATTTAAACAATATAATTTTAACTCATCAAATTTATATTTTTAAATTAAATTTAATAAACTCCTAATTTTTTAATTAATTTTTAATTTTAACATAAAAATTGTCTAAAATACCTTAAATTAAAAAGTGAAAGAATTTTAAAAACTTAAAAAAACTTTATATTTCCTCAAAAATGTATAAAGTACCTTAAAAATAGATATTTTATGCGTTTTTGTTTTCTTTTTATTTTTTAAAAGTTTAATTTTTTTATGTTTTAATTAAAAATAATTTAGTCATTTTAAAAGTATAAATCAACTATTGACTGAAGTAAGTATAAATTTGTGTATTAAATTTAATTTGATAATACACATTCTATAATATTAAAAACAAAAAATATAGGTTTTGAATTAACCTAAAACAAATGGTATAAAAAGATAAAATATAGTTTTTTTAAAGAAAAAATTTGGAAAAAAATCTTTAAAGGTGTTTAAACTCACGTCTTATTGAATCTCTGTTGTTGTAATTTCTGAGTCATTAGTCATTACCGTGAAACATAATTCTATTTTTATAATTTAATGCACATCTTATCGTAGAATTCTCCTACTTGATGAGCGTTAAGTATTTCCCCCATTTTCATTTTGGAAATCTTTTACCTAATTTGCCAAAGACACTATACAAAGAAGGCAACTGTATTATTCGTTATTCATCAAGTTAAAAAAGAGTCAACTTTTAATTCAGTTTTATCTGATAAAAAATAAATCACGGGTTTAGATGCCCGTTGAGCAGTGCATTTATTTACATTAAAAATTTTGGATTCCCTTTACATAATGACGTTGATCTCATAGAATTTTTTTCAACTTGCGTCCGTGTAGTTAATACAGAACGTAGAAAATGGATGAAAAAGAAAGCCCAAATGGCTGCAAGTCAACTCGTACAGATTCTAGGAATTACATTCTTGTGGAATAGTAATCATAAAAAGACGTAAAAGAAATACCACTTGATGCCTTTGCTTGTTTTGGAAAAAGTCACTTATGCTGTCCTTTTAATTGTGGAATATAAAGCGATACTATTTGTCTTCATAGGTACCACCGTTCCAGCCCCACCGTTTCAAAAGATGAATTTTATTTGTAAGATACATATGAGTTCTACAGACGGGCCCATCCTTTATAAGAGAGTGCAACCACGCGAGATTATAAAACATTTTTTCGTGGAACACATATGCCGACCTCAATCCAAGAACAAGCAAAAGGAAAATATGTAGAGTGGTATACCTTTTTTGTGTTAGATACTATAATCATATGTTTAATGGTACGGTAGAACTACAAAATATATATATATATATATATATGTATGTATGTATGTATTTATATTTGGAATGTATATGTAATTCAAGTTTCAGTCATCAGATGATTTAAAAGAATAGCCATTTAAAAATTACAAGTATTATATGATAAAGCTGGGAGCAGTTCTAATTAGCCTGTGTTATAATCTCATTATTAACAAAAAAGTAAGGCTTAATCTAAAAAATATATTATATATTATATTAAGGCTTAGTTTTATAAATAGTAGAATTATAACCTCACAGGATAAAAATGATTTTTCCAAAGGTGAAATACTACTCAAATTAAAAAAAAAAATAATAAAAGGTTACATGTTTCCTTCCTTTATTGTTCTTCTCATCCATTGAACTTATTCAATCTTCTTTATAGCGGTCTTACTTTAGCCAACTGAAAAGAGAAATCAATAAAGCTAACTGGAGTACAAGAGCTTAGTAGTCCTTTCCTCAAGTTTCAACACTTTTTCCTAAAATCGGCTTTTCAGAAGTCTTCCGGTTTTCGCATTTTGTTTGTTCTCCTTGATTACATATGAGATCCATGCTTTACAAGCTTTCCAGGGAGTGCAATCATTTTACGCACTCTTTTTTTTTTTTTTCAATAATGATTTCGTCTAATTTTAAACATAATCCCAAAGTCTATACCAAATCTTACTTTGATCCTTAACGTTTAAAACATCTCAAAACTAATCCCGAATCTATCTTGACGTTACAAAGTTAGATCAGTTGTGTATGATGGGTGGTTGGATTGTTGAAGTGAGCTTAAAATGCCCTCAGAGTCGTATCAAATATTTATTTTCTCCCTTGTAACTATTGAAATGTTCATTCTACTCTTGCTTATATTATACATGAACAACAACACCTGGTGTATTCTCTGTCCAGATTTAAAATGCATATTGAAAAAAACTAATTTTGTCACACCAAGATAAATCGAGATCAGTTTTGAAATGTTTTAATATCAACAACAAATTTTTATTTTTATTTTTTTGTAAAATTTGGGTAGTATTTTTGGGATATAACACCCTATAGTGATTTTTCACAACGAGTAAGGAATGATATCCAACAACTGGGTGATATGTCGTTCGGTGACTTACTCGAATCAAGGTTTCTCGTTGATAGGTTTTTAGTATTTTAAGAAATTTTTGTTAAATGAAGGATGTTTTATCATTATTAAAAATACAAAGACATAATTTGTGTTTTAATAAAATATGGACATAGTTTTTTTTTTTTTTTTTTTGTAATTACTTCTATTATGTTCAGGCTACAATTCAAGCATGTATAAGCTTATTAAAATTCAATAATAACCTTTGCTCCATACCCATCAACAAGGATAAATAGATCTACCCTAAATTATATTAAAATAAAAAGGTTTAATTTAACGCATCTGCGTATTGTCATCAAAGGTTTTTTTTTTTTTTTTCCTTTTTTTGGTACTTCACTATAAATTTCTCTTATGCATAAAAGAGGCAAACGCTGGAAGCCATACAATCTTATTGATATATATTCCATGAAATTTGTGGTAGAGCAGAAAGAGAGTAAACATTGACTGGCTTTTGGTCTTTTAGATTGGTCCCAAGGCTGAAGGAAATTTACTTGCATTTGCAGGACATGGGCATTAATGCTTTGCAAATGCATAAAACTATACGCTTGACTAATTCACAAAAGGGACAAAGTTATTACAACGAGAGCAGGAATTTAAGCTCGAGAAATAATAAACAAACCCTTTTCGAAATGAGAAAAACCCATATGAGGCGACTGCTAAGAAATCTCATATGAAACATTTTTCTTTGCCCCATCATAAATGCAATGGCTAGGGAAGAGAATGAGTGAAAGTTCCTTGAAGTTCGGAGAAGGCGACTTGCATCAACTTGCAGCTTGAAAAGAAGAACGACATTTACTCATGGGACTTACATGTTGGGTTCAGCTACCTTTTGTTTTGTGACGACTATTGCAAGTAGAGAGAGTGAGAGAGAGAGATAAACCCCTTTGAGAAGGTGGTTCCAATGATAAAATTGTGCTTCAAATTTTGTGGTTTAAACTGTATTCTCAAACAGACTATTTATTTCGTAGAACTAAATATGCTTCCAAATAGGTTACAGTTTTGAAAAATCACATTACAATCATATCAAATAAAAAAACGAATTCTTATGGTGGAAAATATAATTTTGCTCCACCTATAAAGCATGGTGTTTTTGCCGTCAATTAAGATTTAAACGATTTGATCTGTAATTGTTCATGTTAAAAACTAACAGGGCACAATTCGTAGCTACTTTTAATTACAAACCAGACCATTAAAATATTAATTCGACAGCTAAAACACTATACTTTATTAGTACAGTTAAATTATCTTTGGCATTGTAAGAAGTCCCCTAATCAGTAGAATTTTGACGGTTCAAAAGAAAGTAGAATTCTCCAGGAAATTATTTGGCAGAAAATGACAGTTCACAATGGCCTTTGGGTTTTACGAAGTCCAAAGAAGAGGTCGACTCAAAGGAAAATTTTCTTTAATATGTAGTTGCCGCTGCACGGAATGCATACACAGTCTATTGCATTTAATAGCCGTTGTCGCTTGCATAATTCGCACTATACAAAGTATGAAACTAAGAAAATAAGGTGACTGCGTGAGGTCTAACTAATTAACAAATATGGACTATACAAATGTTGAACCAAAATATCTTGATTATGGTTTCATGTATGAATTGAAATTGTACAACTCCTCAAACTCATACCATTTCTGTATTCTTTTTTGGAATATAAAGTCTTTTTTTTGGCTTATTTTTTGGAATATAATGTTTAGGAAATACAAGTATAATATGGCTAAAACACCAACTCTTTCACCGTGGGAAAAAGTCCACTAATAGAGTGTTTGGTACGGTGATAGGAATTATTGGTTAGGATTATTTTTACTATAGTATGTGAGAGCTTTACAAGGTTGTAACTTTTTTTTTAACTGTAGCATGTGAGAGCTTTATACTGTTAATAACTGAGTTAGTGGTGTAAATCGTCCTACGCCAAACACCCAATTAGTATCTTCATTTGACTCCTTATTGTCTCCATTTGATATTTGGGGAAGCACGCTTAAATTTGCTTTCATCACGAGAAAGTTGGACATATAACAAACTTTTACTAGTCGTGTTGAAATACAGCATAAAACATTGAATATTTTATAAATAGGAAAATTAAAAACCATTAAAAGAATTGTTACGTATATAAAACGTAAAAATCATTATTATAATTATATGTAATTTTGCCCTTTTTAAAATATTAAAAAAAAAACTATATTTCAACTCCACCCACGTAAATTTGCTTGGCACTTCTTTTTTTTTTTTTAAAAAAATGTTTTAACATTTGATTTGAAAAGCGACAATGAGAATAGAATACAAGGACTCGTGCATGGGATACATCACAAACACCTATTACAATATATGTGTGACACATGCCTCTATATTTTATTGACATACTTCTTTTGAGCTTCTTTTGTCATACATTATTGAAGTTTTATTTTTTATTGAAAAATTTGGCGTTATAATATGTTAAGAGAAGATTAGTGCTTTCCTCTATTTTGTTTAATGCTTTAGCACTAGGCAGACTGTTAAATCAATCGATCAACCATCGTATTTAGACATCTTTTTTCTCTTATTGGACTTGGACTGAGATTTATTAAAAAAAGGAGAAATAGGCAAATCATGGATTACACTCCATAACTCACGGCACAAATAAAAATCCAACAATTATCTGTTGGCTTTATTTTAACTTTCAAAACAGTTATATATGGTGTTTGGCGAGATAGAACCAATTGTTTTTAAACCCGAGAATTTCTTTATGCTCAAAAATTTGTTAAAAATTTAAGGGGCAATTTCGGTGTTACAAGAATTATTATTTAAATCTAATTTTTACAAAAAAGTTTATAAAGGTGAAAATATGATTTTTAAGATTAAAAATCATGCATAGTCTTAAACAAAGAAGGGGTGGTTTGAAAATAAGCTGGAAAGCCTAATTTTTATAGAATGTATCGCAACAAATTTTAAAACAGAAATACAATATAAGAAATATAAAGTATGAAAATCATGCAGTATGAAAATAATATAGTGTAAAGATTACACTGGTAAAGTTATACAGTATATAAAAATTATGTTGATAAAGTTAAGCAGTATAAAAATTATACTGCACAAAGTAATACAGTATGAAATTAAGCTGTAACGCCCCTATATGGGGGTTAACAGTTTTTAATGAGATAAAATAAAAATAAATAATAAAAGTAAAACCTTAAAAATAAAATTTGCCCGGGACTTAAATGAAAACTCTCAACTCAAAAATAAAAATATAAACGATAAATAAACCACAGTTTTAATGTAGCACCTTAAATTTAATAATATAAACTGTTGTCATCATCATTTTAACCCTCAACACATTGTAATACAGTCACAGAAAGTAACAATTGATGCTTATATTATCATGAAGAACATTCTCAACGATTGAAGCAGTCCCAATGTAATATAGCTACATCACTTCCTCAACTATATTTCTCGTAGCCACCTCACACTTAGTGAGTCTTGAAAAGATATAAACATAAGGGAATGAGCAACACTATGCTCAGTAGAGAAAGCCATTACTCACCTTTAGGTTTTTATCATTACCACATTAAAATCTGCATGGTTAGTAAGTCACATCATATTCCAGATTATGAGGTTTATTATGATCACATCTTATGGATACCGTAGTTAATCATTACCAAGTGTCATAATTACACATTTATACAAATATTACCAATCATCATTGTTCCTAGGTATCCATGTTAAATTGAGTATCACTCAACTCATCGAAACCCAAATGGGCGCACTTGATCACCCTATAAACATTCCAAGGGTGTTCCGGTGAGGGGACATCAAGCCCCGAGTCCTCACCAAATCAATTCCTGTACAGTGTGTTCTGGGACTTTCAACCCAAGGAAGCGTCATCGCCTTCCCCCTATTTTACCTTTTAGGGTATTCATGCCCAAGGACGTAACCGTCGCCCTCTTCATGTCTTACAATTTCTCTATATTGAATCATTATTAAATAGAGTTAGTTTTCCTAACCATGCTTCTCAATTTATAACATGTGTAAATTCATTATGTTCCTCGCCGTACAATACAAGACGAGTCCATGTCATAGTTTCATATGTGATACTCATATAATATCAGTTCAACATAGATATATATATTGCGGCAAAACAATCAATTTTAATTCTATAAAAACCTTACAAAAGATGAGTAAGAGAATCCCTACCTTTCAAGCTTATCAACAGTCTCTTAATCCTGGAATCAATTAACGTTAGCTCCATACTCCCTTGATCTTGAACTCCAAGCAAAACAGATCCAGTTGTATCTCGCTGTATCTACGAAGCATCCTCTGTAGTGCTCCTCGAGCGACTATGAATGGCTAGGAATGCTTCCTGGAGATCATACATTCTTGAAAACGTCATTCTGGACTTCGATACTGCTGTTTGAATCGCCTCGATTCGCGTGCAGTCGGTACCGGATGATTTTCATCGGAGTGGAATTTGCTCAAACGGAGGTAACCATTGCATCCAGAGCATCGAAACAAGTCAGGAGGTGGTCTCGGATCTTCGATCGGAGGTCCGGATCACAAAATTCTAATTTAGCATTTGACTGGCCGTTGACCGGCGTTGACCACCGTTGACCGGCGTCAATCGGGGTCCGTTGGCAGCTGGGCTCGGGCCTACCCCCCCTAAATCGACCCTTCTGAGTCCAATGGAGGGGTCAATTTCACCCAATTCTGCCTCTAACATAGCGGGTCGTGAAGTACAACGTCGGTAGAAATGGATGAGCTCCGATCTTGATTCTCCGACGATGGAAACCTGAAATTGGCTGAGGGCTTTTGCTACCCATCCTCCTATGAGCATTTCCCCTCATCCAATTTGAAGAAACGTGGCTGGGAAGAGCCAAAACGGAGGCTCCCGCGGCGGTTGACGGCGGCGTTGGCCGTTCTCCGGCAAAACCGGCTCCTTCCGTGCAATTGATCGAGGGGTTTTACTCCCCTTGATCCTCTGAACTCATTGGGAGGGGTGGTGTCAGTCACCTCCTCCGGCAAGGCGGAGTTCCACCATGGGGGCGGCGGTGCACGGCGGCAATAGGCGGGCGGAGCAATCCGGCGGTTGTTGAGCTGCCACCAAGGGTGGGTTTTGTTCCTCTCATCACGGTGGTCGTATAGGAACAAGAATCACGTCGATCGGACGTCGGACGGCGAAGATATCTCGTCGGAAAGAAATGGGTTTTGCCGCCACTTTGGGCGGCGCGTGTGGTCTCCTCCGGTGGCGTTTTGGGCGGCGCGGCAGCTCGTTGGACTCAGCTCGTCGAGAGCTTTCCATTGGTGCGGGAGGTGTCGAAAACGGATGCCGAAATCTCAGACGATCTTTGAGGAGAGAGAGAGAGAATTTTTAGAGAGAGAAAGTAGAGAGAGAGAAAGTTTCGAATTATGAGAGAAATTTATGATTTTTTTAATATATATACTAGGTAATTAATCTAATTACCTTAATACCCTTAGGAGAATAACGGGTGTCACATAAGCAGTATAGGAATTATACCGTGTAGATGATGTGGAAGCTTATGGACCATGAAACACAGTATAGGGAAGAATTCTAGTAGCATGAGAAATATACCGATAGTATAAGAAAAATACTGTCAGTATAAATTTAGAATGTTAACAAGATGATTGTGGGACCCACCTAGATGCCATTTGTAAGTTGGGCAAAAAGTCACATCCACCCCTTGTGAGGCCCCATTTTAGGCCTTATTTTTGGGTAAAAATATTTTCATTTTAGCCCTTGGGAAGAAATTAAAAAAAAAAATAGGTGGCCATTTGGAAAGTTTAGAACCAAAAACAAGTCATTTTGCCTCTAAGTAAAATTGGAAGCCCCCCATGATTCTCTCATATATTTTTCAAAACCTCAACTCTTAATCAAGTTTAAAAGCAAGTTCAAGAGTCCAAGGGCAAGATTGAGCAATTTTTGAGGTAAAACCTAAGCTTTTTCTTGGAATTTTTAGTGTTTTCTCCTGAAGTTTTGAGTAGGGTTTGATAGGGGGTTTTTGCTACGGTTATGTCAAAGAAGTTTAGCCAAGATCAAGCACTCTAGTGGAGGTACAAAGTATGAGACATTTCATGAGACATTTCTTGGTAAAATCCTAAACCCTAGTTTGGATTTTATTTTTACACAACAAGTGTTTGTTGTAATGTTTATGAACTTTGATATGTTGAATGGAACCTACAGCATGATTGGTTATGTTTTATGTTGATGATGATGATGATGGAAAGAAAGAGAGTAGGGGTTTTTGTGTTAAAAGTAGGAAATTGTTAAACTTTGTCAAAAATGCAAAGTTTGACTAGTTTTCAAGAAATGTTGTTTTTGAGGGCTTTATGGGTCAATTTATTTTTCAAGTAAAGTCTTGGATCTGCCAAAACAGTAAGAGTAAAAACCTTGATGAACAAAGTTTACAAAATTTTGAGAGAATTAAATTGCAAAAATTTATAAAGATTCGGCAAAACTAAAAAATGGTAGAAAGTTCCACTATGTAGTTAGAATTTCAAGAATTAAAATACAAAAGTTGTAAAACTCATTGAAACTATAAAGAATCGCAAACAGCTTGTGAAAATTCTTCAATAACCTTAAGCTATAAATTTTATGAAATTTAAAGCACAAAATTTAGTAAAATAAGAAAATGTTATGAAATGGTTTTGATTAGGCCAAAGGGTCTAAGGAAGTTCTCATCCTTGTGAAAAACTGAATTTTTTAGTATAAAACAATTATTTTTGGTCCATTGGGCAAAAACGTCAAGATTTTTGTGTTTCGGGCTAAAACTGTAAAGTTATGTTAAAGTGGATTTTCACTGAGAAAATGTTGGTTTCCTGCATTGTTATGGGCAGTGAGTAACCATAGATTTCAAGTCTGAAAGGATTAAGAGTTTTTATCAAGAAAAGAAAGAAAAATGCCTCAAGGGCGTAATCGCAAAGATTTTCAAGTTATGGGTCAAAACTGTAAACTTTTGATAAAACAAATGTTATCGAAAGGAAAACTATTGTTTTGTTTTTCATAATATTATGAGAAGTATAGAAATGTAAGTGTTGTTTATGTTTTCTAAGACCCATCAAGCACAAAATAATTATTTTTTGTAAAAAGGCCAAAACGGACCCTGAAATGCTTGAATTAAGAAAATGCCCATAAACGAGAATTTTTTCATACCTCGTAAGTAATAGAACAGTGAAGTAAAACAAGAAGTTTAATAAGGTTATGAGACTCATGAAAACCCGTTAAAGATAAAATCATCATTTTTAAGAAAACGGCTAAAACGGAGCTGAACACTCTAAATTAGCAAAGCGCCATTGGACGGAAAATATTCCGTATCATGTCAAATAAAGAAACCATCAAGCGAGGCGGGAAATATGGTTAAGGAATGTTCAAGTCAAGTAAAGGAAAGTTAAATCAATAGGTTACAAAGTTAAGTATAAGGAACAAACAGGTTAAGCAATTAAGAGGTAACCGATAGGAAATGAAGCTAAGAAAAAGCAATGGCTATTAATGTCTATGTTTCATTATCAATCAAGTAGATTGATAATAAGAAAGGTTAGCTAATAGTCGGGTATTATTTGAAATAGGACACAGAATTTGACTAACAAAAGGAAAAAGGAAGAAAATAGGAACGTTGGAGCGCTGTTCAGGTAAGTCTCAAACCTTACTTATGGTATGAAGAAAATGATTTTCAAATACTATATATGTTTGAAATATGTTTACATTTTTTATGCATTAAGTTTTAAAGATCAAGTCAAATACTTACAATGTATTTACAAATTGCTATGCTTAAAGTATGTTTGCATTGCTGATGCATAATGTTTTAAAAGTTCAAGGTATGATTTGCAATATATTTACAATTACTATGTTTAATGTTTTAAATGCTAAGTTATAGCACATGGTACATTTACAATTTGATATGCTCACTAAAAATACAAGAAGGTAAATCAAAGATGTTAATTAAGTATCGTATCAGCCTTCTTGATGTGAGCTATACAAGTTATGATAAAGTTATCACTTCGTTGTTCAATAATCTTAAGCCTTCCAAAAGGAACACATCATGTTGTATTAAAATCACGATATCATAATTAATGATATTGGTACGAACATTAAAGACCGTAAGATAAGGTAAGATAATAACGATGAAAAAAGTTCATGTAAGTTATGAATGATCATAAGAAGTTCATAAAAAAATGTACATAAATGAGCATAAATATAATCATGCATAATGACCTTGCTTGAATTCGTTTTCATGATAAGTTTATGAGATATGCTTATGAAAAAAGTTTTGAGAAATGTTTTATGAGAAATGTTCATGAAGAACATTTTATGGAAAATATTTTCAAGAAAAATATTCATAAAGAAAGTTTTATAAGAAAAGTTTGCAAACACTATTTAAGTAGAAAGTTTTATGAATATTGATTTGTAAGATTATGTTTGAACTTACTGAGTAAAAGTTCATTATAAGTTTTTTCATGCTGTAAATAGTCCTATAGGAAATCAATATGATTGGTTGAAAAGCTCGATGTTGCAGAGAGACAGATGTAATGATTGAGTATGGATACGACAACAGTTTGTTTTCATTGCCCAAAGAAAAAGTTTTCCACTATTTAAAACAGTGTTTTTAAAGTTTTAAGAAAGTCAATGTTTAAGGGAATATTTCATAAGAAATGTTCTACAGAAAACATTTAAAAAATATTTTATAAAATGTTTTGAAAAATTATAAAGTTAAGTTTTAAGTTATTTTTCAGTTTATGTTGCAACATATTCAAGTATGTTTTGAGTATGTTTTAATAAAAAAATTACACAATATCTTCTTACCAGCAAGTAAGAAACCAAGTTTAAGAAATGATTTTTAAAAAAAGTTTAGTGATGACTCGAAAAGGCGGACGTCACACCAACTATAATGTAAAGCTTATAATAGTTATTATACAAAATAAAAAATTATTACAGTGTAAAACTCTAATATGCTATAGTTATATACTAAAATTTTTAGATTCTAACCTGTTTATCAAACGTTTTTTTACTTTTTCGCTTTCTTGCTTTCAATTTAGATACTTATCATGAATTCTATTTTTGACGTGATATAATATTTTTAGAAGGCGTGGACATGTGGAAAACAAAAGAGACACATAAATAGAATCATATTCTCGCATTATTTTGCACCTCCTTTACGGCACAAGACACTGTCGGCATGATAGCTAGACAAAAGAATTATCACTTACTGAGGGACCCAAAATCATATCTTGGAAGAAAAAAAATCACGTCCATTTTTCCACAAACTTCTTCCATCACAATTATTGTCTTAGTTGGCCCAAATGCATCGGGATTAAAAAAAAAAAGAAAGAGAAAATGGTCGTGGGATTAAAGATTGAAGGGAATGCATATGTATTGTGGACCATTCACTATAATCAGTATCCACAATTCTATCCAAAAACCAAAAAAATAAAATAAAATCAGAATCTACAAGAAATTAAAAAAAAAAATGCAAGTGGTGGTGTGCATTGAGAAATACTAGAGCAAATAGGTTTCATCAAATACTAAAAAAATAATGAAAAATCAACCTTACTCATCATTTCACTAATTAAAATCCATATATAACTCTCTTTGTTTTATTAGTGCCATGCCAAGAACTTTCTTGGCTTTATTTTATTATCTACACCATTGAAACATAACAATACGATAACATATAGAAATGGTTAATTCAAGTAAGTCACTTATTGCACTTTCCTTGCCAATGTAGGCTATATTTGCACCAAATCCTTATAAAGTCATCAGACCAAATTCTACCTCTTTTGCTACCACTTTATATGTATTTTCTGAGAATACTTTATATCTATTATTTTTAGTACAATAAAAAGGAAAAAAAAGAGAAAGCAACATAACAAAATAGAAACACTGAGTCATCCAAGTAAACTCGGCCGATTCCAAGCAAAGCCACTCGTTTAAAACACACTATCCATTCTCTCTCTCTCTCTCTCCCTTTTTGCAGGAAAAAAAAACGACGAAAAAAAAATAAAATTGCATGCACTTCCATACAAAATAGACAGGGAAAAAAGGGGGAAATTGGTTGTCCATTTTCTCTATCCTTAAAATGGTCCCCTTTTGTCCATTAAAAATGTACACACCTTTGGGACACACACAATTTAGTGGCACTATAACTACACATTGTCCACTTGGTTTTGGGATAGTATTTTTGAGGCCTTCCCTTGGCTTTGTGCTCATTGAAGGTTTTACCGTCCGACGCCGCAGACCACCATAGTTGACTTATAGGCAACTATTCTGTTGGGAGTCGAAAAAGAAACCCATATATTTCTCTCAGCCGTCACATTTACCCAAAATTTGATCGGATCTAGAACGCAACACTAATAAAAATTTTCACCGAATAGCCCCCTACCTGTTGAACAAAAACGCAACCTTAAGGATTTAATTTATAGTCTGTTAAATAAAATTACTTCTCATCAACTTTTTAGTGAATAATAACGTAAAATTTTTACAACAAAAAAATTATTGTAATATAAAATTTTTATATATTATGAGATCGTTTGTTTCGTGATTTGAATCATGGTTCGAATCATTTTGCTACAGTATTTTCTCTCATAAAATTTAAATCTTCGTTCAAATACTCGAACCAAACTCACTCTATGTATTTACAGTTTTAGCCTAAGTATTAAACATTTTGTTACGTCACCGTGGGCCCACCTCTCACCGTCGGATACAACTAACACCCAACGGCTCTTGACACGTGGAAGATAACACACCCATACCTGAATACGGCCTCACAGGTATGCCAATCACCGTCTGACACGTGCCCAATGTCGGTGACACTGTCTGTGACAGCCCTTGACCGGCGCCAGGCCCTAAACCTTCAAATCTCACCGAAAGGTTGATGATTCCGCGGGTCCTCGAACCGTCTTTAGCCCGTAGCCGGTAACTCAGGTGGCGGGCCGTGCCCGCTGGCGGGAGCCCAATATCGTGGGCGGGGATGTGGCAAGAGCCCAAATGGGTCTGGCCCAAAATGAGCCTTTTTGTATAGAGGCTAACGTTTATGCCGGAATATCTGTTGGTGAAGAAAGCCGTGGCGTCTATGGGAAGTCGGAACTTGTCCCCCCAAGTGGGGTTGGCCCCACCTTGATCATCTACCCTTGTATTGTACACGTGGCAGCGCTTATCGCCGTTATTGGTGGTAGAGAACAAGTACGGGTCTTGTGGGACCGTGGAGATTGTGATGAAGGGTCTGATCCGGTGAGAAAAGAGAGCTAACGACGACGTTTTGAGCCCCTCGGCGGATACGACCGTGATCTCCATGATGAGGGGTTGGTGGCGATTGTGCATTTTGCGGGATGTGTTTGGAGGCCGAGAAAATTTCTGGGTTTTGTTGGAAATGAAGCTAGAACTTTGAATTTCATGAATTGGAGGAACTTTTAAGGGGGGAGAGAGAGAGAGATGGGGTTCTTGGGAGCTTTTCAATGGCTACTCAGTGCAATTTCCTCTGTGGAATAATCATCTGAGAGATTTTAAATAGTGATTTGTGAGTTGTGTGGAACATGATGCCACACGAGCTGTGAGTTGTGTGTAATAGTGAGTTGTGAGTTGTGTATGCTCAACACTTGGAAGTAAAGCCCCACTTGTGCCACATGACGACAAAATGTGTTTTCTATTTATCTTGTTTTCTCTCGAAAAAAAAAAAAAATCCACATCCAGATTTATTCAAATTGTCTCCTCTATTTAAATTGATCATTATTAAGAGAGCTTTTTTTTTTTCCCCAAAAGACAACTCATGTGAACTGAATCCTGCTGTAATTCTAATAGCGCACAATTTTGGTCAAATAGAACCTCCCTTTTTTTTTTTTTTTCTAAGTTTTCTAACTCTTTCTTCAAGCGTTGCACAAGAATAGAGATTATTACTAGTTTCATGGCTAGAAAATAAATGTGAATTTCATGGTTGATAAAAGTCCAAATAAGTGTACAAGCAATATTGTTTCATATGCTCAACATGGCATGCGAACAAACCGCCAAATAAGTCCCTCGTGACTCATGTCTGAGCTGTTATGGAAATATTAACAGGTGGCCATCAACTCTTTTGTGTGTCTTTGAATTTTATTCATTGATTTTTTCCACAGAAAAGTGTCATGATCAAGTATACGGCGGTGTAGAAGTCTGTTGCTTAGGTGCACATGTCACATGACACAGACAGAAGACTTTATTAAAAAATCTTTTAACTTTCATGAATCTTCCGTGTAAGCAATTACTAATTGCTGTTAGCAACTATGATGATTTTAAATATGTTTTATAGGATTTATTAGGATCCTTCTCCAGTGTAGTCTCTTGCTAATAGTATATAATATTATCTTTTATATCTAGATCTGATCAAGATTTTTGTTTGTTACAAATTTAACAGTCAAAAACACAATCTTGTTAATGAGCTACATTTCCAAATCCTATAAAAAAATACCCATTTTGTTAAACTTATACGGAAAACCTCTTATCTTAGTCTGTTAAATTTTATCAATTTTTGTTAATTATATATACATACTTTTAATGTTGATAATGCTTGACATGATTTGATATTAGAGATAGACAGTCTTAATAAGTAAAAACTTTTCTTAAAAGAACAAAAAAAAAAAATCATTGTGGAAGAACTTTAAGGGTGTTTAAAAGAGTAATTTAAACCTATAATTTGAACTATAAATAGTTTCAAGCTTTTACATGTTACGATTCTCAAACTTAAATGAATGGTTTAAACTATTTTTTTAAACAACACGCTATAAAAAGAAAGAATAGCAAAAACAACCTGTTTCCTTTGTAGTTGTCTCGCTGTTGTTTTTGACAGAGTCAGACAAAGGTGAACTAAAGGCCTTCTAGTCGGCCATTCGGAAAATGAAGAGGAAAACAAAAACAAAAATCAAAAGAATACAACCAATGAGACGTTCAAAAATATCGAAGTTACTTGTATAGAGGGTAAGAAAAAGAAAAAGATGATAGCAGAAGTAAGAAGATAAACATTGTCTTGGATGTCGTTTTCTTACACGCGGGCAAGGGAATCCTAGAAATCATCTTCATCGAGCATTAAAGTTAAAAAAACAGAACCAAACAAGAAGATCATTATCGTTGCTTGCTTTTCTAATACTAACAGACTAAAAATAATAATAATTATGGAGACTCTTTTTGTCTTTCTAGTGATCATGAGCAATATAACAAAGTGCCGAAATAAAAGTAGTCACTTCAGCCTTTCATGTGAATGGCTAAATTGCAGCAGTTAGCCGAAATCGGGCTGCAAAAAAATATAAGAAAAGAATACATGAGAAATTGAGTTGCAAAAAACGTAAAAGTCAGAAACATCGGCTGAAATCTTTATGTGAATAAAGCCGTAATCCAACCAGCTGCACTAATGAAGCGTGGAAATTTTTTTTTTCGTTTGAAGTTACATTTGGTTTTGTGTGAACTGTAGAGGACTTCTTTCTTCTGCTCGTGAACATTTTCCACAAGGCTGGGGGTTGGTTTGCGTGAAGGCCTATAATTAGGTGGAAAATGGGAATTTGAGAGAAAAAGGAAGGGAATTATTAGTTAGGCTAAGATGCCTTTGGTCGGATGGTCATGTGGTTTGATCTAAAGAGTATTTGAAACTTCAGTGTCAGCCTATTGGTTATGACTACGAACAATATAAAGCTCTTCAGCTACAATAAAAGGCATAAAATTGTTAGTGTAAAGCTCTCATATATTATACTTTTTAAACTTAAAACGTCAGTTACTACTAAATTTTTAAACAGAAGCTAAGATTCTTCCTTCAACTATTGTTTGGCCATAAAAAAATGAGTCTTATTGCAATTCATGATTGACTGTTTGGACCCAAAAGGCAAGTAGATCCCAAGATAATCACACGCCTGTTTTCAACATTTTGGGCCCATTTTTCAAACTTTTAAACCACACTTTCCAAAGAAAAACCAGAAATATCACCACGTTTCGGACAAATGGACTCCTTAAGTGTGATTTACAGTCTGAACTGCATAAAGTGGACCAAGTCTCAATATGTGCCCAACTTGAGCTTTCTAATCAAGTTTTTTGTATTGAAATTTTTAGGCTTGATGCAGAGGGCAAAGAAGTCTCAATCAAAACTCTCTATATACGTGGAATGTTAGGAAACTCTTTCGTTTACCAGTTTTCTTTTAGTATGTAACAACAAACAATTCAATGACTAAGCATAAACCAAAACTATTAATTATAACAAGTCTTATCTCTCTCTCTCTCTCTTTTTGCTAAACGATGCACGATTGTATGATTTTATATTACTTAGTGCATCTAGACCAAAAATTTGGTAAACATACTTGGCGCTCCATCACATTTTTTTCATTATTCTTAATTTGTTCTTTTTAACGTCTAAACTTGGAATAATCTAAAGATTGGGATCTGGCATGGTTTATTAATTTTATTTTAATTCTATGAACATCCACTAAATGATTCTGTGAAGTAGGATTTCTTTTGGGAGCACCAAGAAGGGTGGGTAAAAGAAGTCAAAGAAAGCAAAGCAAAGCAAGGCATATTCTACCTTTATATCGAATGGTTAACTAGCAGGATATTTTTGCTCGAATGAAGAAACTAATAAAGCGATCAGATGGCGACTCTTAAGGCCGGGTGAACAAACATTGATTATTAAGAAAAAAGCCTAATGTTTGGTTTATCGGTTCGAACTATAAAAATTTCAGTTTATATTGTTTTTGTTATAATGTTTTTTTTAACAGAATTTGAATTATTACATTGATTAAAAATGTCTCTCTCCTCTCCAACTCTCTGCTCATCTTCTCTCTACCTTGTCGAAATCCGTCACGCCAAGCACGAACCAACTGGAGCCTCCTTCGGGAGCCGCTCTCTGTTCTCCTACGGCAGATCCGGCGTGTCCCGCAGTCGGCTTCGCATCCCTGAACCTCGTCGTGCCGTCGGCCTCACGTCGCGCGTGAGCACGAACTACCCAAAGCCGCCTTCGGGAGCCGCGCGACGAGCATGGCGACTTCGAGAGTCGCCTTTGAGAGCCGCGCGGCGAGCACGGCCAAACTCGAGAGCCACAGTGAGCACGGCCCTGTAACTCATCTCTAGCGTCTCCCGCACCGAAGTCGGCGTCGCAGTTTGCAACTTGTCACAATTGGCGTTGTTCTCCCGCGGCAAAGATCCAACTGATTCCATATTCATCATTTTTTTTTATTCAGCAAAACAAATCCTAATGCTTTCAAAAAAAAAAATCACGATGCTGCCAAATAAACCCTACTAAGGATAAAATAGTAAAATTGATACCTTTAAAATTAAAAAAGACCTATTAATTACAATATTTTGATGAGTGGGTTATTTATTTCCAATAGTTTGAAATGTTAGCCTATTTGTTATAATTTTCCTAAATGAATTCTAAGAACAATTTAGAGAAAAATTAGAGAACATGCTACTAAGTGGACATTGTTATGATTCGTATCACAACTTATATGGTGTTAAGATTTCATATTCTTCCTCTTTTTTATCATTTATATGGATTTCTTATGTGCCCTTCTCTCTCAAAATAGTCCCTTCTACGATTGAAACCTGGGAGGTTGTAGCCCCACCCTCTCCTCCCGGATACTAGGCTTGCCCTAGTAGTGTCATTTATATGGATTTTTTCCCCCTCCCATCGAGTACCTAACAATAAATTTAGTGGAAGGGAGAGATTATAGGATGGAGAGAAAATATATAAAAAATGGATAGTGGGAATGACAGAAAAGTACTAACTTTTTCTATTTGTTTATATATTTTCTCGTGAAAATGAGGTTAAATAAGTAATTATAACATATATTATTTGCTGTAACTTTTGTCTCCTAAAATCCCTTGATTTACCGAAGGGATTGTGACACCTATTATTTTTTTAACAGGTAATATAGTAATTAAATTAATTATTAGTATGCTAACTAAAATTCGTTTCATCTAAAATCTATTTCATCCTATTTATTTCTACCTATTTCAAAATTTTCTAAAATTTTTCTATATCTATTTAGTATATTTACCGAAACGCTCTTGGAACATCAAATTAATTACTAAAATGCCATTTGGCATTATATGAACTAAAGTCTCCGAAGGAGACATAATGCACTTAATGCTTCACCTATTTGTCTCTCACTTCTCATTATTTTCCTTCTTCAATCGAACCCTCCAACAAAGAAAACCATGCATTTATTTTCTTTTTTTCCGTACAACACTTATCTTTCCCTTCCTCCTTGAAATGTCTTCCTCTCATTCTCTTATTCTTCTTCTTTCTTCTGCTCTCTAAGCCTGAGAAACACAGCTCCATGTCGTTCAAAAGTCTCTATGCTAAAGTTGAACTTGAGTTTTAATCCCTTGAATTGATGACTTAAAGTTTTCAATGAGATTTTAAGGTAAGATTTTAGAAAATTAATCTAGTTTAATCTACCATCTTTACTTTGAATTTACTCATTTATTTTGCTGCACAATTTAGATTTCATGGTTTTGAATGAGCAAGTTTGACATAAGCATGTTTTTACCCTTATTTGCAAGAAAGACTAGAGATATGGTTTGATGACGATTTTGATATAAAACTCATGAGAATATGTTTATTGTGATTATATAATGCAAGCTACATATTTTGGAATGGTTTTGAGATTTTGAACAAGGATAATATGTTTTGGGTTAAAGAAAAATTTGACATTCCATAAACTTTGTAATACCTCTATGAGCAGTGGCTATTTCTTAAAATTTTAGGATTAAATTAAAATGAATTTTATAAATTGGTTTACATATTTAAAAAGTAGACATCCTAAGCTTTCTAACGAGTTATCATAAGCCTAAATCGGAGTTGTATGTTTATTTTCTATGAATTTTTTAATTTTTAGATTAGAAACTAGTAAACCTGCCAGTGGCAATATACTGTCGATTTACGTTAAGTAAACCATCTATTAACCTGTGTGATGATTGTAGATAGTGAACCTATCCTTTTTGCAAAAGTATACTGCCAGTTTGTCATGGTATACCAGCTGTTAACCTGAACCATGAACCTATCTTTGCTCACCACCTAATTTCTTAATGTCTTGCAACCTTTTTAATATTATCCTAAGTGATTGATGAATCTTATTAGGGACTAAAACATATGGATATATTTTATATTGTGTTAAGACAAAAATTGTTTACTTTCGTATTCAAAAAGAAATTTGCATAAAAGCTTTAATGGCACACTAGTAAGATGGATTTACACATGATTTATTTATGAATGTGGCCGTGTGTTGTGCTTTAGTTTTAATTGTCCGTATGCACGTCTTAGGACCAACAGAGTGTGGAGCTAACGTTAATTGATTTTGGGATTAAAAGATTGTTGATAAGCTTGGAAGGTAGGGATTCTTTTACTCATCTTTTATGAGGTTTTGATAAATTAAAATTTAGTTGTTTTACGTTGCAAGCTATGTATATTATATTTTGAATATATATATATATATATGACTATATCTATAACATGATGATGTGAAACTTGTCCTATATGGTACAACGAGGAATATAATGATTTAACACATATTGTTGTAAATTGAGAAGCATGATTAGAAAAACCAACTCTATACATAATGACTGAATATAGAGAAATGATAAGACGTGAAAAGGGCGGCGGTTACGTCCTTGAGCACAAATACCCTAAAAGGTAAAATAGGGGGAGGTGATGACGCTCCCTTGGGTCGAAAGTCCCAAAACACACTGTACAGGAATCGACTTGATGAGGACTCGAGACTTGATGTCTTCTCACTGGAACACCCTTGGAATGATTGAAGGGTGGTCAAGCGCACCCATTGGGTTTCGATAAGTTGAGTGATACTCTATTAAATGTGGATACCTAGGAATGATAATGAACTGTAATATTTGTATATATGTATATGTATGAAACTCAGTAATGATTAACTACGGTATCCACGGAATATGAGCATAATAAATCTCATAATTTGGATAATGATGAGCATTAACTAACCCTGCAAGTTTTAATGTGGTAATGATAAAACCTAAAGGTGAGTAATGGTTGTTCCCTACTGAGCATACTATCACTCATTCTCTTATATTTTCATCTTTTCAAGACTCACTAAGTGTGAGGTGATTATGAGGAAAATAGTTGAGGAAGCTACATAGCTATATTACGTTGGGATTGCCTCAATTGTTAAGATTGTTCTTCATGATAACATAAGCATCGATTGTTACTTTTTGTGACTGTATTAAAATGCGTTGATGGTTGAAATGATAATAACGACAGTTTACATTATTAAATTTAAGGTGCTACATTAAACTGTGGTTTAATTGCCATTTATATTTTTATTTTTGATTTGAGAATTTTCATTTAAGTCCCGAGCAACTTTATTTTTAAAGTTTTACTTTTATTTTTTATTTTAATTTTAATTTTAATTTATTAAAAGCTGTTAACCCCTATATAGGAGTGTTACAGGGATAAATATAATAGCCCCTCTTTTCACTACTTTCTATTCTTTTCTTTTCTTTTTTTACCTACCAAACAATCCACTTTAGTATTTTCTTTCTCAAAATCAGTTCACCTTGTTCTTTCCTTCTACTTTTCTTCCTTATAGCGTAAGACTAAGAGAAACGTAATACTGTTAGATTGGAATAGAAGCATTACCTGGTCTTATAGCATATATAACAGAGTACCAAATAATGTTACTAATGTCAAATTTTGATATTTGAAGAGAAAAATACTATTTTATATGCCAAATTTTAATAACTAAATACTATTAGTTGATGCATTAGCTTGAATTTAATCATTATAACATTATCAATTTTAAATTGCTTTTAAAAAGTTACTTTTACACACTGTAAAACAAAAATTATAATAAAAGAAATCAAGCAACTTTATGCGTTGGAGAACAAAAAAAAAAATTTAAGATATCAATCATGTCAGGGCCATTTAGTAGTATTTTTATTTTGTTTTTGAAAAAAATCTAAAAATGAAAATGTTTTGAAAAATGTGCTAAAGTGCTTTTGAAATTGTATTTGGTTGTATAAATGTTTTGAAAGATATGCTAAGATTGTTTTTGAAAGTGCTTGGTTGTATATAGTGGTATATTTTTTAACACAAATATTTTTATAATAAAAAAATTATTAATATAAATCATAACCCAATTAAATTTAAAAAAAACTATTTATTGATATATTAATTTATTATTATTATTATTATTATTATTATTATTATTATTATTAACAATAGTGAGAGGAAGAAGATGAGTCTTCTTCCTCTACTCCGGTGAGATTTACTCACCGACGACGGCCCAAGCAGAGATCGATGACAACGAAGGCGTGAAGATCGACGATGATAGAGGTGCGGAGATCAATGACGACCGAAAACAGAGGAAGCCTTCCTCTTCATCTTCCATTGCTCCAGTAAGACCAAGGCCAACTACAACTTGAGCTGCGATGGACTTAACCCCCACCCACGACAGCCCCCCCAGGCACCCTTGACAGCCTTCCTCGATGACCCCTAGCCACCCTCGATGGCCTTCCTTGACGACCTCAATCCCTCACCTTCTCTCTCACTCTCTTTCTCTCTCACCATGTTTCACGACGGCTGACACAGGAGGTTGAGGGCGACAAGCTTCATTGCAGGGAAGGCGATGAGCTTATTGAATTGAGGGCCTGGGTCGCAAGTTTCGCCGACGAAGGGTGGTCGGAGAGATGACGGCGAAGGGCGGTCGAAGGAATGGTGGTCTCACCAGCGAAGGGAGTCCCTTGCCTGAGTTTGGGAGAAAAAAAAGTGAAAACAAGTTTTTTTTTTGTTTGTTTTCAATTTTGGGGGTTTTTTTGAGTGTTTTTGAAATTGTTTTTGAAACATTTTTGGCTAAAATTTAACTAAACATGTTTTTAAAACTATTTCCATTTTTTGTGTTTTTGAAAATGGAAAAAACATTTTCAAAATCAAAGCCAAATAGCCCCGTTATATTCACAATTTTTCTATATCCAAATATAACATTAACATGTACACTTGCATTACATATAGCCTAAGAATTATCAAGAATAACTAACATTGTCAAATTTTAATCTTTGAAGAGGAAAATATTATTTTATATGCCAGATAGAGAAGTTAAAACGGGCCGGGCCAAGTAGGTCAGCATGAGCATCGTATGTTAAAAAGCAGGCACGGCACAGCATAGCACGATACAATTATTAAATAGGCCTAGTTCATAATGCTTATTAACTTTTAGGCACAAAGCATGTTAAGGGCATGGAATGGTAAAGGCCCGGCATAAGCACGAGCACGAGCACGAACAACTTAAAAATATAATTGGGCTCCAATTATAAGCATGATTAAAATATATAATTTAAAACTAATGTTACTAATATATTTTATATTTTTATAAATATTTTTTTATAAAGAAGTTCTAAATTTCTAATAGATTTGACTAAAAAAAAAAAGATCAAATAGGTTCTTTATTGCTAGTAAATTATCAATTGCTAATATATACTTACCCTCTTTAATTTATATGAAAAACTAAACAATAGAAATTACACCGTACAATATTCCAAAATGTTGTTCTCAAAAAAATATTTTTTTAATTAATAATACACTTTCTTTTGTTACGATTTAGTGTTTTCATTTTGTTTTGTTGTTTTTGTTTTTTTTTTTTGTAAATTTAATATTAAGGAGAAAAAAGACACATTAAAAGCTAAAAGTACAACAAAAAAAAAACATTGATACGGGTACGAGCATAACCCTAACACTTTATTGGCACAGCCCTTAATAAATGGATCATAGGTTACGTGATGCAAAAAAATTAATTAGATCGAGCCTAACACGACATGATAAATAGATAAGCACGCCTAGATACAACAAAAGGCATACTTGAGCATAAATTAAATGGGCTAGGCCAAACTAGCCCATTTGACATCTCTATGACATCTCTATGCCATGATAAATAGATACACAATTGCATTCAAGCAATTCAAGGACCCAATGACCAAAACTCAAACAGGACCAAATGAAAATGCACAAAGAAAAGGGGTTAATGCACAAGAACAAAATTGTCATTAGAGAATTCCTTAAACTCCATGTAGAGATTTTTATATCACTTGGGCGGGTTTTAATCATCCTACCACCATTATTGCTCTTCACTTAAAACACTCTTTTTTTGTGTTCCTTTTCTCTTTATTTCTCTAACTTAAATTAAAAAATTAGAATATCTCTTTGGACGTTGCCAAAGACGGAAAAAAAAAAGCCCCAAAACTCTGCTTGAGACTCTGCAATTTCCTCTCTGTTTTTTTTTTTTTCAAGCGCCGTTTTTACGGTCCCACCACCCACTAACAATAATTTGGCAATCGGTTCGCTACTCATCCAACTGTGTGAAGCTCGCCATTGTGGCGAATCGTCGGTTTTATTTTTTTTTTTTGGCTCGCCAAGCACGTGCCACTCACACCCTTTTTCTTGTGCGCGACCTATTTATGATTTATTGTCGTCATCATCAACAAAAAGGGCAATCATCTGATCAATCATTTCCAAGCTCAAGCCACGAAGGGTTCTGATAATAACGCTCGAAATTCCCATCGGACGGCTCCGATTTCACGTCTTGACCAAAATCCCGTACGCGCGTCTGCACCTGATTCTGCTGGTCCTCTTCATCCTCTTCCTCTCTCCTGACGCGCTTGACTCCGATCGACACTCCGAACAGCCTCGGCGTCATCTCCTCATCCTCCAACGGAGATCCGCCGATCATCACAGCGGCTTCTTCCGGCGGCGGCGGCGGCGTCGCATGTTTCTCCTGCATCAGCTCCAGAGGCATTCCCTCCGGCACTTCAACTTCACTAACTCCTCCTCCTCCGCCACCGCCGCCTTCGAGCTGAGAAGAGGGGTAGTTCGTCATCAAGGTGAGGATATTGTTACAGAGCCCACGGAGCTGAGACAACTCGTGGCTCAGCTGCGAGTTCTCCTTCCTTAGCCGCTCGTTCTCCTCGAGCAGCTCCGGCGCCGTCGTGCAGCTCGTCGTTCGGTGCAACGCTGTCGCTGTGGGCACTGGCCACGAGTTCGACGATATAACCTGTTCTTCTCTGGAGTTCGTCGGCGACACCAGCACAGAAACCGGAACCGCTGCCACGGTCACCGCTCCAGATGCGGCGGCGGCGGCGGCCGCCGGAGCAGCGGAAGAGATTTTCCGCCGCTGTATGTCGCGGAGGAGTCCTTTCTCGCCTCTGCGAAAGCAACCGTTCCCGAATTCCCACCGATCCGGAACTACTTTCCGAAATCCCTAGAAAATAAATAACGCAACAAAAGATCAATCGATGAATTATTGGTTGATTTGGCTAGAGAGAGAAAGAGATGAGAGAGAGAGAGAGTTACGTAGGTGTTGAGTTGACGAACGAAGCTGGAGAAGTTGTTGTGCTTGAAGTATTTGGGAAGCAAATCTCTGGCGAACTCCGCTGGTCGCCAGACGATGAAGGCGGATCCGTCGTCGTTCCACGAAATCAGGTCGTCGACGGCCGGATCGTCGACGAGTTGATAGGTTTTCGTCAAGAATGGCGTCGGGAGAGTTCTCTGAGAGTCCCGTGCTCCGCCATGGCCAGTCTCGCCGGTCAGCTCGACCGGCAATGGCGCCATATATATCTATATATATATATTATAAACCTTCTCTCAGATCCAAACCCTTATTGAAGCTAGAACCGATTTCTCTTCGCCGTTTAAGCTCCTACATCAAAACTCTCAAACCAGATTAAAAAAAAAACATAAAATCATAAAATGTTTTCAAAAAAATGGTTAAACATAACAACAACTTCTGTTTGCTTGCCAAGAAACTACTGAAGCATCCTTCTTATAAATGGAGGAAGAAAGTTTTCTACGTAATATGGCTGGGTATATAAGATCTTATTTCATCAAAGTTGAGTTCTTTATCTATTAAAATGAAATTACAAGTACATGAAATAACACCAAACACTTTCACCATAACACAAAAAAGAAAAAAAAAACAAAAACAAAAACAAAGAAGTCGGGCTTATTGTTGACCTGGAAAGTACGGATCTTTGACGGAGAAAATAGGCGAAATTTTCCCACCAACCAAACAAAAGGCCAGCCGAAACATCAAAACATGATAGAACTCGATCGAATCAGAAGGGAATCCACGAGCACATCGTCGAAACTGAGCTTCCACAGAGGCGAGAGAGAGAGACGGAGAATTAGAGAGAGAGAATAGGTTTTGTTGTTTCTAGAAGGTTCTGGGGGGTGGAGAGTAAATGATAAGGGTGGAGAGAGAGCGAGAGAGAGAGAAGGAATTCGTGGGTTCGGGAAGGAAAAGGAGATTGAAGGAAACAAACAGATCAGAAAAAGAAGGGCAAAAGAGGGGTGGGGCCCACCCAAAAAGAGGAGGGGAACAATGGATATGAAGGCTGGAGAAGCAGGAGCGTGTCACGTGTGTGATTATGGGCAGTGTTGAGCTTCCTCTACTTCTAACGTCTTTTCCAGAAGCTTCTGTCTTTCTTCTTCCATTTTTTTAATTTAATGTTTAATAAAATTTATATTTTATAAATTGTTGCTTTTGGTTCTTTCACTAGTAGCCCTTGTAGTTTGAAGAAGCTTTCATTTTGGCCCCTATTTATTTTTTTATGCGGTGTTTAAGAGAGCATTAGTTAAAATTATTGTAACATGTGAAACTTTACAATATAACAACTAAAAGTTGTGATTGAAATTGACAAGTGAGGGCAGCTTAGTTGGTTGTAAGTCTCTCTACCCAAATCATAGATTAAGAGTTCGAGTAATGCTTAGTTGGCATTCCTCCTCCTTTGGTTGAAATTAGGATTGCTAAACACCTTTTTAATCAAATAGTTTGAATTCTTATACTGTATTCTGCAGAAAAATTTGGAGAAGTTCAATGATTAAAAATAAGAATATATCTTATTATTGAAATTTAGGATCATGTTTAGTTTAACATGAATGATACAAGTAAACTTGTCATGATTTCTTGTTTGATTGTATTAATAAATTCCAAAAAATATAATATAAAAATAATAAATCAAGAACTCATATATTATAAAAATAATTATAAATTCAATTAGATCATTCTTTTGTTTGAATCGCCCATTAATGATCTGTTTCATTGGTTGTCAAAAGTTTATACTTTTAAAAAATTCACTTTCTATTCTTAGACATTACAATCTCATCCTTCAAATTATATGATATATGGATTCTGACTCTGAAAAAATTTTACAAACCCTAATTATCAATTTAGGTTGTATTTTTAAAATGTAGTATTTAATATAGTTGTCCTTAATCATAATAAAAATTGGAACAGAAAGATCTAGAGAAGTTCAATGATTAAAACTAAGAATATATCTTATTATTGAAATTTAGGATCATGTTTAATTTAACATGAATGATTTCTTGTTTGATTATATTAATAAATTCCAAAAATATAATTATAAAAATAATAAATCAAGAACTCATAGATTATAAAAATAATTACCAATTCAATTAGACCTTCTTTTGTTTGAATCGATCATTAATGATCTGTTTCATGAGTTGTCAAAAGTTTACACTTTTACAAAATTGACCTTCTATTCTTGGAAATTACAATCTCATCCTTCAAATTATATGATATATGGATTTCGACCCCGAAAAACTTTTACAAACCCTAATTATCATTTTAGGATGTATTTTTAAAACGTAATATTTAATACAGTTGTCCTTAACCAGAATAAACACCTAAAATTAAGCGACAAACTAAATACTACCATATTATATAAGAGCTTTTGTGACTTATTCAATTTAATAGATCGAGTTACTAGATTTGAGAAGTTTTGTTTACCGAAAAAGATACACGATAGAGCGTTTATTAGATAATCAAAAGTCTCATACATAAACTATGAAAAATTTCTTTTTTAGCAATATAAAAAGTTTGTAGTAGATCGCCCACAAAACCCTACCACACATACACACAAATCAACCACAAATTAACCTAACTATTGATTTCTCCTAAGAACTCTATGCTTCTTACAGCTTTCTTCATATCCCACCAACAAATAGCTCCCTCAAGTCTCCTTTGTCTGAAAATTTCTTCGTGGATCAGACAAGTATGTTGCAAAATGAAAAAAAAAAAAAAAAAAAACGTTATGTGTTATTTCTCAAAAAGTTTAATTACCAAGGACTGTTTAAATGCATAAACATAATGGTTATTTTGATGTTTTTGACTATTTAGCCAAGTTTGATTAAGTAGAGAGAATAAAGCTTGATGCTTTGTAAATTACATGAAATATTTTTTGGATTTTTTTCTTTTATAACACAAAGTAAATGGTGATTTAACTTAAACATGAGGATATAACTTTATTCGTCCAATTTAAAACTGGCATAAAACTTCTTTCTATGCCTATCATTAGTGGCAATTTTTTTAAGTTATAAATTTGATACTTTTATCAATAAACCATATTTTTGATTTATATAATTTTTTAAATTGACCATATACACACTTGGGTGTACGGCACAACACCCCTTGATTGAGGAATAAAAACTGCACTTATGTTTCAGCCCTTCGGATCAATCTAGGCGACTGCAAATAGAATAGGGGCAAATGATAGGTTCTGATATATTAGCATATGGGCAATTTGTTGGCTTAGGAGCCAATGTCAGAGTTTTGGGGTAGCAGTAAGGAAGTTGTCGTTCCCCCTTTTTATTTTGACAACACGTTGCCCTAGGCGGCAAGACAATAAGTGTAGGATCCTCCATATTCCACATTTTGATGTGCCTAATCAAACACTCTGACACCTAACATAGGACTGCTACTACCGGATTTGGAGCGAATATTATAAGACACTGTTTGTTTCAAGAATTTTTTAGACTCAAATTTAAATTTGAGTATTAAAAATTTTTTAGATACGTATTTGTTTTCTCTAAAATCTGAATCCTTTGAGTATCAAGAATCCAAGTTTTTAAAGTTGTGACTCCTCCTAAACTTTTGATACTCGGATATATCTGCTACAGTAAAAACTAAAATTCTCTCTCTTATGTTTGAGAAAAAAATTATAACTTTTTCATTTGTTATCCAATTAAGATGATTCTTTTTTCCTTGTGTTCCTAGTGAAGAGATAAATAAATTAAGATCCATATTGCATTTTTTTAGGATCATTAACATTAAGACTTTATTAGATTTGTTGATAAATCAAAAACTATTTTCACTACCTCTCCAAACACAAATTTCAATTTTATTATATACTTAGATCAAAACTTAAATGCGCATCCAAACGTCAATTCGGATAGCAATTCAAATCACTAACTCAAATCCTAATTCAAATCACACTAACCTAAATCAAATCACTAATTCGAATCCATTTACCAAACTGGCCCTAATATTTCGGGATGTAGTAGAAAAGGGATCCAAAATTCCAAAATGTTGTCTACGGCCCATTTCACTATACTAAATTTGGGAATCTTAGCACCATAAATAGGGTGGTAATTATTGCATCAATTGGATATCATTTCTTTAATACGCACGTTGCCATGCAATATAATTAATTTAACTCATAGCGCTAATTGCGATCTGTTATATTAATGACAACCTTATACTAGGATTCATTTATACAAAATTGATTTTGTTCATGGTCCCAAACACCCTGACAAAAATTTGATTTTTTTTTTAATTTTTTGGGCAAGATCATTTTGATGCCTTGTGTTTTAAAGAAACTTCACATTGGTACCATGTTGTTTAGAAAATATAAAAAAGGTACACTGTAGTTTCAAAAATATCATTTCAGTACCTTGAGTTAGTGTTTTTTGATGTTAAATTTTATTTTATTTTGTCACCTATTAATAACCCCCAGTTCATTTTGTAAAACTATGTTGGAGAAAAAAATATTGAAATAATGGTGAAAAAAATGAATACGTCCACATATATGATTTTCTTTGATGAGTTTTATTTAATGTATTGTTTTGATTTTATACAGTAGTTTTACGAGGTTAATTTTGGATTTATTAGTAAAAGGGTAAAAGTTAAACATCACATGAGGACACGAGGACACATAATTACAGCTCTTGCTGGGATGATGAATTCCTACTGTGACACATGATCGCCACAACTGCAAGGCTTTGATGCAACTTTATGTTTAACAGTTCTTTTTCTTTTATTTTCTTTTCTACTATGTGGTACTTTTGATTTTTAAGTGTCATTCTTGATTAATGCTGCTTGTTTATAATCTGGGCCTATTATTTTTGTAGTTGCTTAACTTTCATTTCTTTTATTGTCACTTTTTATTTTGAATACCTACGTATTGAGTGTAATGATGAACTTATGATTACTATCGCTACCATTACATTTAATAAAAATCCAATTGTCAAAATGCTTATGAGTACTATCGCTATCGTTATATTTCATCAATATTATTTACCAATAACAAAATTTATTTTCCTTTTTCTCCATCACTTGGTGCTTTCAACTAAATCAAAACTATTTTTTAATTTTTCTTTTCGAACCCTGATAGTATATTCTTCACTTCTTTTTTCGAGCGAAACAAAAACTGAATCAATAACATAATTAATAAAGCAAAAAAAAAAAAAAAACGCATTATGCAAAAATTATCCTTTACCTTCTCTTCTCCTAACTTCAAAACTACTTTTACAAAAAACTAAAACTCTTGCTAATACTGCAATTTATGGTTCAAAACGTGTTATGATACTCTATCCCTTCATTGTCAGTTTTAATAAACCAGAATAAACTTAAGACAATCTTCCTACACTGCTTCCCACAATTTTTTTCTAAACACCTTCTAATGTTTCGGTTAGTTTCTTAATCTCACTGTAATGTTACTGCTCAAAGTCAGTGCCATGTTACCATGTTGTTTCTATTAGTGAGGCCCCATCATTTTTTCACACTAAAAAAATCGCACTTTCAAGTGTATTGACAAAACACTCCCTTATGATGATACTTTCTCACAATAAAAAATATTTCTTCCTATGCTAAAACTAGGAACTCCAGGTTCCCACCCTTCATCTAACTCCCACATGCGGATCATAAGGAGACAAAATCTTTTGACAAGACCTTCCCAAATCATCAATACCGGCTGTCTTTTGAAGCATTGCCTATACGTAGGTGAAGTTTCGATACTTATGATATACTGTGGCATCCACCTATATATATTATTTTTCAATTAAAGACATAAAATTAGAGACAGGTAGGGCAACCTTCCTGCTCCCTATTTCATTGGGGGTAATCTTGCCTTGTCACGAGTTCAGGGTAAGCCATGAGTAGTATCTTTATGCGTTTTATCAGATACATATATTATATATAAGGTTGGTACGTAGTCTTGCACTTGTAACTTTCTTCATTTAAAAATGAAACTTTATTCGTGGTTTGTTTAACTTTCAATTTATTCATATGTAACACTCAACAGATGTAGTAAAAAATGTAACATTTAAGGTTACATTTCAACAAATTAGGAGTTATATAAACATAAGAATAAAGTTACATTTTCGACGAAAAAAGTTACATATAACGAACTAGTCCATTGTCAGACTAAGACAAAGCCTATAAGTATCATTTCATATTTTCTATTTATTAATTATATAAACTCAAGTCTAAATAAATATTTCAATGAAAAAAGTCTGAAAGAAAACAAATAATAATCACACAACTCAACAATAAATAGCTAAAATCAAAACACTCACATATTAAAGAATACATATCACGACATATTAATTTCTAAAAATAAAAAAATAACTAACAATGTTTGAGATGAGGAGCCGTAAACTCGTATATTAAAAAATTAGGGTTTACCATGCCCTATCAGGTTCAACGGCGTGCAAGTTGTCGCATTAATGGTTAAAATTACCATCCTTAGACATAATGATCTTTCCATCAAATTGTTAACCCAAAATACAACATTGACAAACATCAAATCTGAAAAATAGAGTAATAGTTTTGAGAAAGAAATTCACTTATTACTAATGTTGTTTAACACTTTATTTTCCATTTGATTTTACATAAAAGATTAACGTAAGGACTGAAAACCAATCATTCTCTATATCCAACTAACTCTTGCAGCAAAAATAAATAAATAAATAATAATAATAATAATAATAGTAATAATAATAACAACAACTTATGACGGCAGGGACCAAACTGTTTTATTTTACAAAAATAGGTACTTGGATGAGACTTCAGTTAAAACTAGGGACTGTTTTAATATAATTGTTTATTGTCCTTATTCTGGTATTTTTAGAATTACTGGGTTGTCTTTTACGTGTCGGTAAGTTATTTGTGGGCGGGGGATCTGATTGCATCACCGGTAGGAGGATATAAAAGCGTCACCACCAGCAGCTTGGTTCCACGTGGTCAAGAAGATTAGGAATTGGGATGATCAACAAGGATTTGGAGCTTTAACTACTTGACAAAATGGGATTAACATAACTTGACAAAACGGGATTAACATAACTAAATTAGAATGCCTTTTTTTTTTTTTTTTAATGAATGTCTTACATTTACAGCTCATCAACAGGCTGCCTAACTCATTCCCTAATCTGGTTCCAAATAAAATAGAAAATAGTTTCATGGGATAAGAACAACAGTCTAAATCCAAGCATTGGGTTCTTTTACACTATGGAACCCTACGGCCAGGATTCTCTCTGCTTAAAATTATTATTATTATTATAAATTTGACAATTGATACACAAACATGTACTGATAAGTTGTCTTTTCCATACCTAGTGTAGAAATTTCCTTAAAGTTAAAATCTCCAAAAGGAATAAAGTTGACAATACCGAAATTCTATTAGGCAAAAATTTTTCCTAAGGCTCTATTTTTTTTTTTTTCTTTTCCTATAAGCCTAGAAGGTTGGAGAGGGACAACAATGAAATGAGTAGCTCTTTTCAATCTTGCCTCGGTTCCTAGATTTGAAGAAAAATGTTCAAATAAAAAATCAAAATTTCATGTGAAAACTTTATCAGTAAAAAAAGATTGAATTATGATTCAAACTGTGAACTGAATTGGGACAATATTTTGATATGGTGTCTGACAAAATTAATTGAAATCAAAACTTTAGATTGCTACATTGTAAAACCCTCATATCCTATAATGTTAAAAAAAACTATAATATAAAGCTATCATATACTACAGTGTTCAGTTCAAAAATTTCAATGCTAACCATATTTTTCAAACATTATTATCTAGTAGGACCCATAAGGCAAGGCTCGTACACCAATTAGAGAACTCGACCCAGCACGGCGGTGTTGAGCATGTGTCGTTCTAACGAAATGCAATGTAGAATTGGGTGTTAATGAGAAATTAATTATTTAATGGAATTTGGTGCAAGTTCCATGTCTTTACTTGTAAAACAATTTAATATGTCTCTGACTTGTTTCTGTGCGTGCTACTAGCCTACTCTACTGTATTATAATTTCCATGCTTGTGATAAATACATTTATTGACAATTGTGTTTATAAATCCATCGTATTAGATTTTTAGCTAGACAAATATGCAAGATAATTTTTCTTTCTTTGAAAAATACAAGAAAAAGACAAATAAGGATAGCTTAGTTAGTTGTAAGCTCCTCCACTCAGCCATAGGTTGAGGATTCGAGTCACGCTGAGTCTGCCTTGAAAGCGGTGGTAGCATTCCCCCTCTCCTTGTATAAAAAAAAAAAAAAAAAATCTAAGAAAAAAAAGGAGCAGACTTGAAATATTTTGTCCCAATTCGCCACTCATCTCCATTTGTTCACGTCATTTGATTTATCCTAACCAAAATACCAAATTGGTTTCTTGCGAGTAATCTTAACTTGGTCCGAGTTCAAAATTTCAGAAAAAATTGCAGTATATGAGCAAATCATTGTGATGAAATTGAAATTCCATAAAATTTTTCAAAATATTTTAAAACAACCAGAATGATATAGTAATTATCATAATAATGTTACAATTTATACTATATAATTACATAATAATTCTTTTAAAGATATCATTCTTTGCTATTTCTTGAAATTCTCAATAGTAGAACAATTTATTATGATGAAAACCATCATCATATAAGGATCGTTCATGTCAAATAATCGAGATAATTAACGAGATACAGAAGCTAACGTAAATCAATAGATTGAATTGTGATTCTCGAATTTGTAAGATGACGGTTTTTCCTTTAAAGTATGTCTTTATAATCTCTTTGTAGATGGACGATAGAAAAATAACGTACGTACTGACTTGAAGATCACAACCTCTTTATATAACTGCTAACGCTAATAGTTATCCTTAATTACCAAGTTAGCTCATTCTCTACACATATGAGGCCTATCTTAATGATGCATTAAAAGCCCAAAACTCAAATTGATCACTTTAAATAGACAATCTTATCTGATAGCTTTTAATACATATGTATTTAATATATTAGCCCATATATTGGATTTATTCCAATACTCAAACCTTTATTGCAATAATATGTTGTGAACTTGGATTCAATGTAAACGAGTCCACTGTAACAATTCGTTTTACTTGCCTACTTCATTTGATTATCTTCTTCAATACATAATTCATAAATTGCATATTCCACAGTTTCTTAACGAAAAAAAAAAACTTCTGCAGCTTGCTTGACTTGACGATCTGCTTCTGCCAGATTAATTTTCCTATTTTACCAAGTCATGCTGTGTTCAAGTCAATGTGGGATATTTCGCACAAAAGATAGTAATAACGCCATTTAAATCATGCAATTATGTACATACACAAAGCACAAAAATGTACAAATGATTCTCATTATGCAGAATTGAGCATATGAAATAGTACTATTTGCCCCAACCACATGAAGCTTCACCATATGATTCTCTTGCAAAGCTTGTAGCCTGAGAAGAGAGCACAAATTGCCATGACTAGGAAAGTTGCAAAAGAGAAGCTGACAGAGATAATTGAAGCTTTCCATAGTGGGGATGACCCTTCAATCTGTTTAATTGCAGGTACCGCAACTGAAGACGATGAAACCAGAAGGTAAACCAGTAACTGCAACATAAATATTCTTCTTTTTTTGTAAGAAATACATAAATTTAAACTTGTGTGGATATAGTGAGAGTAAAAGAACATGGAGAGTGAGCTTACTTGATCAAGTATGAAGCTGGTGTAGTCTGAGACCATGTCCGACATCAAAATACCTTTGTCCGCAATCTCAAGAATTCCTTTGAAGAGCTGGAAAAGTGAGTAGGCGAAAGCTAGCATCGACGCCATGAAGCAATACCTATGCAAGGACATACCGACAAAATGATTGTTGATGCTTCCAAAATTCAAAGGTTCCACACAAAAGTAACTAATACATAGCCTTAAGAGGTTTGCAAGACATCATCTTCCTTGTATTAAAAAAGATGCCCTTTTTCAATCTGATTTTCCCGATAAATGATCCTGCAGCTAAATGCAAAATCGTTCCTAAAAACAGAAGTCCAATTTTCGGCTTTAAATTCTACGAGTTTCAAACCAAAGTTCTGATAACTTTGTGGAACAGTTATGCTTACAGTAATTCGGAGTAGTCGCTGAAGCTAGAGGCAGCTGATGATGCTTTGTGTTTCTTCTTCGGTGATATGATTACTAGTGAAAGAGCAGAGACAAAGGAGAACAGAAACGCCAAGAACCGAAGTGAGAGACTGCAAAGGTGGATTGAAGGTCTTGAGCTCCATCCGGAGGACGCGATTGAGATCGAGAATGGAGAGGGTGTTGGGAATGGCTGTTGGACAAAGGAATTGGATAAAACAGGAGAACCCTTTGCCATGGATTTACAAACTCTTGTGTCTCTCTCTCCTTGCATTGATTCCTTTGACGCTTCGTTTTTGAAAAAAAGGGTTCATAAATCTTGTCTTTTGAAAATCTGCCCCTTGAAGAATTGGTTATTGACTTGGTGAAACAAAGAGCTCTTTTAGTCCATCCGGAAATGTTGGTGTAACTTCAGGGAAGGCATATTTGTGGTCATAACTCATGAGGATGCCTTCAAGCTTTAGAAGCATAATTGTAAAAGTGACATTCTTATGAAATACGAGCTCGGTCAAGGCCAATCAGAACAAGCCACTTCAGCAGGAACTGACTACATATTACGTAATGATTTCCATCGATTGGAGATTAAGAGACTGTGAGGATATTGTTGGTTACGGGCTTGGAACTTGATCAACTGTGGTCAATTTAAAAGGTGGGGCAGGTGGTGGAAAAAAGAAAAGAGAAAAGTTCAATTATCTTTTAAGTCAACTTTTTATTAAGAACTTACAAATGTAAAGACGCATGCACTTTCGCAAGAAATAAGCTAACCCAACATGATTGTAACTTTAAAAATACAAGAGCTTATCCATTTGGCCTCACTTCCGCTAGGCAACAAAACAATCAGTTCATTTTTCTACACCTTTTCATAATTTCCAGGTATATGTTTGCAACACTGTTACTAGAACTTTTATTTTTAATTTAAAGAGCAATATATTAAGTTGTCCCAACACTTTGCTACTGGTTCCTGTTCTAACTTTGACCGGTAAGAGCTGATGGGTTATTATAACTCTCGTATAACAAAGATATGTTTGCCATTCCAATTCAAGGCTTAGACCGGTAACCCCAAGGATTGTTAGTTGCCCACTTCCACTGGTCCCTGCACATCTCTGCTACACCGTATTTCGCCCTGAAAAAGATGTCAAACGGGCCGTTAGAGCTAAAATAATTTAAAACGCGAAAATTTGTACAAAATACTTAATTATAGAGACGTAATGAAATAGATGTACACACTTCCAACCAAGTTCTCGCTCAGCTTTCTTTGTAGATGCATGAACGGCTTGTTGAGGAAAATTGGTTCAATTTTAAGCCCAGTTGTGGCCCAATTATTAGGAGGTCCAAGTATTATGTCAGTTGTGAGGTTAGGTAACTGTGAGTAATTTGATTGGTTGAAAACGTGCATAAAAGGGGTTAATTCATTGTAACAAAATTAACAGTGTGTGTGAAGGAGAAAGAAAACGAACAGAAAGGTAGAGAGAATGATAGATTCGATGAGAGAGTATCTCTTGTAATGTTCTCTGAGAATTCTGTGTAAAATTCTTTCTTGAAATTGTTAATGAATTGATTACAAAAGAATTCGAGTTTCACAAGTCACTTTTGTTTAGTCATCTGTTCGTGAGTCTGTGAGTATTCTTTAAGTTTTCTTTCTCTGACTTCGACAAGTGGCATCAGAGCTTGGTTTCTTGACACCATGGCAATGGCAGAACTAGAAGTGAAAAAGTACACAGGATCAAATGACTTTAGTCTGTGGCGTTTAAAGATGACGGCACTACTTGTTCATCAGAGGCTTGATGCGGCTCTGTCCAAAGAAAGCAATCTTGAAGGTTGAAGAAAAGTCCAGGGAGGATGTGATGAACAAGGCTCACAGCGCTATTGTACTTAGCCTTGGAGACGAAGTTCTGAGAGAAGTAGCAGATCAAGAAACGGCCATGGGAATCTGGGAAAAGTTGGAGGCCCTGTACATGAAGAAATCATTGGCGAACAGGTTATATATGAAGAAAAGACTTTACACCCTCCAGATGGATGATGGAAAACCCCTGAAGAAATATGTCAATGATTTCAAGCGAATCGTTCTTGATCTTAAGAGCATTGATGTGAAAATCGATGATCAAGATCAGGCCATAATTCTTCTCAGTTCTCTGCCAAAATGCTATGAGTATTTTGTTGATACAATGCTTTATGGAAAGGAGACTCTGACAATGGCAGAGGTAAAGGCTGCCCCAATTCTAAGGAATTATAGAAAAATGGCGAGATAAAAGAAGATGGCGTTGTCAAAGGCCTGACAGTCAAGGGAAGGTCAAAAAATACAAGATTTCAAGCCAAGAAATAAATCAAGATCCAAGACAAAGCTTAAAAGAAAATGTTTCCTTTGTCATAAGGAAGGGCATTTCAACAGGGACTATCCTGATAGAAAGAACAATCCTACAGAAAAGCCCAAGAATTCTAGAGACGTGGCAAATGTTGAAGAAGGCTATGAAAGTGCAGAAATCTTGCTTGTTACAAATGCAGATCCAAGTAAAGAATGGATCTTGGACTTTGGCTGCTCCTATCATATGTGTCCAAATCGAAGTTGGTTTAAATCTCTGCAAGAAAGTGAGAGAGGAACAATAATGCTTGGGAACAATAAAGCACGCAAGGTGATGGGCTTAGGCACAGTAAGAATCTGGATGTTTGATGGCATAGAAAGGATTCTAACTAATGTCAAGTATATTCCTAAACTCAGGAGAAATTTAATTTCTCTAGGAATGTTAGATCTTGGTGGTTACACATATAAGTGTGAAAATGATAGCTTGAGGGTGTGTAAAGGATGTCTGGTAGTCATGAAAGGTGTTAGAACAAATGGGCTATATTCACATTGGGGGTTCTATAAATGCAGTTGCTAATGTTAATGATAAGACTAAACTATGGCATCAAAGATTAGGCCATGTTAGTCTAAAAGGACTGAAAGAACTGCACAAGTAAGGACTGTTATGTAGAGACAAAATAGGCCCTCTAGATTTCTGTGAACATTGTGTTATAGGGAAAACAAGAAGACTAAAGTTTACAACAACTGAGCATACAACCGAGGGGGTACTAGACTATGTCCATTCAGATCTTTAGGGACCAACAAGAATTGAATCACATGGTGGAGTAGATATTTCGGATCCATTGTGGATGATTATTCAAGAAAAATCTAGTTATATTTGTTAAAGAATAAAAATGATGCATTCTTCAAGTTTATGGAATGGAAGATCCTTATGGAAACACAAAATGGGAGAAAGGTTAGAAAGCTGAGAATAGACAGTGGATGGGATTATTGTGCTGATCAGTTTACTTAAATGTGCAAAGAAAATAGAATAGCAAGGCATTTTTAGTAAAGAAGACCCCTTAGCAAAACAGATTGGCAGAAAGATTCAACAAGACACTTCTTGAGAGAGTGAGATGCATGCTAGATAATGCAAAACTTCCAAAAACTTTTTGGGCAGAAGCTGTGACTATAGCAGCTTATCTAATCAACAGATGTCCTTCCTCAGCTATTAACTTCAAGACCCACAGAAAGTATGGAGTGGCAAACCAGCAGATTACAGTAGACTCAGGACCTTTAGATGCCAAGCTTATGCTCACATAAGACAAGATAAACTTGAGCCCGTGCTCTAAAATGTATCTTTATTGGATATCCTACAGGGGTAAAAGTCTACAAACTTTGGTGTCTTGAACCTAGACATCCTAAGTGCATCTTTAGTGAGGATGTAGTGTTCAATGAGCAACAAATGGCTGATCTAGTAAAGAAGACAGAAAAGTCTCAGGAACCAGAAACTCATAGAGAAGTATTAGAGCTTGAGGTGGAGCCTACAACACCAATCTTAGAAGGTGATCACACTCAATCCCAGGAGGAAGCGCAAAATGAGTTCCCAACTGATGCAACACAACAAGAACCTACTTCACAAACATACAACCTAGCTCGGGACAGGCAGAGGAGAACATATAAACCACCAAAGAGATATGGTCATGAAGAATTGATTGCATTTGCCTTAGTGGCAAGAAATGAAGTAGAAGAAGAAGATGAACCATGAACCTACTTAGAGGCAATTATGAGCAAGGATAGCAATCAATGGTCAAGCGCTATGCTGAAGAAATGGTATCACTGCAAAAGAATAAAACCTAGGAACTGGTGTCAAGACCTCAGAATTCAAGAATTGTTGGGTGTAAATGGATTTTTAAGAAAAAGGAAGGCAATCATAGAGTTGAACAAAGAAGATTTAAAGCCAAGTTAGTAGCAAAAGGCTTTACACAGCAAGAAGGGTTAGATTATACAGAAGTCTTCTCACCCGTGATGAAGCACAGCTCAAGTAGAGTGTTGCTGCCTTTGGTTGCTCATTTTGACATGTTCCTAGAGTAGATAGATGTCAAAACAGCTTTCCTCCATGGAGAGTTAAAAGAAACAATCCATATGAAACAACCTGATGGTTTTATTGCTAAAGGAACTGAGGATAAGGTATGTCTCCTTAAGAGATCACTCTATGGCTTAAAACAATCCCTCAGGATGTGGTATAAAAGATTTGATGAGTATATGCTGAAAATTGGTTTTAGCAGAAGTAAATATGATTCATATGTTTACTTTAAGAATCATGGAGAATTAAAACCAATATACCTGTTGTTATACGTGGATGACATGTTAATAGCAAGTGAGAGCTTAAATGTTGTGATTAAGTTCAAAAATCTGTTGACGCTGGAGTTTGATATGAAAGATCTTAGACCAGCCAAGAAAATTCTGGGAATGGAAATTCACAGGAAGAAAGAGACTAATGAATTGTATTTGTCTCAAAAGGCATTTATACAAAAGGTATTGAACAAGATTTAAAATGGCAAAGGCTAAAGCAGTTTCTATTCCTTTAGCTGAACATTTCAAACTTAGCATGGATCAAGCACCAGCAGATGAGGAAGAAAGGAGCTATATGAAGAAAGTAACATATACTAGTGCCGTAGGACGCATTATGTATGCAATGGTATATAGCAAACCACACTTGGCTCATTCACTAAGTGTGATCAGCAGGTTTATGGCAGATCCTGGTAAATAGCACTGGGAGGCAGTCAAGTGGGTTCTGAGATATCTTACAGACACGGTAAAGCTTAGTTTGAAATATGGGAAAATGTCAGCTAATGAAGAAGAGATCATAGGAATTGTAGACTCAAACTTTGCTGGTAGTATTGACACCAAAAAGTCATTATCTGGTTATGTGTTGAAAGTCTTTGGAAACATAACAAGTTGGAAGGCAAATTTGCAGTCTATTGTAGCTTTGTCTGCTACAGGCTCAAAGGGCTTGTTTCTGAACTGCTCATTCAAGAGGTTTCAAAGATTTCAAATGTGACAATCAAAGTGCAATTTCCCTGACCAATAACCAAGTCCACCATGAAAAAACTAAGCATGTGGATGTAAAGTACCACTTCATCAGAGATGAGGTGGCAAAAAGAATAGTCAATGTTCAGAAGATATCAACTGATCACAATCCTGCAGATATGTTAACTAAAGCACTGTCTGGGAGCAAATTTCAAAATTGCTTGAAGATATTGAAGATTGAAGATGTCAAACTGTGATGTATAATTGTGACTTAATACGGAACCAAGGTGGAGATTGTTAAGGAAAATTGGTTCAGTATTAAGCCCAATTGTGGCCCACTTATTAGGAGGTCCAAGTATTGTGTCGGTCATGAAGTTAGTTAACTGTGAATAATCTGATTGGTTGAAAACGTGTATAAAAGGGATGAATTCATTGTAACAGAATTAACAGACTGTGTGAAAGAGAGAAAAAGAAAAGAAAGGTAGAGAGAATGAGAGATTGATGAGAGAGTATCTCTTGTAATGTTCTTTAAGAATTCTGTGTAAAATTCTTTCTTGAAGTTGTTAATAAATTGATTACAAAAGAATTGAGTTTCGCAAATCACTTTTGTTCATAGTTCGTGAGTCTGTGAGTATTCTTCAAGTATTCTCTCTGAGTTCAACACGGCTGTAGCGTCATCTTTCCTCCTTGGACATAGTTTGCAGGGGGATTTTTTGAAACATGTAAGATTAGCTTCAGCAACATCTCTGATGTTACATTGAGAGATTTAGAGATGGTAGAGGAGGAAGAAGTCACCTTGCCGGATGCTTTTTCAAAAGGCGGCAGCCATTTCAAGCACCAATGTTCCTTGTCCGGTCCCCAAGTCGTATGCGGTACAACCTAACACATAAAAAACCCTTCTTTAGGATATCCAAATGTACATACTCCTGGCTAAATGCACATCTGTAAGAAATATTGCAACTCTGATGAAGAGGTTACAAACTATAACTTTCATTGAAAACAAGAAAGTACCAATATTCTCTGCTATAAAAAGCTTACGAAGAGCAGCAATATGGCCATCTGCTAAGTCCATAACATGTATGTAATCTCGGATCTGTTAAATAGGAAAGGATTGACAGATTCATTAGGAACTCAGTTGACATGAACATAACTTTGTTTAAGACTTCCAAGTCTTTAATAACTTGGATAATTATGTGGCAAACCATGTTGTCAGATGAAACTAAATACAAGTTCATCAGGTGGGAGAGAACGCGGTCCTTGAAAAATATGTACAAACAATGGATTTACTCACCGCGGTACCATCCTTTGTCGGGTAATCATGACCATAAATGTTAAGCACCGGTAGCCTTCCAACAGCTCCGCGCTGCATGTAAGGCATCAAATTGTTCGGTTTGCCCTTTGGATCTTCACCAATTTTACCACTTTCATGAGCACCAACAGGGTTTAAGTACCTCAAGAAAATAATTCTCCAATCTGGCTCAGCCTTTTGAATATCATTAGCAATTTGTTGAAGGAAAAGCTGGTAAGAAAAAATCGATACAGCAAGTCAGGGAAAATAGAAGTAGACTTTTTATTCACCATCTAAAGCTCAAAAGAGTTGTTAATGTTGAAAACCTTGGTTCGTCCATACGGATTCAAAGCGACCAATTTAAAATCCTCAACACATGGTAACTTATCAGGTTGACCATAGACAGTTGCAGACGATGAGAAAACCATCTACACCCCAAAAATAATATCCCATTTATAAGCAGGAAAAAGCATGAGAAAATTCTAATTATTTTAGCTTTCCGATCATTAGGCAGTAAGAGTTCTATGCAGAAGATCGAAACGAAACAAAGCTTAATTTCCATGCAAAAAATAAAAGCTTTGCAAAAATCTGAAAAAACCAGGATTACTGTTAACGAACATTTTTACAATTGTATTTTGCCATGACATCAAAAAGATTAATTGTACCAATCAAATTATTTTCGTAGTAACGACGAGGGTGATACGAACTTTCCTCTACAGCTTTTAAGCGAGCAAAATGGATCACAGCGTCAAATCTGTTTCATGTTAATATTTCAAACACAGCTTAAAAAAAAATCAAACATAGAAAAAAAAAACACAAAAAAAGACTAAAAGTAAACAAATTTACAACAATTAAGGAATTAAACATACCTAGTGTCGGAAAATAGCTTCCCTATATCCTCCTTATTCCAGAGATCACCCTGAAACACAATCAAATTAAGCCAAAAGTAACTTAAAATACTTCTTAGAAACAGTAGATTATAAAGCAAAAGGAAATAAAAAAGAGTTTCCAATTTTCCAGTTGACGGGAAATAATTTTCTCGGGAAACAAACACAGAAAGACGGGAGGAGAAGAAGTTCGGAAGTACCAGGTGGAAACGAAGCTTCTTGGAGAGCGCGGGGCCCACCAGGTCCCTAACCCCTCGATAACGGAGTTGTCGAGGTTGTCGATGATGGAGACGGCGAATCCGTCGTGGAGGAGCTGAACCACCGTGTGGCTCCCGATGAACCCCGCCCCGCCGGTGACCAGCATCCTCTGCTCCGCCGACCCCATTGTTGATCCCACAATTCTAGAGAGAGAAAACGAGAGAGTATTGGAAGACTTGAAGAGGAAAAAGAAAAACGGAAACTGTATGAGATTTTGGGAAGTTCTGAGGAGCGATTGGGCAGAAAAAGGCGGTGAAATATAAGGAAAAGTATTGTTTGTTTCTCGGGAAGATGTTGCCAGTTGCCATTTTTGGGGCAGAGGACGGAGATTGAGCCAATACTAGAGTAAAGTTTGGATTTTTTTGGCGCGTTTTCGAAATTCATTGTTGACGTATTACTTTTTAGTTTTTTATTTATTTTTGTGGTTTTGGGGGCTAGTTATAAAGGGTTTTTATCTACTTAAAATTATTATTATTAATATTAATAATATTATTATTATAATAGATTGATGATTTAAAAATATATATCTATCGATAGGTAATTTTTTAATATCTGCTAAAAAATTTGTCAAGGTTAAAATCGTAAGTCAAAGCAAGCTTAATGTGTAATTAGTAGCGACGGGATTGTATTGCAACGACAAATCACATATAAAGCTTTTGCCACCTTGGATATTTTTCTTTTTTGATATATATTTTTTGAGGAAAATATTGTCATGGCTTTCACACAATTTGATATAGAATTTGAAGGAATTGCTAAGTGGAACAGATTAAGAGGAAATAAAAGAAAGACAGCTAGTAAAGACAATAAAAATAATAATTTCTGTATCAATGAAATTAACAATTACGAAGTATTTGCACCCACAGTCACTAAATTAAAATCTTATCATAATTTTTTGTCTTAACAAGGCTATTTATTTATTTATTTGTTTTTTGAAGTATTAACAAGGCTATTTATGAGTGTGAACATGATATGTCTTTTACGGATTATGTTATAAACAGGAAAATTATAATCAAATCTGATGTCAATTTCATATAAAACAATATGATTAAGTTTTCTGCTTTTAAACAGCAAAATAAAATTTTATTTCCTGATTTTTTTTAACAACAACAATAACGATAAAACAAATGAGTGAGAAAGACGTTGAGAATAAATCTATCAGAAAAGCTTTTAAAAAAGAGCAGAAACCTTTTAACTTTTTTTTTTTTTTTTGTCCGTTGAAGGCAACCTTTTAACTTCTACGCATCATTAACTTCTAATTTTATATTCATGGTTTTCCTTTCATAATTTTTTTTGATCCTCTTTTGCGGCTGACTTTTGTATTAGCTATTTTTAACAACATTTTGAATTAATTCGCCTCTATTTGCAATTTAAATAACCTATTGATTTTTAGCGATTTGATGGTTTGGTCCTCGCCAAATTACCCTATTTAATAGTGCTCCTTAGGTAAGTTAATCGAACTCATATTATTTACAATCTCTTCCTCGTTCTATTTTATTCTTCAATTGTAATACCTTATTTGTCTTTATAAGCACCGGAAAATGCTAACAATGGATACATGGTAGAGACAAATTTAATTATAGGAAACTTACTCTTATTTTTTCCCTTTTAATTATTAATATAATTGAAATTTCCAGTATGGGGAAGATCCTTCACTCTATTTAATCGTTGACACTACTGCTGCAAATGATGAAACTAGGGAGACTAACGATTACAACATATATATATATATATATATATAACATAGAGTGTTTCCGTCTCTATGGATAGACGGTCCATCCATATATATAAAAGATGTAACATGACAGCTATTGAACGTAATGTTAACATTTGGTCTTAAAATTATAGTCATTGTTACACCCCTTCCAACGTCAGTATTACATTCAATATGTTGGGTTAAATGGACCGTTTCTCGGATGAATAATAGCAAAAACCTATATGTATGTAGATATATATGCATGTATGTATGTATGTATGTTTGTGTGTGACTGTATGTTCAAGAATACCACATTGTCAAAGGTTATTGAGCAAAGGAATTGGACAAAACAGGAAAACATTTGGCCACGGATTTACTAGCGCTTCAATATCTCTCTCCTTGCATTGATTCCTTTCACTTCGGTTTCCAGAGAAAGGTTCATCAGTCATGGATTTTAAAAGATCTGCAAGTTTGAAGATTTTCGTTATTGTTAGTCGATCAGGAAATGTTGGTATTACTACACGGAAGGCAAATTTGCGGTCAGAACTCATGAGCATGTTTTCAAGCTTTAAAAGTAGAATGCAAAAGAGACATTCTTACGAACGAAATATGAGTTTGGTCAAAGGCCAATCAGAACAAGCCACTTATTATATTATGTAATGATTTTGTTCTGGAGAAGGAGTAAAATACGCGGTCTTTTTTAAAGGCGATGTAGAGAATTATATGAGAGGATGCAAGCATAAAAAAAGGGTATTATAAACAAATTTGAGAAAATTGCTGGTGAAGGGCTTGGAATTTGATCAATTTCGGTCAATTTTAAATGTGGGGTTCAACTGTTTTTAAGTCAACTTTTAATATAAACTTGGAAATGTAAAGACGAATAATCCAACAAGAATGATAAGATAATCATCAAAAAAAAAAAAAAAAAGATTGGCAAGATAATAAGATAATACAAGGGCTTATCCATTTGGCCTATCTTTCGCTAAGTAACAAAACAATCAGTTCACAGATGCATCCGGAAGGCCAATTATTGTCTAACTTTACCCTTGGCGTTTGTTGAAATCATGACGTAATTTAAGGGAAGGTGTGAAATATCGTCATGAATTTTCCCGAATAACATGGCTTATGAACAAAAGGAGAAGCTCCTCAAGTTTTCACTTTGTTGCCGAGAACTCATTAATTTCTTTTCTTACTTCCTTGATCAATTCATTGATTTTCTGGTTAAATACATCATGAGATGTTTTTCTATACTTTCCACATTCAGTTCTAACTTTTTCTGCACCCACTAATCGACTTGACAAACATTTACGGATCCCTTCAACCCATTTTTCATTACTGATGTTACATCCTTTACTATTAAAAATCGAAACGAAATGATGTAAGAGATGTCTTGAGCAATCAGAGAAGCACTTTGATAAATCAATTTGATCTTGACCGGCTCAATTAAGGTATTAGTGTTTGTTCTATTGGACAAGAAAGATGGTATTTTTTTTCACCGTCCTAGCAAACGACCAGTTCCAGTAAATTTAAGCGGAGGTTTCCATACAGCTCTTTGACGAGTCAAAAACAGACTCTAAATAATTTATAGCAATCAATTGTTTGCACCTTTCACAATTCACAAATATCTGCTTCTGACACTATTACTAGAAAAAATAACAAGTAACATGCCAAGGAAAAACATTTGTCGTAAAGTAGTAGCTTTAATTTTCACTTTAAAAAGCAATATATCAAGTCGTCCAACATCTTTTTGGCAACGGGCTCCTGTTCTACCTCTGACCAGTAAAAGAGCTGAGGGGTTAGTATATATCGTGTATGACATAAATATGTATGGCATTCAAGATTCAAGGCTTAGACTGGTAACCCCAAGGATTGTTGCTTGCCCAGTTCCACTGGTCCCTGCACATCTCTGCTATGCCGTATTTTGCCCTGAAAACAATGTCAAACGAATTGTAAGAGCCATAATAATTTAAGATGCTATACAAGGACTTGGTACAAAATACTTATAATTGGGATGGAATGAAAAAAAAAAAAAAAACCAATTTACATACTTCCAACCAAGTTCTTGTTCAGCTTTCTTTGTAGATGCATAAACGGCGGTAGCATCTCCTTGCCTCCTTGGACATAGTTTGTAAGGGATTTTCTGAAACAAGTAAGATAAAATTCAGCAACAATCTCAGATATTAGATAGAGAGATATAGAGATAGTGGGAAAGAGGAAAAAGTCACCTTGCCAGACGCTTTTTCAAAGGCAGCAACCATTTCAAGCACCGATGTTCCCTGCCCAGTACCCAAGTTGTATGCAGTACAACCTAACACATAAAACCATTCTTTAGTATATACAGATGTAACACTCCTAGCTAAAATGCACGTCTGTAAGATGTGCAACTCTGATGAACAGGTTACAAGCTATCAATAAGCAGCAGAAGTTTCATTGAAGATAAGAAAGTACCAATATCGTCAGCTGTAAAAAGCTTCCGAAGAGCAGCAATATGGCCATCTGCTAAGTCCATAACATGTATGTAGTCTCGGATCTGTTAAAGAGGAAAGATGGACAGATTTATAAGGAATTCACTCGACATGAATATAACTTTGTTTAAGCCTTTTAAGTCTTTGATGACTTGATTATAATGTTATAGGATGAAACCAAGTACTGGTTCATCAGATGGAAGAGCATGTGGTCCTTTCAAAATAATGTACAACAATGGATTTACTCACTGCGGTACCATCCTTCGTTGGGTAATCATGACCATAAACGTTAAGCTCTGGTAACCTTCCAACAGCTACCTGCTGTATGTAAGGCATCAAATTGTTTGGTATGCCCTTTGGATCTTCACCGATCTTACCACTTTCGTGAGCACCAACAGGGTTGAAGTACCTCAACAAGATAATTCTCCATTCTGGCTCAGCCTTTTGAATATCTTTAGCAATTTGTTCGAGGAAAAGCTGGTAAGGTAAGAATAGATCAACACAAGAAGTCAGGGCAAATTGAAAGCCGCATTCGTAATCTTTGTATTTGACATGTGAAGCTCGAGAAATTGTTACTGTCGCATACCTTGGTTCGTCCATACGGATTCAAAGCGACTAACTGAAAATCCTCAACACATGGTATCTTGTCAGGTTGACCATAGACAGTTGCAGACGATGAGAAAACCATCTACAAGATCACAAAATTATATCCCATTCACAAGCAGGCAAAATGATAACAAAATTCTAAATGTTTTAGCTTTCCAATCATTTGGCAGTAAAAGTTCTATCCAGAATATATATATATATATGTTTAAAATCAAAACTCAAATTCTATAAAAAAAAAAAAATCAGAGATCTGAAAGAATCTAAACAAACCAGATTACTAAAGCCGAACCTTTTTACAGTTGTATTTTGCCATGACCTCATAAAGATTAATTGTCCCAATCAAATTATTGTCATAATAACGACAAGGGTGATCAACACTTTCCCCTACAGCTTTTAGGCCAGCAAAATGGATCACAGCATCATATCTGTTTCATGTTAAAATAAAAAAAAAAAAAGTAAAAAAACAAACTTAACATCAGTATAGAGAAAAAATTCAAGAAAATTCCAGTAAAGCAAGAGAAAATTGAAGATTTGGAAGTGAACTAAAATTGAAAGAAACCCAAAAGTAAATAAATTTACAACAATTAAAGAATCAAACATACCTAGTGTCAGAAAATAGCTTCTCCAGATCCTCCTTATTCCTTAGATCACCCTGAAATGCAAACAAATTAGGCCTAAAATTACTTAAAATATTTCTTACAAGCAGTAAAAAGAAGGAAAAAAAAGGCACAGGGAAACAAAATAGAGTTTCCACTTTTCCAAATTTTCAGTTCTATGTTGAACGAGTTGGAGAAAGAAATGATTTTTCCCGGAAACAAACACAGCGATACCGGGAGAAGAATAAGATCGGAAGTACCAGATGGAAACGAAGCTTCTTGGAGAGCGCGGGTCCCACCAGGTCCCTAACCCTATCAACAGCTTCGATAACGGAGTTGTCGAGGTTGTCAATGATGGAGACGGCAAATCCCTCGTGGAGGAGCTGAACCACCGTGTGGCTCCCGATGAACCCCGCCCCGCCGGTCACTAGGATCCTCTGCTCCGCCGACCCCATTGCTGATCCCACAATTCTAGAGAGAGAAAGAGAGAGAAGTGAGAGAGTAAAAGATTTGTTTGAGGAAGGAAAAAAAAAATGAAACTGTGAGATTTTGGAAAGTTCCTGAAGAGTGATTGGCAGAAAAAGGTGGTGAAATACAAGAGGGAAGAGAGAGAGAGAAGGTTTTGTTTGTTTCTCAGGAAAATTTTTGCCGTTTTGGGGCAGAGAAGATAGAGATGAGCCAATTCTCGAGAGTAAAAAGTTGATTTATGTTGGCGCGCTTTTCTAATTATTATTCTCTATTATTACTTTATAATTTTAATTAATTAATTTATTTATTTATTTTATTATTTTTGGGTTTAATCATTAATGGGGTTAAAATAGTAAATGCAAAAGGCATTTTTAAAGTGTAATTAGTTTTGCACTTTTCGGCGACCGACGAGATTAGAGATTGCGGTAACAGATCACAGGCTTTTGCCAGCTTGGCCATCTTTATCTTTTTTTTTCTCTTTTTTTTTTTAATTTTTTAAAATGGAAAATATGGTCATCCTCTTCAGGAAAAAAAAAAAGAAAAATATTAAATAGAATTTTTTGAGTTTAATGTATGTTTATAACATAATTGAAACTAATAAATTGAAATAAAAACACTATAGCATATAAGAACTATATCATAGTCATTGGAGGAGGCAGTTAGAGTTGATGTCTTATCAACTTTTGAAGTATTGTTTTTTTACCAACAAATTTTCTAAAAATTTTAGTTTTATTTTTGTTTTACATAAAAATTATAATTGTGTTCTCACTAAAACTAAAATATATAATTATGTCCCCTATTTGGTTAAAAAAATTATGATTTGTGCTCTCACTTAATAATAAAAAATACAACTATATTTATATGCAATAAAAATTATCAATAATTTTTTTTACATAATGCCCTCATTAATAAAAACTTTTAGCTCTACCACTGATCGTAATATTCTTTTACTTTACATTGTGGCATATAAGAATTTTACACGATAATATTTTATAATAAGTTAGAACCATATTCATAAACACACTCCTAAGGTGTAAATAAATAAATGAAGCATATATACCGTGCAAAATACCTCGGCTATTTAAAAATATGTATTTTTTTCAAAAAAATATCATTTATTATAATATTTTTAAAATTCATGTCAATTTTCTACACGTCATCATTGATTGGATAGAATTTTTTTTTTATAAGATAGGTAAATAGAAATCTAAATTTTAGGGAGTACCTTAGGTGGAGTATCGGATAACTTCTAAATTTTAGGGAGTATGTTAAGTGAAGTATGGGATAATTTCTAAATTTTAGGAAGTACATTACACGCCACATTTACTCTCAATATCATCCCCACTTACGAGATGTGAGAAAATAATGATATCATTAGTCATTAATTTAGATAAAACATTAAGGATCTATTTGATAAATAGATTTAAATTAATGATTTGATTTGAGTTATATGGTTTAAATTAAGGTTTGAATTAGTGATTTGAATTGTTATCCAAATTGATGTTTGGATGTGCATGTAAGTTTTAATCTGTGTATGGAATAAAATTGAAATTTTTGCTTGGAGATATATGGAAAATAGTTTTTGATTTATTAGCAAATCTAATAAAATTATGATGTTAACGATCATAAAAAATGTGCAATATGAACCTTAATTTATTCATATCTTCACATTAGGAATACAATAAAAAAAATCATTTCAATTGGATATAAAATGAAGAAATAATTTTTTTTCTCAAATATAAGTGAGGAAATTTCAACTTTTATTGTAGCAAAGATATACGAATATCAAGAGTTTAAGGGACTTAGAACTTTGAAAATTTTGATTCTTGATACTTATTTCATTCAGATTCTAGAGGAAACAAACACGTATCTAAAGGATTCTTGATACTCGAATCCAAACTTGAGTATATTGGGTCAAAAAAATGCCTAAAACAAACAAACCCTAAGGAATTGCTTAGTGGAATAGATAAATATAAACAAAGTAATAGCACTGTTTACGGGGAAGGGCTTTTTTTCTTTTATTTTATTTAAGGCAACTAGCTAGTAAGACAGTAGAATTAGTAATTCTTGTATTACTAAAATTAATAATTACCGATTATTCATACCCAAACGTACAAAATTAATTGTTATCATAAAGTTCTCATTTATGATAATTACTAAGTGTTTATACCCATTACTGACAAAGTTAAATCTTATAATAAATTTCTTAATTATGAGTGAGAACATAGTTTTTTTTTAAATCTTTTTATAAGGGAAGATCATTGTACGTTTTTAATTGATTGTATGAGATTTTTACAATAGAATATGGTTTTGTTTTGAACCATTAGACTTGCATTAAATTTTATAAATTTGTGCATAATTTTCATTTTTAATACAATCTTAACCAAGTCTGATATTAAAAACATGCACTATTACTTTAGAATAAAAATAAAGGAATTCTTTAAACACCAATCACATATAGAGTAAATGTATGAACGAAAGAGAACTATTTGAAATAGTGACATAATCTTTTCATTAATCAGAATATATGCACACAAAATAAACGCAACAAAACTGATAAAATTTATAATATAATTAAACAAGTATAAATCAAGGAATTGATCAAATAGTACAAATGGAATATAAATGCATAAAATACGTAAGGTAATTTAAAACACTCATGTTTCCTCCATAAGGGGTACTTGTAATTTAACCATGTCAAAAACTATATATATATATATATATATATATATATATATATATATATCTAAAAAAGTTTCTTATTCCTTAAAAAAAAAAACAAAACAAAAAGCAAAAGCAAAAAGAAATGAGTGAGAAAGACTTCGAGAACAAATCTACCGGAAATACTTTTGAAAAGGATGAGAAAACCTTTTTACTTCTGTGCAATATTAACTGCCTAAAATTCAAATTCATGGTTTTTCTACCATAATTTGTTTCCTTTTTTTTTTTTTTTTGTTCTTCTTTTCTTGAAAGCTTCCTCCTTTGTCTTTATAAGCTCCTTAAACCTGCTGATAGTTGATAAATATAGTATTAGACGAGACAAACTTAATTAGAGACAACTTATTCCATTTTTTCTTTTTTTTTTAAATTGTATTTTTTTCTTTTTAATTAATTAAGTATAAACACATGGAGTTTCAAAGAAAATATCAAATTCTTTTAGCCAAAAAATAAATGAAAAGCTAACAAAACTGTTTCCATCACCCCATATCTTGTTTTAGCAAAACGAAAACAATGACGCCATTTATTTCAGCAACAAACTGTTTCGTTTTTATTATTTTAAAAATTGAAACGATAAACAAGATGATGGGTTCGACCATTAAAGGCTATCCCCAAAAAAACATGCCCACGAAAGCGAAAGCAGCCCCACAACCGAAAATAACCGTGCAAGAATCCACGAGACACACCTCGTGGTTGATACTTTGATGTCTCAAAACTGAATACGAACCTGCTAAATAATATAATAATAAAAAAACCTAATTTTAAAAATTAAAGAACCCTTTAATATTTGTATTAAATGGGCTTAGATGCACTCATCACCAAAAGCTAATCCAAGAATGGACGGCGGCGCCGAATTCATACATAAGTACCATAACGGCCTAATAATATACGACAAATTCAACTTCTAGCACTATCTCTTACACGTAGAGAGGGCTCTAATGCCATGTTAAGTAGATTTGGGATCCTTAAAAGCTAGCTCAAGAAGAAGAGAAGGTGCTCCGAAGATGGAGCTGCATACGGATAAAGTGTAACCGGCCGTCTCTCTTAAACTTTTTTTTTTTCTTTTAATATTGTATATAAAAATTTACAAAAATTATATTTTGTCCATATTAAAATTATAATAAGCCCCCTGCAATTCTATTTCGCTTTTCCTAAAGTTTTATATTTTTCTTTATTTAATTTTTCTTAGAAACATTCATATATGCTTTATCTCTCTTGGCTAATTTTCTGGTTTCGCCTCGAGGGTGTTTATACCATGTATAACCACTATTGGAGTGTTTAATAACGTATTTGGAACTGTAAGTTAGAACGAACAATGCTATAAAATGTAAGAGAAAATACTATGAAAAAGTTGGTTAGAATCATAAATTACAGTTCTAACAGTGTTTTCAAACATCATCTATAACAGCCCAATAACTTAGCGATATGAGATAAGTTCAACTTCTAACAATTTGTACATGCTTTATTCGCTTCACAAGAAAGTTTGGTTTAGTTATTATTATAAAGCCAACTGTTTTTAGCCCCCCATTAAATGAATCCTACACTACATGTTAGCCACATATGGCTAAACGTAAATTCAAACAGCTCAAGCAAAAACGTTTACTTATTTGTTTATGCTTTGGTGCCAATGCTAAAATGTTTATGTTAAGATTTCATTTCAAATTCTTAATATTTGGTGCCAATTTAACATCTCATTTCTCCCTTTGTGTCGGGGACACCTTTTACGGCCCTATACGACATGTGACTTGTAATCATGTACGGTTGATTTATTTTGCTTAGAGAGAGAAAGAGATAAAAGAGAGAGAGATCCACTTGGTTCTCACATTATAACATGCCGACCAATCTGTATTGTCCGACAGCTTAACAAGATTTTAAAATAAAAAAAAACCCACAAGAGAGAAGACATAAAAAAGAAGATTCTTAAAAACCATTTTTTTCTTAGATCTAATACAGCAAATAAAGCAAACTATTAAAGCCCTTAATCATAGTTCTCTATGCATGCATCTAAAAGAAAAGGCAAAAACAGAAAGATTACATGTCAATTATAACCCAGATCTGGCAAATTAACATTGATTGAATCTATTTCCTCATCGAAAGCATATTCTAAGCACCTTTCCAGGGGTTCAACAGCTATGACAGTTTCGCAAATAGAGTTAGAGATCTAACCGTGTTTCGAGTTTAGTATGTTTGCGCTGTTGACATCCTTTTCCCGAGCGTGAGATATCGCCCTGGTCGGTGCAAAGGAGGCATCACAGAAGCTTGAACAAACATTGCTCTTGGGCGTTCTCTTCCTTATAATTGAAGGAGTGTTTTTAAAAGTCATCGCGGACATTCTCAATATGTATTCTGGACTTGCATCACTGGCATATTGAGGCTGCACCTTAGTCAGAGTTGTGTGGCAATATGGACTGTTTAGATACAGGACACAAGTATCTGAGGTAACAGCTGAGTCATGATTAGTCTCGCCGGCACAAATCAGTGTTTTTCGGGTCTTCTTTCTGTTTCCGGTTTGGCCAATGTTGTCATCAAATGTTAAAGAAGTTGAAGAGGGTTCATCATGCTTGTTGCTCATCAATGTCAAGTTCACAGCTTTCGAAGTGTAGCCCGTCTGCCATGATGGTTGTTCTTGGCTACTCATCTGATAACCACCTTGTGAACATGAATCAGTCTTTTTCTTCAGTGTGCCATTCCAATGATTCTTAATGGCATTATCGGTCCTGTCACGTATACAAAAACCGATACAGATGCAGATATTCCAAGTTGCGAAAAGAAAAAAACGAACAAGAAAATCCCTATTTTTCTCTGTGTCCGATTCCCACTTCCACATTCTTTTGTTCAGTTGCGTGATTGTAGAACAAGTACTGAAAGCATAAGCAATACAGGTGAAAAAGCCACATTTTTTTTAGTAGTATACCTTCCAGGTAGGAACCTAGCTATATCTGCCCACTTGTTACCATATATTCGGTGATAATAAGCAAGAGCCTGCTCTTCCTTTTCTGTCCATGCATCTTTCTTTATAGCCGGGTCTAAATGATTGTACCACCTGAAAGATAATTACTAGCCTCAGATTCTCCCAAATCAGTCTGCCATAGAACACATTTTGTTGGGGGTTGTGGGGGGGTGGGGGTTGGGGGGGGAATGTGCTACAATAGAAACCGGTGGCTAGAAAGTAGAACTGGTTATTGAGTACCTTTCCCCGCATTGCTTGCCTATGCGGCCTGGTAAAGACTTTGCAATAGCAGACCATCTCAACCAGCTCGATTAAGAGATCATCCTCCTGAAATTTTCCACCAAAAATAGAGATGATTTATAACTTACATGCCACACTCACAGATAAAAAAAGAAGTAGAGAATTAGGAAATGTATAAGCAAGGATAGTTTTGTTGATACCTCCTCTGTCCATGGTCCCTTAACAAGTTCAGGATTCAGAACCTTTTGCCAGCGGTGCAAGCACTGAACATCCGTTCGTGGAGGAATACATGCAGCTTTGCGACAAGCAAAGGCCATCAGATCATCAGGTTTTCATGAGGCAATATATTATTTTTTATGTACAGCATCAAACAGTTTGAATTGATAGTGTTTTACTGGTAATGAAATTTCTGGCTTGAATACTTCACTAGAATATCCTCACGGAAGCAAACTGACCGTCCTTAAGCTTATATGAAGAATCGTATGGAAAGAAGAGATTCAGTTTTGGTTTCGGGCTTCACCTAACCCCTCTTGTTGGGCACCTTCATCCCAAGCGTTACCCCTTGTCACCATGCTTGGGTTGTATGGTAAGTTGTGGAGGCTGATGATTTAAAGTGAGGGCGTAGGCGCCCCTCCTTCTAGTGCTAAAATGTTGATGTTTATTAGTGAGTAGCGGCGAATCAACACCACGTGCAGCTGCGCACGGTGGTCAAACGGCTCTTTCCTGCTCACCTCTACCTACAACAGGAGGAGGGGGCACTTCAGAGGTAAAGGGGGACACCGATAGGATATCGGATAAGGGCTATTCGATGCTTAAGACAGGTACTGCTCAACAAATAACGAGAGCTAGTTAGTTAGAAAGGAGCATGCTTTTTTGAGCTGTAGTAAATGTGCTCTATTTATAGGTTGTCACTCAAACCGGGTGTTAGGTGGGTTTTGCTCACGACCCATGTATGACATCAAGGCCTATTAAAAGGCATGAGACAAGTGTCATGGTGTCTATCAGTGAATTAGTCTTCATCCCATGGTGGGAAGATAGCCATCTGTTAGCTCCTTGTGGCGAGTGGTAGCCTATTTGTAGGTTATAACAATCCAACCCGAGCTGGTGTTTGACCCGAGGAGGCATTTGTTAATGCGGCGGCTCAGAGGGCCCTAAAAAGCACCTCGGGGAGATGAGCAGAGCTCAAAGGGGTTCGATATGAGCCCCCAACTAATTCTGCCGAGCATATTTACCGACCATCGGAAACAGGTTCCTAGGCTGAGGTGCCAAGCTCATCTCCAACACTACTATTTACTATAAATATTTTCAAAATCTTTTATTTATTTCAATATGTTTTAAAAAAATTGACATTTACCAAAATTTTTGAGAATATAGTATCTCCATATAATACAATCTTTGTCTAAACAGAATACTAAACTATAAAAAAATATAAGGTAAACATAAAATTGAAAAAAAAAGTATTGTAGATATAATTTATGTACATATAACTATTTGTATATTGGATTTGATCAGTTTTATTGGATTTTTAAAATTAAAATCGAATATCCAATCCAAATTTATGTACATGTAATTATTTGTATATTGGATTGGATCAGTTTTATTGAAATTTTAAAATTAAAATCGAATATCCAATCCAAACCAATTAGAGGTGTGAAAATTTTGTCCAAGTCCAATCCAATAGCCTTTGGATATTCAAATTTTTATGGATAGGTTAGATTAGATTGGTTGGATATTCTGGATAATTGAATTATTTGCCCACCCCTAACATGGATCATGTTTCATCGAAAGTTGAGGCCAAAAAAAATGTAGAGTAATTGACTTGTTAAAAATCTTGTCCATCGTTGTCTACTTCAGATCAACTTTTTATTCGTGTTCGTTTTCATTTTCTTTGGTTGGGGTTCTTTCTTATTGATTGCTTTTTTCTTTTGTTAGCTTTTGTGATTCGATTATGTTTTTCTTTATTTTCTAAAATTTTTTCTTCTTTTTATTAATACATTAGAGTGCAAGGTTGGGTAGAAGATGATTTACTTAGTGGGTTCAACTTAATTGGAATAAGCTGAACCTCTCTAATATTCCCCTCAAAAAAAAAAAAAAACTCTCTAATATTAATCCCTATCTCCTTTTCCATTATTAGAGAATTTCTGGAAAACGTATGATGTCGTTTACTAAGAAAAGGTTCATTATTGTTTTTTACTTCAAACAACATGTCATTTGAATCATATACATTGTTTTTCATGTTTTGACTATAGTGTGCAACTGAAACTCAACGACTACTATAGCCAAAGGAACGCCAATAAAATTTCAAAACGACATAAAGATCATTTTTAGATTTTTGTGCTCTTGGTTTTTTTCCCCTCTTGTGATTTGGATGGATTTTTGTGATTTTTTATTTATATCTACTGTCGGTGAAAAAACTGTGGGTATGATGTGGTCGACTCTGCCGGTAATATGGTGGTTTTTGTTGGATACCGACGATTATTAGCCTGTAAATCATGGTGGATATTTGTCGGTACTTGTCGATATGACGTGGAAGCTGACGGTAATTGGTCGGCATCTTGAGTATTATTTGTTATTTAATGTGGAGCAATTGCTAAGCTATCCGTTTAGTGTCGAGTGGGCTTTTCTTTACGAGTCTCAACGTCATCAGTTATTCTCATATTTTGATTGTAATCTAGTGGATTCAGTCAGTATCCGAAATCTTTGGTGTCTAATAAACAGCAGTATAGAATCTTCATTTATACTATTTGTTAGTTGAAGGAAGATTCAATTCCTAAAACAAAATGTAGTAATCCAACAGTTGTCCACGGCAATAATTTAGAGCTCTCATGTAAAGAGATCGGTTGATATTAGTTGTTGTCCTTTGCAAGCCTATAGTTTATACACCTGTATAAGTGTTTATATATGGACGCTTCGACCTTTACCCGAAAGGAATTGTTTTAGAGGAAGGTCCCTTTTAGGTTGTTTCTTTTCTTTTCTTTTTTTCTTTTTCTATTTTTTTGTTTATTGTTTTCTATATTAACATCTATACATATGTTTATAATATAAATCATTAAACTATTTTTTTAGAAGTAAATCCCCTATTTAAAAGGTGTTTAAGAGCATTGGTTTAAACTAATTGATTAAAAACATTATAGTATATGAGAGATTTACGTAACACATTTTTAAGAGTTTTGCACTGTAACAATTAAAATTTTTGATTCAAACTGATTTTGTAAAACAACAGGTGAGTATAATGTTGTGTAACATTATCTTAATTATATATTGCTTTCTAAAATTTTTAATCATAACATTTTCATTTATTAAACGTGTTTTATCTCATACGTACCACTTACAACCATTCATCTTTTGGATTTTCCAAACGTGCCGTGTTGGAATACGGTAAGTAATTAATACTAGTGCGTACCTTATGTTGGTAAGTAATCTCGGACATTAAAAATTTTTGTGCTTAAATTGTCTTAATTTTATTGGAATATTGATAATAATTTTTACTCAAACATACAGATTTAGTAACAATAATTAAAATGATAATCACAAACACAACCCCCCCAATTATTATTTTTAACGATCAATAACATGATCAATTCTTTTATCATCAACATTTTCACCCAATTTGCTGAAAATATTTATTACTTAAATAATTATATGATTTTCCAACCTGCTGGCTACTGTAATTCGGGATCATAGATGACCTTCTTGGGTTCTCCAAAATGTAATGTGTGCTTCTTCCCATGAGCACCACCCTTTCTATCTTTTACATTGTCTTCATAATCGTTTTCTTTTTCTCCGCCGGGTCCATCTTTGCGACATCGTTCTTCGGTTTCACAACCTCTCGTGTACGGGTTGGACGGCAATTTCGCACAAAATTCTGGATGCTTTTTGCTGCATTCGGGAAACTTATTACCACGCTCAATAGATCCATAACCAATTAATCTTGCATTTGTCCCTTCAATCAAGTTCATGCACACAAGGAGGCAGATCATAAGGCACCCAAGAATGACGCACTTCGAGCCACTACTAATAGCCATCTTCCTTGGTAATTTGTATAATTGGCAATAAAAGATACAATAAGAAATATTATAATTCAATGATTTAAGGGCGCCTGATCGGATATAATGCTTAAAAGTTTATAAGAGTTAGATCCAATGAGCAATTTATGCCTAAATGTTTTGTGTATGTGTGTGTGTATATATATATTTTGAGCAGGGAGAAAATAGGATGTTTGTTTTCAAATGACATGAACAATTACAACCTAACATAGGCAGTTCCATCCGCTGGAAAAAAAAGAAGATCGTTTTTTTTTTGGCTGAATTAATGTCGATCCTATATCTATAGCTAATTGGGTTTGTGTTTTCTTTTTATGCTTCTGTTTTTTTGTTTTTTGTTTTTCTTATGTCTATATTTTCATGCAACTGAAAACCAATTAATTAACCTCTCCATTTTCCAATCCCCACCCTCTTGATAGCCTCCCTCATCTTTTCCTTATCCCATGCTGTCAGTTTTGAAATCCATATCTTTCCCAAAAAATAAATGAAAGCTAACAAAACTGTTTCCATCACCCCATATCTTGTTTTTGCAAAACGAAAACAATGACGCCTTTTATTTCAGCAACAAACTTTTTCGTTTTTATTATTTTAAAAATTGAAACGATAAACAAGATGATGGGTTCAACCATTAAAGGCTATCCCCAAAAAGACATGCCCACGAAAGCGAAAGCAGCCCCACAACCGAAAATAACCGTGCAAGAATCCACAAGACACACCTCGTGGTTGACACTTCGATGTCTCAAAACTGAAGACGAACCTGCTAAATAATACAATAATAAAAAAGCCTAATTTTAAAAATTAAAGAACCTTTTAATATTTATATTAAATGGGCTTAGATACACTCATCACCAAAAGCTATAGACGGCGGCGCCGAATCATACATAAGTACTATAACGGCCTAATAATATAGGACAAATTCAACTCCTAGCACTATCTCTTACACGTAGATTTGGGATACTTTAAAGCTAGCTCAAGAAGAGAAGGTGCTCCAAAGATAGGAGCTGCATACGGACAAAGTGTAAGCGGCCGTCTGTTGTAAACTTTTTTTTTTCTTTTCAATATTGTATATAAAAGTTTATAAAAATTATATTTTATCCGTATTAAAATTATAATACGCCCCTGCAGTTATATTATGCTTTTCCTAAAGTTCTATATTTTCCTTCATTTAATTTTTTTTTGAAAATATTAATATATGCTCCATCTCTCTTACACTAATTTTCTGGTTCCGCCTGGAGGGTGTTCATACCATGTATAACCACTATTGAAGTGTTTAATAATGTATTTGAAACTACAAGTTAGAACAAACAATGCTATAAAATGTAAGAAAAAACACTATAAAAAAGTTGGTTAGAATCATAAATTACAGTTCTAACGGTGTTCTCAAACATCATCGATAACAGCCCAATAACTTAGCGATATGAGATAAATTCAACTTCTAACAATTTGTAGATGATTTATTCGCATCACAAGAAAGTTTGGTTTAGTTATTATTATAAAGCCAACTGTTTTTAGCCCCCCATTAAATGAATCCTACACTACATGTTAGCCACATATGGCTAAACGTAAATTCAAACAGCTCAAGCAAAAACGTCTACTTATTTATTTATGCTTTGGTGCCAATGCTAAAATGTTTATGTTAAGATTTCATTTCAAATTCTTAATATTTGGTACCAATTTAACATCTCATTTCTCCCTTTGTGTCGGGGACACCTTTTACGGCCCCTATACGACATGTCGACATGTGACTTGTAATCATGTACGGTTGATTTATTTTGCTTAGAGAGAGAAAGAGATAAAGAGAGGGGTCTACTTGGTTCTCACATTATAACATGCCGACCAATCTGTAATGTTTGACAGCTTAACAAGATTTTAACATAAAAAAAACCCCACAAGAGAGAAGACATAAAAAAGAAGATTCTTAAAAACCATTTTTTTCTTAGATCTAATACAGCAAATAAAGCAAACTATTAAAGCCCTTAATCATAGTTCTCTATACATGCATCTAAAAGAAAAGGCAAAAACAGAAAGATTACATGTCAATTATAACCCAGATCTGGCAAATTAACATTGATTGAATCTATTTCCTCATCGAAAGCATATGCTAAGCACCTTTCCAGGGGTTCAACAGCTATGACAGTTTCGCTAATAGAGTTAGAGATCCAACCGTGTTTCGAGTTTATAATGTCTGCGCTGTTGACATCCTTTTACCGAGCGTGAGATATCGCTCTGGTCGGTGCAAAGGAGGCATCAGAGAAGCTTGAACAAACATTGCTCTTGGGCGTTCTCTTCCTTATAATTGAAGGAGTGTTTTTAAAAGTCATCGCAGACATTCTCAATATGTATTCTGGACTTGCATCACTGGCATATTGAGGCTGCACCTTAGTCAGAGTTGTGTGGCAATATGGACTGTTTAGATACAGGACACAAGTATCTGAGGTAACAGCTGAGTCATGATTAGTCTCGCCGGCACAAATCAGTGTTTTTCGGGTCTTCTTTCTGTTTCCGGTTTGGCCAATGTTGTCATCAAATGTTAAAGAAGTTGAAGAGGGTTCATCATGCTTGTTGCTCATCAATGTCAAGTTCACAGCTTTCGAAGTGTAGCCCGTCTGCCATGATGGTTGTTCTTGGCTACTCATCTGATAACCACCTTGTGAACATGAATCAGTCTTTTTCTTCAGTGTGCCATTCCAATGATTCTTAATGGCATTATCGGTCCTGTCACGTATACAAAAACCGATACAGATGCAGATATTCCAAGTTGCGAAAAGAAAAAAACGAACAAGAAAATCCCTAGTTTTCTCTGTGTCCGATTCCCACTTCCACATTCTTTTGTTCAGTTGCGTGATCGTAGAACAAGTACTGAAAGCATAAGCAATACAGGTGAAAAAGCCACATTTTTTTTAGTAGTATACCTTCCAGGTAGGAACCTAGCTATATCTGCCCACTTGTTACCATATATTCGGTGATAATAAGCAAGAGCCTGCTCTTCCTTTTCTGTCCATGCATCTTTCTTTATAGCCGGGTCTAAATGATTGTACCACCTGAAAGATAATTGCTAGCCTCAGATTCTCCCAAATCAGTCTGCCATTGAACACATTTTGTTGGGGGTTGTGAGGGGCTGGGGTTGGGGGGGAATGTGCTACAATTGAAACCGGTGGCTAGAAAGTAGAACTGGTTATTGAGTACCTTTCCCTGCATTGCTTGCCTATGCGGCCTGGTAAAGACTTTGCAATAGCAGACCATCTCTTGAAACCGAATTTCTCAACCAGCTCGATTAAGAGATCATCCTCCTGAAATTTTCCACCAAAAATAGAGATGATTTACAACTTACATGCCACACTCACAGATAAAAAAAGTAGAGAATTAGGAAATGTATAAGCAAGGATAGTTTTGTTGATACCTCCTCTGTCCATGATCCCTTAACAAGTTCAGGATTCAGAACCTTTTGCCAGCGGTGCAGGCACTGAACATCCGTTCGTGGAGGAATACATGCAGCTTTGCGACAAGCAAAGGCCATCAGACCATCAGGTTTTCATGAGGCAATATATTATTTTTTATTTACAGCATCAAACAGTTTGAATTGATAGTGTTTTACTGGTAATGAAATTTCTGGCTTGAGTACTTCACTAGAATATCCTCACGGAAGCAAACTGACCGTCCTTAAGCTTATATGAAGAATCGTAAGGAAAGAAGAGATTCTAGTCGATAATAGCAACTGATATGACGCTACATTTTATAGAACTAAATCAACAATGAAAGAATTCAAAGGTTATGTAGAAAAAAACAAACTCACCAATGATCTTCCAATGCCGAGCATCAAACTTTTTGACTAGCTCAGATAAAAGCTTGTCCTGGACATCAAAAGCCATGTAAAGCCAGAAAACTTAGTAGTTATTGAAAATTGCAATGAACAAAACCAGAGAATATAGATTCTGATATTATACACATGCATGAATGCATTGAAATGCAAGCACCAAGTGGAGCAAAATACTTGAAGTGAAATTTTACAACTGTATTGTAATTGCTTTATAAATGACTTCAATGGCTCTACCAAGTAAAAATTAAACTTATGTCAAGGATTCTGCATTGAAAAGTTTCTAAGACTTGTTTCGGCTAAATTCCGCATTTTACGTCCCAACACAAGAATAAACCAATAAAGTTGCGCACAGCATTATGTTCAATTGATCGTTTTTGTTATTCGGATTCGTAAATTCACCTAATTATCTTGCTAAATAAAGATTATTATAATATAACATTGCAACTAACCTCTTCCTTTGTCCAGCCTCCTTTTGTTGAGCGTCTGGTTGGACCAGTGGTTCTTCTACAACGGCAAAAACAAACGACATCAAAATACACGACAAGGAAAGCTCATATATAATGCAATGAGCATTTCTTCTCTTGTTTCTTCCTATATTTAACAAGCTCATATAAAAAGAAAAGCTACCAGTAGAGTGTTTTTTTTTTTCCTTCTTAATTTGAAAGGTGAAACAAAATACCCAATATGAGAACTTGAACTGAAGACAGGGGAGTCAGAAATCAATCCAGCTTCCTTGTCTGAATCCAAAATGATGTCTCCCTCCTCCTCCATTTCTATCTTGTAGTGTTTCGCTCAAATGACTTGAGATTGATCTTTTGCACATTAGAAAAGCAAGAACCACAAGTTAGAGATTGAGGAAGTTTGATGACTAAAACCAAAACCAATCCTAAGACAAGAAAATTTTACAGTAACTTTACAAAAAATAAAATATGTTTTTAAAGTGGTCGATGATTCATGAAGAGTTAACACATTTCCTATTTTCAACACTTTCTTGTCAACCAAACATCCTTAAAGCAGGAAACAGAGTAAAAAACGAAAAAAATAAATCAAACCAAACTCAAGGAGAGGAAATTTCTGAGGTTCAATGAGCATACAAAGAATAGGACATATCGTTTTATATTTTAGAAACGACAGCTGAAAAGCTACGCATCTTTTACAAAAAGCGACATGTCGTTTATCAATAGAAGTATACGTCGTCTACTCCCAAGAAATGACATTGTTTACAGCGTAAAGCTTGACTTCTCATCTCCTCCTTTTTTTCCCCTAGTAACGACATGTCCTTTATTCACGATACAAAACGAGGAAAAACCACTACCTGTCTTTTTTTGGCAAAAAAAGTGACGTGTCGTTTATCAATGAAAGTATACGTCGTCTACTCCAAAGAAACAACACATTGTTTACCACGAAAAGTCTAACTTCTTGTCGTTTCCTTTTTCCCATATAAAGATGGTAACGACATATCGTTTATTCACAATACAAAACGAGGAAAATCGATGGATTTGAAGATCCAACCCCACAACAAGCAAAAGGAAACTGACACAAAATTGACATATCTCCGACAACAAAGGCCTAGAATGTCTCCTATTATTATTTTTTTATGAACCAAACAGATAAATATATAAATAAATTACAAAAAAAAAAAAGGAGAAATTGAGCTAACCTCAAAGAGTAGCTAGGTAAGCCACCGCCTGGAAATGTGAAGCTCTCTGAGAGACACTTTTCTTTTTTTTTTTTTCCTGAAAGAGACTGAGAGTAGAAATGTGAGGGAGATGAAAGGGGTTTAAAAAGGATTTCCAGAGAAGAAGAAGTGAAGAAAGAAGAAGAAGCGTGCGTTGGAAGTTGAAAGAAGTGGCGGCAATATAAACGGCGACTGTTCGTGTCTCTGATTTCGAAACCGAAAGCGTCCTCAATACGGTTTGTGAATTAGTTTTACGAAAATGCCCTCTGGACTATATGGTAGGAGAGCTGACGTATGGAATGGGCCCGCAAATATTCGGCCCAGAGAAGCTCTACAATTGATGACCACTGTTTTGTTTTTGGAAATTGTGGATGTTTTGTGTTAAGATTTACTTTTTATAGTATAATTTAATATATAATATAAATAATAATATAATATAAAATTTTTAAAATATGGTATGACTAAAAATAACTTTTAAATACATGATATAACATGTAATTTTTTTTTTCTTTTTTAAGGAAATTGTATCAAATAATAATTTTAATTTTTAATGTAAGTAAATAGCATACTTTTAAAAAATATTTAAGTATATAGCATCTTTAAAATCACACACTCTCTTTAAACAATTAAATTTTAATTTTACCTTCTCCTTCTTTTTCTCCCCTTCATTTTCTTTTCATTTTAGGCCCGTTTGGTAGTGTTTTTATTTTGGTTTTTGTTTCTAAAAAAAATTAAAAATGAAAAAAATTTAAGAAATGTACTATGATTGCATTTGAAATTGGGTTTGGTTGTATATAGTGGTATGTTTTTAAAATAAAATACATTTTAATAAAAAAATTATTGATATAAACAAAACCAAATTTAATTTAATAAACATCAATGATTAATGTTATACTAATTAATAATCCTAATTTCCCTCAAAGAAAATCAATAGTCCTAATTAAAACTAAACAATTCCTAAAAAAATATATCAGGCAAAAAAAACCAAGGTAAAAAAGGAGAACTCTCTTCCCCCGATGACCCCCCAACACCGTCCTCTCCCCCTCCCCAAGAAGGCGAGCCCGTCACCCCCATCACACCATGTAGTCCAGCCTCACCCCTAAGTCGTCGCCCACCTAGATTGGAGAGAAAGAGGAGAGAGAGAGAGAGAGAAAGAGAAATGCAAGAAGGAGCAGGATCGTGAGGTGGTTCGACCAGGTCATGAGGCGGTGGGTGTGGGGATGCAATGTTGAGGCGATGGGCTTTGGTTTGCAATGGGCATGGCGGGCTTTGGTTCCACAGCAGCTTGTGGGCTTCAGTTCATGATCATGGCAATGTCGTGTAGCTTGCGACGATGGTTGCAGGTCATTGGGATGGCGTTGGGTGGGGCGGCAAAGGTTAGTGGTTGTTGGTTAGAGAGGGAGTTGAAGGGGTGAAAAAGATATCAAGTGTGACGTAGAAAAGTAGAGAAAACAAGTTTTTTTTTTTTTTTTGAGGTTTTGATATGTTTTTTTTTGGAAATTTTTGAAAATGTCTTTGTTATTGGTCTGGGCCAAAACTTAACCAAACACTTTTTAAAAGCTTTTTTATTTTTTATTTTTTATTTTTGAAAATGACGAAGAACTTTTCAAAAACATAACCACATAGGGCCTTTGTTTTTCGTTCTCTCTATTGTTTGGTGCTTTTTTCTATATCATTCTAAACATAGGTATATTTTGTTTTAGTTTAAGTAGGTTATTTACTAAACACTATTACATTTTTTTTTATTTATTCTTATTCTTAATTAATGATGGCCTAATTCTTTCCTTCTCCCCAAAATTTGAAATTCAAACAATATTCAGAACATCTTTAAAATATCTCTAATTACATAATAACTATTTTAATGATTTTTTAATTTTAAATTTTTATAAATACGATATATACACATATATATATATTTTGCGAAAAGTCCTGGTGGGGGATGAATTTTCTCCATCATAAGAACACCAACAAAAAAGTGTCAGAAGTCTATAGCAAAAAAAAAAAGAAAAAAAAAAAAGAGACATGAAAAAGTGCAAAACATTATAAAATATTAGTAAAATTCATGGTAGGAGCGTAAAAACAATGTAACAATTTAAATGACAATGAATTTTAAAACGACAGCAACCTATAACACATGAAAAACAACAACAAATGCTAGAAACGATGGCAATTTTTTTTTGAGGGAAACGACGACAAATTTTAAGATGATATGAACTTGAAGATGACATAAAACAATGATTTTAAATAGAAACGATAACAACCAAGAACCTCTAATACACACACACGAGTGACATGACACAAACATATAAATAGAAACAACGATGCTTCAAATGAGAAGAAGCTTCAGAAAGCGCAACATGCAAAAACAACACCAACACAAAAACAAAACATCTTGCGACCAAACTTAAACTATCCTATCATTCATATCCCTCTGAAATGAGACCCCAAAGTTCGAAGTGATCAAACCGTCAAGAGAAAGCGCGCGTTACTTTCAAAAGATCAGCTTCTAGAAACAAGAAGCCTAATTATTATTTTTTTACTCTCCTTAAAATACATGTCGCAAATTGCGAATATAATTTGGCGATAATTTTACGTCAGGCTCTACACAAATAGGTTCAAATTTCCAACACTAAATTTAAAAAATAATATTATAATTTGAACTTGTGTTTGGTAGTTAGTAAATTACACCACTTTCTTAGTTACAAACAGTGTAAAGTTCTCTCATGCAACAGTAACAATAAAAAAAAATCGCTACAGTGTAAAACTCTCATATATTACAGTAAAAATAGTTCTAACCAACGGTTCTAAATATCCTGACAAATACCCAATGTATCTATATTTCAGCTTGACTTGACTAGCAGTTAGTTTGGAAATTCTGCATATATCTTGACTATCCTTACCCTAGTGATCCACTAGTTACAAATATTACCTAACAAAAAGCTTCAACTAAAATAAAAGTCATCTAAGTTGATCCTAAATCCACTTCTTCCAAACTGCAAATCCTATGTCTATTTCTTGATTCGTTATAGTCAACAAAGTAATCTTATCTAGAATGTGGGGTTGCTGTGCATAGTCAATTAGGTTTCTTAATCCTAATATTATATTGAAATCTGATCTCACTTTATAATTATTTTGATCAAATTGTTAAAACTATATCTAATAATGAAATATTTCGTCAAAATTTCACTAGCTAGTGGCCGCATGCACTAAAAGAAGCATGACCCGCGCTACTGCCCATAGTGCGTAGACTATAAATTACAATACATCAATTTCTTCAAATTTTCCAAAACCACCATCATCACTTCAACGTGTACATATATATATATATATATATATGTATATAGACACCTTCAATGTCTATATATATAGCCCTATTTAGAGCCTCTACGAAAAACCACCCATTAAAGCACGCAGCTTAAATCATAACTTCATGCAAAACCCTATTCAAAATTTTCCCTCTCCTCTTAGTGGAGGTCTTGATCTCTTTTGGCGGGTTGACCACCGAAGCTGCCCGCTTCAACATCCGAAACAACTGCCCCTACACTGTCTGGGCTGCCGCCGTGCCTGGCGGCAGCAGGAGGCTCAACCGCGGAGAGACCTGGACCATCAACGTGAACCCTGGAACTAAAGCCGCTCGCATTTGGGCCCGAACCGGCTGCAACTTTGACGGGGCTGGCCGTGGCAGGTGCCAGACCGGCGACTGCGGTGGGGTCCTCCAATGCCAAGGCTACGGCCAGCCTCCCAACACCCTGGCGGAATACGCGCTGAACCAGTACAACAACCTCGATTTCTTCGACATCTCGCTCGTCGAAGGGTTCAATGTTCCGATGGAGTTCGGCCCCACGTCCGGCGGGTTCAGCCGCGGGATACGGTGCACCTCCGACATCAACGGGCAGTGTCCGTCTCAGTTGAGGGCATCCGGTGGCTGCAATAACCCTTGTACGGTCTTCAAGACCGATCAGTATTGTTGTAATTCCGGGAACTGTGGGCCCACAAACTTTTCTAGGTTTTTCAAGGAGAGGTGCCCTGATGCTTATAGTTAGCCTAAGGATGATCAGACTAGTACTTTCCCGTGCCCCGGTGGGACCAACTACAAAGTTGTGTTCTGCGCTTAAACAAATGCTAGCTCCGATAAATCTTAAAGAAGACCAATAAGTAGCCAACTTATAATATATGGTTCGATCGATCGAGCATATTAAATACAATTGTGTAATAAAGTATATTATTGGTCGGAGGAGCTAGCTAAGTGGTATTTGCAAGCAGATTACTTGTGTTCATGCATTTATATACGTTACATGCTACATGAGGTTAATAGTAGCCTTATTACGAATAATACGAATACAATACACACACACATATATGAATATATATAATATATTTCCCATAAAAAAACTCAACGAGAAAAATCCATAAGAGAAAAAGGAGGGGAAAATCCCCTGAAAGAAGCCATTGAACGGTTGAATATCGCCGTAAATTGATAATTATAGACTCTATGGTTTGTCTTGTTCTGGTTAAAAGTCTTAAAAATGTTATCCGTAGCACAAATTTCGCCATAGAAATTAAACAAATTTTTCCTATTGATCAACAGTTTTTCTTTGAAAAAAAAAACACAAAAAAGTACGTAATACATTGTTAACCTCTATATAAATGTGACAAAAAGTGATCAGCGTGCGTGTATATATATATATATATATATATATATAACGTATTTATCTACATATTCTACTAATATTCCCATGTGAGGTAGTGTTTATTTATTTAAGAATTGGATTATCTCTTTCTAACTATTATCGATTTATTGTTAAAAATAAGACAATTATAAGGTTATAAAAAGAAACAAAAACCAATATGTCAAGTTGAAATTTCTTCGTGGAATTACTGAATAAATTTGTTTTCTCCCTAGGAAATATAAATTGCAATATTTTCCCTAAATAAGTAAATAAATGCCCTATATATAAAAAGTACTATCGATTGACTGAAAAAATAAAACTTTTAATTCCGTATTTAATTAACAATTACAGGTGGACTATGAATGGCCAGCAGAAAAAAAAGAAGGATGGCAATTAAATTTTTTACTAAATTTGTGCAACAAAAAAGGTGAAAAAAAAAGAGACTCAGCTTATATGGCAAATAATTACTGCAGTCGGATATGGTGTTTTTTTTTTCTTTATATGGCAAAAAAGGTAAAAAAACTCAATGGTGTGCCTTTCATTTTGCTTCTGTACTCCTGCAAAGAAAATGAATGTATGCTAGGTGAATTAGTAGTTCTCCTTTATTACTCTATAGTTCTAGTCCACCTATATTGACGGAGGAAACAAAAATTATGCCGCATTGCTTTAAGCCTCGAAGGAATGTCAAAAATAAATCATGAAATCCATACAATTGTATTTACCGTTTTGACAAAAACGTGCTAATTATAAATTGTGTAGTTCGTATGGTTATAGACCCCCCTATGAACAAACTAAGAGGTGGTGTACGAGAACCCTGACCTCTTAATCAAAGATAAAGCTCTCAGGCTTGTTTCATCTTTGTCGAGCAGAACAAAAATGGTAAAAGGAGTGTATCCATTCCAGTATTGAAGCGATCTTGGGAAGGCATCTCATGTCAGATAAGGTGTGGAAAGTATAACAAAAAAAAAAAAAAAAACCTTACCAGGTGCGACGACAGTGAATCTCCGGTGTGGAAAACAACAACAATCCGGCCAATGACACTGGCTAGCTTCGGCGGGGCTCGTACGGGTCGCAAAGTGTTGTTTCAAAAAAATTTCAGAGAGAGAGAGTCTGAGATACAATATCTACATAGACAAATCTCAGAGGAAATCAAGGCAGGAAAGTTTAACCAAAAAAAAAAAAACCTTACCAGGTGCGGCGACAGCGAATATCCGACGTCGAAAACAACAACAATTCGGCCAACGACACTGTCTAGCTCCGGCGGGGCTCGTACGGGTCGCAAAGTGTTGTTTCAAAAAAATTTTAGTGAGAGAGTCTGAGAGAGCGTTGAAAAGAGAGAGAGGATCGATTCCTTTCAGACGAGATGAAGAGTCTGGATCGAGAAGCAGGTGAAGGGAAAGCTGGGTTTTGAGATAAGTATTGTCTTTTAGCGACGACATATGTCGTCTCTGAATATGTAAAGCCATTTGTCTTTTACCAAAACGACAACATATTACAACGTGAGGAATTCAACGACGACATTTGTCGTCGCTAAATATGCAAAGCCCGTGAAATTATGGCACGTGTTTGGGAATTTCAGTGACAAAATTTTTGCAAATATTCAACGACGATTATCTCATCGCTAAATATAATAAACAACGATAAATCTCGTCTCTAAAACTTCTATACCTAAATTACAAAATCGTTATTGGGCACAGATTTAACGACGATAGTATAGTCGCTGAAAAATTATTTAACAATGACAAAATGTTGTCGTTAAAAGTTTAGTCGCTAAATTATATAATTGTTGTAGTGCCTCTTGTAAGAATAGAACGTATACTTGACTCTAGCTTATAACGTTAAAGGAAACTATAGCTAGCATATTTATAGATAACAAGCGATTTGCGACAATGAAATTTATGTATTTTCATGACAAATGAAAAAAGAACAATATATTTTTTATGACAATGATTATATAAATATATACGTTTGTACACACACGCACACATATACACGCAGTTGCTTCGGTACAGCAGAAGCACCGGAACTTCAGTGAGGTGTCCGACCATGAACTCGTCACTCTCTGCAGCAAACCGGGAGGAGTCCTTGGGGATATTCTGACACAAGATTTTGTCAGGGAAGAGATATAGTAATAGTGGAATTGAGACGCTGACGTAGGCCTCCAACTTGGAGAAGCCGGTTTCGAGTGGTTGAATCTATTTCTTAATTGTGAGAGCATTTGTTTAGGAGGATATATCTATTTTTAATAATGATCAGTGTAATATCTAGAAATGAAAAAATGATTCGGGCTGAGGAGAAAAACGACATGGTAACATCAGTATAACAAACAGTAATGTTACTTTGAAATGAAGTAACCACCCAATGTTGTCAGGTGAACAGTGTAACCAGTCAGAGCCTCTCGTAGAGATATCTTTTGAGTCACGATCAAGTCGTTTCCATTGCGAGTGAACACACTGTGGGGCTTCTCGTCGATGATGAAGACAAGATCCGCAGGGATGGCGTTTGGCCGTTCGTTTCCTTTCTCAGGGAAGGTGATCTTCGTACCCTTCTTCCAGCTAGGCTTTATATCAATGGTCAATATCTCTTCCACTTGCATCGTCTTCCTGCATCCATAAAGAACAAACAAGTCAAGGAAACAAAAACAAATTGACAGGGTAATGGACATATGACTTTGACACTCTGCAATCACTTTGTTTTAATTTCTGCACGTTTGTTACGTTATAATATTGGGAAAAGAAATCCTGAAATTTAGATATTCAACAAAACATATTAAACTTGCATTTTTTAATACAATTAATGTCCATAAATAATTGTTGCATTTGAAGGTGTTAGAATGCATTCAAATATATTATTTTTCTGAATATATTAGCAGATAAACACATCATTGACAAATTTTAAGATGATAGGAACTTGAAGATGACATAAAACAATGATTTTAAATAGAAACGATAACAACCAAGAACGCCTAATACACACACACGAGTGACATGACACAAACATATAAATAGAAACAGCGATGCTTCAAATGAGAAGAAGTTTCAGAAAGCGCAACATGCAAAAACAACACCAACACAAAAACAAAATATCTTGCGACTAAACTTAAACTATCCTATCATTCATATCCCTCTTAAATGAGACCCCAAAGTTCGAAGTGATCAAACCGTCAAGAGAAAGCGCGCGTTACTTTCAAAAGATCAACTTCTAGAAACAAGAAGCCTAATTATTATTTTTTTACTCTCCTTAACATACATACCTGATTGCAAATTGCGAATATAATTTGGCGATAATTTTACGTTAGACTCTACACAAATAGGTTTAAATTTCCAACTCTAAATTTAAAAAATAATATTATAATCTGATCTTGTGCTTGGCAGTTAGTAAATTACATTACTTTCTTAGTTATAAACAGTATAAAGTTTTCAAATGTTACAGTAACAATAAAAAAAATCGTTACAGTGTAAAACTCTTACGTGTTACAGTAAAAATAATTCTAACCAACGGTTCTAACTATCTTATCAAATACCCTATATATCTATATTTCAGCTTGACTTGACAAGCAGTTAGTTTGGAAATTCTGCATATATATTGACTATCCTTACCCTAGTGATCCACTAGTTACAAATATTACCTAACAAAAAGCTTCAACTAAAATAAAAGTCATCTAAGTTGATCTGAAATCCACTTTGATTCCTTATAGTCAACAAAGTAATCTTATCTAGAATATGGGGTTGCTGTGCATCGTCAATTAGGTTTCTTAATCCTAATATTATATTGAAATCTGATCTCACTTTATAATTACTTTGATCAAATTGTTAAAACTATATCCAATAATCAAATATTTCGTCAAAATTTCTCTAGCTAGTGGCCGCATGCACTAAAAAGAATCATGACCTGCAACTACTGCCCGTCTACTGCCCATAGTGCGTAGACTATAAATTACAATACATCAATTTCTTCAAATTTTCCAAAACCACCATCACCACTTCAACGTGTACATATATATATGTATATATATATACGTATATATACACCTTCAATTGTCTATATATATAGCCCTCTTTAGAGCCTCTACGAAAAACCACCCATTAAAGCACGCAGCTTGTTTTTTAGTTAAATCATGACTTCATGCAAAACCCTACTCAAAATTTTCCCTCTCCTCTTAGCGGAGGTCTTGATCTCCTTTGGCGGGTTGACCACCGAAGCTGCCCGCTTCGACATCCGAAACAACTGCCCCTACACTGTCTGGGCTGCCGCCGTGCCTGGCGGTGGCAGGAGGCTCAACCGCGGAGAGACCTGGACCATCAATGTGAACCCTGGAACGAAAGCCGCTCGCATTTGGGCCCGAACCGGCTGCAACTTTGACGGGGCTGGCCGTGGCAGGTGCCAGACCGGCGACTGCGGTGGGGTCCTTCAATGCCAAGGCTACGGCCAGCCTCCCAACACCCTGGCGGAATACGCGCTGAACCAGTACAACAACCTCGATTTCTTCGACATCTCGCTCGTCGACGGGTTCAATGTTCCGATGGAGTTCGGCCCCACGTCCGGCGGGTTCAGCCGCGGGATACGGTGCACCTCCGACATCAACGGGCAGTGTCCGTCTCAGTTGAGGGCATCCGGTGGGTGCAATAACCCTTGTACGGTCTTCAAGACCGATCAGTATTGCTGTAATTCCGGGAACTGTGGGCCCACAAACTTTTCTAGGTTTTTCAAGGAGAGGTGCCCTGATGCTTATAGTTATCCTAAGGATGATCAGACTAGTACTTTCACGTGCCCTGGTGGGACCAACTACAAAGTTGTGTTCTGCGCTTAAACAAATGCTAGCTCCGATAAATCTTAAAGAAGACCAATAAGTAGCCAACTTATAATATATAGTTCGATCGATCGAGCATATTAAATACAATAGTGTAATAAAGTATCTTATTGGTCGGAGAAGCTAAGTAAGTAGTATTTGCAAACAGATTAATTGTGTTCATGCATTTATATACGTGACATGCTACATGAGGTTAATAGTAGCCTTATCACGAATAATATGAATACAATACACACACACATATATGAATATATATAATATATTTCCCATAAAAAAACTCAACGAGAAAAATCCATAAGAGAAAAAGGAGTGGAAAATCTCCTGAAAGAAGCCATTGAACGGTTGAATATCACCGTAAATTGATAATTATACACTCTATGGTTTGTCTTGTTCTAGTAGAAAAGTCTTAAAAATGTTATCCGTAGCACAAATTTCGCCATAGAAATTAAACAAAATTTTCCTATTGATCAACAGTTTTTCTTTGAAAAAAAACACAAAAAAGTACGTAATATATTGTTAACCTCTATATAAATGTGACAAAAAGTGATCAGTGTGCGTGTATATATATATATAAAACGTATTTATCTACATATTCTACTAATATTCCCATGTGAGGTAGTGTTTATTTATTTAAGAATTGGATTATCTCTTTCTAACTATTATCGATTTATTGTTAAAAATAAGACAATTATAAGGTTATAAAAAGAAACGAAAACCAATATGTCAAGTTGAAATTTCTTCGTGGAATTGCTGAATAAATTTGTTTTCTCCCTCTTGGAAGAATAGAACGTATACTTGACTCTAGCTTATAACGTTAAAGGAAACTATAGCTAGCATATTTATAGATAACAAGCGATTTGCGACAATGAAATTTCTGTATTTTCATGACAAATAAAAAAAGAACAATATATTTTTTATGACAATGATTATATAAATATATACGTTTGTGTACACACACACACACACATATACACGCAGTTGCTTCGGCACAGCAGAAGCACCGGAACTTCAGTGAGGTGTCCGTCCATGAGCTCGTCCCTCTCTGCAGCAAACCGGGAGGAGATCCTTAGAGATATTCTGACACAAGATTTTGTCAGGGAAGAGATATAGTAATAGTGGAATTGAGACGCTGAAGTAGTCCTCCAACCTGGAGAAGCCGGTTTCGAGTGGTTGAATCTATTTTTTAATTGCGAGAGTATTTGTTCAGGAGGATATATCTATTTTTAATAATGATCAGTGTAATATCTAGAAATGAAAACATGATTGGGGCTGAGGAGAAAAACGACACGGTAACATCAGTATAAAAAACAGTAATGTTACTTTGAAATGAAGTAACTGTCCTTGTTATGAGGTGTTTGGGAAAAAAATTGCACAAGCAATGTATGTGTATCGGGTTGTGTTAAGTATAACCGGGGTTTAGAAGGAGGGAAAGAGTATCGTTTCACGTTTTGGACTGTAAATTCTAATATTCTGGAGACTTGTAACAAATAGTCTTAGATATGGCCGATCCACTTGACAATTTTTAATCTTTTTTTAAATTTTTCCCATCGAAATTGAAATTTTCATTTTGCTGCAATTTCCAATTTGTTAAATGGATTTAGCCTTTTTAGTGGTAATTATACCTAAGTTTGGCCATTTGCTTACTGTACATGATAATTGTTTGATTTATCAAGTACTTGGTATCATTTTTCATGGAATATTCAGTTATGTAAATGAATACGTTGCAATTTGAAGGCCATTGTTACCGTTGAACAAAATTGGTAAAATTCCCAAAAATGGCTGCAATAAGAAGTGATTAGATTTTTATGAAATTTAAAGAGAACAAAAGTAATCATAGTTTAAAATTCAGTCAACATAAATGTACGAACAAACTTAAAGCTCACAGTAAGATTAGTGAAAGTCGAGCATGTAGTTAAATGATATGTCGATATTACAAATAAGTAGCATTAAATGATAGATCTATATTACAAATAAGTAGCATTAAATGCAAAAGGACCGTCAAAAGTGAAACAAATTAATAACATGGTGGCAATAAAATTACATGCATTGGAAGTAAGAAGTCATCATCCCAACAAGAGCTCTCATCATCCATTCCCACAGCGGCATCCAGAGATGGGACGAATTGATTAGTTCCTTAATTATGTCTGATGTTGTACATTGATGTGTATTTTGGGGCGTCAGGTGTGGGCGTGTTGATGTCAACATTGTGGCCGAAGTGAGGAAATTGATCATGTTGCATTGATCTTGGACTTTGGCTGGAATGTGATGAAGTGTTTGTTCTTCTGTTACGTCGAAGACTACATGTTGCCTTGTTATGTCCATGTCTCTTGCATATAGCACACTTTTTTCTTTTGCTTACGTTGGCTGAAGCATCCGTTGAATGTCGTGGTCTGTTTGTAGTTCCTGTATTCCTCACCATTGCCAAATCTCGTAATGCTGTGAATGATAAGATAGTCTCATGGCCAGATTGTCCTTACCATGTGGAAGAAGTGGTAGTTGTGTGGCGGCATATAGCTGTACAAACTTATCAGTTAGATTCACCAGCTCTGTCTTTGCTGCATTGTACAAATCCTCGGACTTTATTATGTAGTAGGCTATCTTATTGAAGTACGATGCTAAGGAAGCATACCTTGTGATCTCCTGTAACTCGGACGGGACTTTGATAAACTGGCCAATGGTAGGATCCTCCCTTGTTTTTGCATGCATATCCATCTAGCCTTTATTAGTGATTCTAGCATGCAAGAAATGCTAAAGCACTTCATAACTACAAAAAATATGGCTGCAAGGACATCCTTTCGTTTCGACCATCAATCAAGAGCAACAGAGATGATTACCAGATTTATCATATGTAATGGTGTGACCCACATCTTCCTCCTGGAACTTAGTCAATATAAACTACATAGTTCGGCCCAAATCCTGTTGGCTGCTAATTAAGTAGGCATTTTGAAAAGCTATCTGCTTCACAACTTTTTTGTAAATATTTCTCGTGTACACCTTTGAGGTGTGTGAATAACACCCTCCAAGAATGTCATTGGTTGTAGCTGGGGGATGTGAAGGTTGTGAGGAATTCATCATGCAGCTCACAATAGCACATCTTCGAAAAAGCATCGTCGATGCGAGCGACAAAGTCTCGCAGGTCTTTTGTGTGGTCAAGGTATTGTCTTATGATGGATTTCATCGACTCGTTTCTTTGAGTTGTTCCCATGGCAACGGAGAATCGTCCACCGAGATAAGTTTTAGTGTGGGACCGTGCTAACAAATTTATTGCTGGTAGGAATTTGTTATGGTTGAATGTAGGGCTGATTCCGAGACGATCAAACCGAACAATTTCAACGAAATCTTTAAATTTCTTATTTTTCTATGTTTAACTTTATATATTCCTCTATCCATAGAATACGTTAAATGTACAGAAATGACTATAACGGAGTTTCTGTTATTTGTGTTAACAGATACTCTAAGGAGAATGTTCTTATGCGGTGCTAATGATTTAATAACTATCTTGCCATTCATTGGTTATCAGGGGCATCCCGTGCGTTCTTCTTTTCAAGGTAAGGAGTATTGTTTCCAGTGTTTGATGTGCCAATATCTAACATGTGCAGCACTTGTCTTGGGAGAATCGTCACCAGTACTGGGTTGAAAAGGCTTAACGTGGGCATGGGGTTTTTTGGGCCAAATTTGGGACTAGAATGCTTGAGATATTTAGACCTAAGTCCACATTGAGTCCCCCACTCCCCGCGTTTAAAATATATCCAGCTTAAATGTACTATTGTTTTTAATGTTATCTATGCCTCATTTTACAGTTTCTTAACAGGTTTTTAAAATATAACATTTGAGGGCATTGCGTGTATTATATGATAAAAGTAGTGATTTCTTTAATTGTACTTATTTGTGGACATATTATATCGGAGTTGGTGTAGAATGGACAATCATGTAACTAACTCCATTCATTACGCACAAAGAATAAGATATAAGTTTACATGGCACAGAATTCCTGTGTTTTTGGGGATACTAATTAATTGTTACATTTAAGTGTCTGTCCAAAATAAGCCCAGTAATGTTTTATTGTCCTTACTTTTTCGCACATTTTTATAACACTTTAATTGTTTGGATTTGGTTTTTTTCCTCTGGTTTTATATTGTGAGTACTGATCACTTAATTTTACGGAAATTATGGTGTTCATAATGTCTGATCTCATCAGCTACCATGCATATGGCAGAAGACTTATAATACGAAGAGGACAATTTCTTCGTTCTCATATTTATTCTTTGATTCTAGGCTCTAAGACTTTTCTACTTATTTACGAAGAGGACAATTTATTTACAAAGAAGACAATATTTTCGTTCTAACATTTATTCTTTGACTTTAGGCTCTGAGAATTTTCTATTTATTTATGAAGAGGACAATTTTTTCGTTCTCATATTTATTTTTTGATTCTAGGCTCTGAGACTTTTCTACTTATTTACGAAGAGGACAATTTATTTACAAAGAAGACAATATTTTCGTTCTAACATTTATTCTTTGACTTTAGGCTCTGAGAATTTTCTATTTATTTATGAAGAGGACAATTTTTTCGTTCTCATATTTATTTTTTGATTCTAGGCTCTGAGACTTTTCTACTTATTTATGAAGAGGACAATTTTTTCGTTCTCATATTTATTTTTTGATTCTAGGCTCTGAGACTTTTCTACTTATTTAAGAAGAGGACAATTTTTTTGTTCTCATATTTATTATTTGATGACCACTCTTTATAAATATTGTGGAAACGGGTACAAGCATGCACATGCATACATTAAATTTTTTTTAAAATCTTAATAACATGCGGTTGAGATTCATTCTTTTTGTTCTTCACAAATTTAGATGGTTGATAATTAACTTAATATTTTCGGTACCGTATGCAAATTTCATAATATGATTCTAAAAAGATTTTTAAAATTATGCGCCATTTTTTGTTCCCAAATTTATAACTATCAACATGTATTTGGTCCCTAATAATACTTAAACGTCGCATAATATACTATCTATTGATGTATAAAAATTGTCCCATTAAATCTTTCCATCAGTTTTTGTTAAAAATGGGCAGAAATAATACTTTCTAGTGGGGACTCTTTAACGTGGATATTGAAGGTAGTTTCACATGCCTGTCACATGTTTGTCTTCTCTTGTAGAGCATCTGGTTGCTATTTAAGTTATTAGAAATACAACAATTATCAAGTATGCAGAAAGAAACAAAGACAATTCATGAAGTTGAAATTTCTATGTGGTGTGGAAGTCTCGAATAATTTGTCTCCCACGAAATATACAAAGAGCAAATAGTTTTACGAAAAGACTACAGCTGGTATAGAAATATTATTGTGGAAAAACTATCAAAGACTACAGCTAGCTAGAAATATTATTGTGGCCAGGGACCTACCCGTTGCTAGCACGCTCAATCACAGATCATTGGGGCGCCCTTCGTAGGAGTAATAGTACAACAACCAACCAGCAACACCTAGACGTAGTGTCTTTTTAAACAGGTAGCCTTACCATGGGCTCTCGTCTATGAATTTTTTTAATTTTGTATATAAAATTTTATAAAACTTACATTCTATTTTTTAAATCATATTTTATGCTTTTTAAAATTATATTTTATCCTCTTAAAGTTGTATATTTTTTATTTGTCTTATCCGTATTAATTTTGGCACAATATTTTTTGCAGTAGTATTTGCGATATTGGACCGGCCAGCGCCTACAGCGAGGGCCAATAGACGACAATGTCCTTATCATCCTTATTACTCATGGGCCCACCAGGCCCTCTCTGTCGCCGTTGTTTCTTGACTTCACAAGTCAAGCCAACTTGTACATCTTTTGAAAAGTAGTCAATAACTACGTTATACGGTATACCCCCTACGAAATTAATTAATTATTTCGTAAAATATTGTTTGACAATGATTTACGATTTCGTTCGAACAAAAATGAGTACAATGTTCCGTACAATGTTGTTTGAGAAGTCATGTATAAAAAATTATATATACACATACGCATATATGTAAGTATTATTTCATACCATGTTTCTAACTGCTCAACTAAATCAGGACTTAACAACATATTATTATTTTTAAATAAATGATTAGAGACGATAACTAATATATATATATATATATATATCATGTAAAAACTTTAATATCTGTAATTCCCAGTAATCTTAGAACTTAATAAATTTTACAAAAACAGATATTTAAAGCGTACCTTGATTCATAGCTTTAATTTTTCAGAAACTCTGGAACAAAAATAGTCAGACAAGAAGAACCCAGTTTCTCTCTCTAAACCTACAGTTTCTTTAACGTATTTTCTGATGGAGAGAAGAATACAATTGAATTGGGTGGAGAGAGGACTAGACTCCTATTTATAGACCCTCAATAGGTGCCTTTCCATCAAAGCACATATCTCTTCACATACAGACATATCTTTTCAGATATAGACACATCTTTTAATAAGAGTTGCAACCCCTCATAGCCAATAGAATTTTAGCATTTAAATAATTATTAAACTAAATAAATAAATCTGATAAATTTTATAGGCCTTTAATTAATTATGTGGGTCATAATTCTAACATTCTCCCACTTGGCCCATATAATATTAATTTTTAGTTTAATAATGCCATAATGTGCACAACAATATTATGCTAAATCTTTTAAAAATTGGCTAGTACTCTACATTATAATTAAACTGAAAATCTAAAGTGAGTCATGGCGGTTGTACATCACAATCTACTGTAGTCCCTTCCATGTACTACAACATTAGATATCTATTTAACATGATTCATAATTGAGAGGTATAGTATAGTCCACTTTAATGTCTTCGTTGAGACTATCTTGTTAAACATTAATCTATAATAATTATGTATACAAAATAGAAAACAGGATATATCGAGAACATAATAAGTGAGCTCAAGTGTCATATCATTAAAATGAAATAAAACATAATACATAATCATTAATGACGTCTAATAACACCCATTCGATCAACATGTTCAATAAATGTCTTGGGCGGTAATCCTTTTGTTAAAGGATCTGCAATCATAAGATTGGTGCTAATTTGTTCAATTGGCACTTTACATTCCCAAACTTCTTGCTTAACGACTAAGTACTTAATATCCATACGTTTCGCACCATCAGAATACTTGTCGTTCTTGGCAAAGAAGACTACTGTGGCATTATCACAATAAATTTTCAGTGGCCTAGCTATACTGTCGACAACTCCAAGTCCTGAAATAAAATTTCGCAACCATAAACCATGACTTGTGGCCTCAAAGCATGCCACAAACTCGGCCTCCATAGTGGATGCAGCAATGACGGACTGCTTCGCACTCTTCCATGAAATTGCTCCTTCAGCCAAAAGGAACATATAACCTACAGTAGATTTTCTACTGTCAGCACATCCGGCAAAGTCTGAATCTGAGTAACCGACCACTTCAAGATGATCACATCTTCTATAAGTGAGCATATGGTCCTTTGTCAAATACCTGAGAACTTTCTTTGCAGCTTTCCAATGATCTATTCCTAGATTGCTTTGATATCTTCCCAACATCCCAATAGCAAAACTAATATCTGGTCTGGTGCAAGTTTGAGCATACAACAAGCTACCAACAACAGATGCATAAGGAATGTTTTTCATTTGCGCTCGTTCCAATTCATTCTTTGGACATTGCATACAACTAAATTTGTCCCCTTTTTGAATCGAAACTATACATGCTGAGCATTTGTCCATCTTAAATTTCTCTAAAACTTTGTTAATATAGCCTTTCTGAGACAACCCCAACAATCCTTGTGATCTGTCACGGAATATTTCAATTCCTATCACATAAGTTGCCTCACCCATGTCTTTCATTTCAAAGTTCTTAGAGAGGAATTTCTTAGTTTCATGTAATAAACCAAGATTGTTAGCAGCAAGCAAAATATCATCAACATATAGGACCAAGAAAATAAACTTGCTCCCACTGACCTTCATATATATACACCGATCAACAGTGTTCTCTTTAAATCCAAACGAAGTAATGATATCATTAAACTTAAGATACCATTGTCGGGAAGCTTGTTTAAGTCCATATATTGACTTCTTTAATTTACACACCATGTGTTCCTTTTCTTTAATTGAAAAGCGTTTAGGTTGGTCCATATAGACTTCTTCCTCTAAATTTCCATTGAGAAATACGGTTTTCACATCCATTTGGTGTAACTCTAAATCAAAATGAGCCACCAATGCCATAATAATTCTGAGTGAATCTTTCTTAGAGACCGGTGAAAAAGTCTCTTTGTAGTCAATGCCTTCTTTCTGAGTAAAACCTTTGGCAACAAGTCTAACCTTGTACCATTCAATATTGCCTTTAGAGTCATGCTTGGTTTTAAAAACCCATTTACACCCACCTCTCTTGCAACCTTCAGGCAACTCAACAAGGTCCCAAACTTGATTTTGATCCATAGATTTTAACTCATCTTTCATAGCATTGAGCCACTTGTCAGAATCCATACTTTCCATGGCTTGTGAAAACGAAACTGGATCTGAAATTGGATCATTATCGATTTCCAAGTCAATTTCAGACTCTTGTAAATAAACCACATAATCATCAGGAACAACAAATCATTTTTCTCTTTGAGATCTTCTTAATACTGTTTCTTGTGGTTCAGCTACTATTGGTTCCTCGAGTACAACTTCATTGTGAAGTGGTTGGCCATTCACTTGTTGTTCTTGAACATTGTTAGGCTGTATAACAATGTTAGGAACAATCTTGGAAGTTACAGTTTGAGGTACTTCTACCCTAACTTCTTCAATGACCACATTACGTGGTTCTCTACTCCCACTAATTTCACCATTCTCGATGAACCTAGCATTTCCAGATTCAACTATTCTCATACTATGGGTAGGACAATAAAATTTATACCCTTTAGATTTTTCAGAATAACCAATGAAATAACCACTAGTTGTCTTAAAATCCAATTTCTTTTCATGTGGATTGTATATTTTCACTTCCGCCTGGCAACCCTAAACATGCAGGTGCCTTAAACTAGGTTTCCTTTCCATCCATATCTCAAAAGGAGTTTTTGGGACTGCCTTACTAGGAACCCTATTTAGTATACATGGCGGTCTTTAACGCATGCATCCACAAAGATAAAGGTAAAGATGAATACTTAACATGCTCCTAACCATATCCATTAATGTACGATTACGCCTTTCTGCTACACCATTTTGTTGTGGTGTACCTGGCATAGTGTATTGCGCACATATGCCTCGCTTTTCTAGGAATTTAGCGAATGGACCTGGACATTGCCCTGACTCATCATACTTTCCATAGTATTCACCACCTCTATCTGAACTTACAATTTTCACCTTTTATCTAATTGCCTCTCAACCTCATTAATAAATACCTCAAGGGCTTTAACAGATTGAAATTTTTCACGCAATAAATAAAGATAATCATAACATGAAAAATCATTGATAAAAGTGATAAAATACTTTTCTCCACTAAAGGATGGAGTATCAAAAGGTCCACATATGTCGGTATGTATGAGTTCAAGAAGCTGTGTACTTCTTGTAGCCCCTTTCTTAATGTGTTTAGTTTGCTTTCCTTTAATACAATCAATACACACACCGAGATCAGTAAAATCTAAATTCAAAAGAATTTCATTATTTACTGATCTCTCTATTCTTTCCTTGGATATATGACCCAAGCGTTTATGCCACAAGTAAGCAGAACTTTCATCAACTAAACTCCGTTTAGTTCCAATACTTCGATGCATGGTTAGCAAAGTTTCAGCAAAAAGATTATCAAGCTTTAACTTATATAAACCATCATAAAGGATTCCAGAGCCAATAAAACTATTATTTTTATATAAACTGAAAGATCCAAATCCAAACTTACAATAAAATCTTGCTACATCAAGTTTTGATAAAGAAACTAAATTGCGAGAAAAAGTAGGTACATAAAGAGTTTGGTATAAATCAAGATAATATCCAGTATCTAATATTAAGCGATAAGTGCCAATTCCTTCCACTGAAGCTTTATCTCGATTCCCTATGTAAATAAAACTTTCATTTGCTCTTATGGGTTGGATCGTAAGGAATCCCTGCATCGTATTAGAAATGTGAGTAGTTGAACCTGAATCAATCCACCAAGTATTATAAGGAACTTCAGTTAAATTTGATTTGAAACAAACTAAAGCACAAGGCTTACCTTTCTTTTCGAACCAAGCCTTACGTTTTTGACAATCTTTCTTTAAGTGCCCAAATTTGTTACAAAAATAGCACTTAACATTGTGTTCCTTCTTGTGGATTTGAGTTGACTCATTCAGGTTATGCAACTCCTTCTTGAACCCTTTCTTCTTGTTCTTTCCAGGCTTCTTTTTAGTGCTCTTTTCAGCCTTTTGATTCACAAGATGAACGGAATGAGGTTTCTGATTCTTCAATCTCGTCTCCTCTTGGATAAGCATACTGGTCAATTCATTAATATTCCATTTATCTTTAATTGTGTTATAGCTCATCTGGAATGGACCATATTGTTCAGGAGGAAGCGAGTTGAGAATGAACTGTACTAGAAAGTACTCATCCACAGACATCCCCAAAGACTTTAATTTTGCTGCTATATTTGTCATTTCAAGGACATGCTCATGCATAATACAAGAACCATCAAATTTCATGTTGGTTAATTTAGCCATTAATGTACCAACAAGAGACTTATCAGCAGTTTGAGAGCGCTCTTCCACTAGTTTCATAAATTCCTTAGTACTTTTAGTCTTGGGAAGAGTACTTTTAATGTTGTTTGCTATTGTCATTCGCATGAACATTAAGCTTAATCTATTAGACCTTTCCCATAATTTATGAAAAGTTTTCTCCTCCTCACTACTAGCATCAGTAATAGTAGTGGGTTCCTTATCTTGAAGTGCTAAATCAAGATCCAAGATACCTAAGTGAAATTGGACTTGTTCGCACCAATCAGAAAAATTCAATCCATTAAATAAGGGAACGGATGAAGCATGCGAATGCAGAGAAACAGGAACAGATACTGCAAATATGCAAGAAACATTCATACATTAATGCTTTGAGATGATCACATAATTAGATTCAAACTAAGACAGTAATTATATATCCTAGTTCTCCTTTGGGTGATACTAAGACATGCAAACTATAAATGATACTAATTTAAAAGTAAAAATTTAATTTGGTAATCATAAATAGCCTAGTAAAAATGCTTGCTATCTTTGGATAAACAAACAAAAATAATAGGGCATATTAATTACCAACTATTATATTCATCAATTATAAAGAAAGCTAATCAACCTTTGGGCGATTCCTAAGTTCTTATAATAGATGAAATTCAATGACCCATGATCTATAAATGTCATCTCAATCATAAGCATCAAAATTCATGAGTAATTAAACTTTTGTTTCTCAATTTGAAAATTACTAAACTTTAAAGTTTGGCCACTTTGGTGACTAACAAACTACAATCATGTAATTTCAAACAAGAAGCAATAGTATTATGCAATTATAATCGTGTGCAGTATAATATATACATCAAAAACTTGATTCAAGTAAAACAAATAGATAAACTTGTTTTATAAAACAGAACATAATATAATTTGTTGAAATTAATCTAAATAGAAACACATCAATTTCCTTTAGTATATATTATATGCGATAAAACAAACCAAAAGAAAAAATATATTTATTGCCTTTTTTTTTTGTTCTTTAATCTTGCTGCGTTTCTTTAATATTTATGCGGCATATTTTTTTTTTTGCTGCTTTCCTGCCTTCCATCAACTTTACTGCATATATATATATATATATATACATGCACGAGTACACAGTGAGTGTACGCAGGCAATACAAATAAACAGGACAAGTCAACCGTTTTTTTTTTTTTTATTGATATCTAAGCATGTACAGTAGACGATTTTGATGGGTTGTCAAATACATGGTATTGTTTAATGTAAAAATTGCAATCAGTCAATTCTTTACAATTTACTTGTTCGTAGAGTTTCAATAACTATTCGTACAATCATTCATATAAACAATCCTTTCTTTTCTATGATATGACCGAGAATACTCATTCATAAAAAACCATCCACATATTAAAGAAACGTATGCGCACACAAACGCAGGGGATGCAAAACCAATAAATACGATAATACAGTAAGCAAATTGTATCCTTAATTTACATATACCCATAATTCAATTCTCAGCCGAACAAGAAGAAAATAATCTGTAATATAACTTTAAAGAAAAATCATGAGTTCAAAAACCTAAATGCTCTGATACCACATGTAAAAACTTTAATATATGTAATTCCTAGCAATCTTAGAACTCAATAAATTTCACAGAAAAAGATATTTAAAGCGTACCTCGATTCATAGCTTCAATTTTTCAGAAACTCTGGAACAAAAATAGTCAGACAAGAAGAACCTAGTTTCTCTCTCTAAACCCACAGTTTCTTTAACGTATTTTCTGATGGAGAGAAGAATACAATTGAATAATGTGGAGAAAGGACTAGACTCCTATTTATAGACCCTCAATAGGTGCCTTTTCATCAAAGCACATATCTCTTCACATACAGACATATCTTTTCAGATATAGACACATATTTTTATAAGAGTTGCAACCCCTCATAGCCAATAGAATTTTAGCATTTAAATAATTATTAAACTAAATAAATAAATCTGATAAATTTTATAGGCCTTTAATTAATTATGTGGGTCATAATTCTAACATATCAAACTTAATTAACACATATACTAAAAAAACCTTAATTAATACATAGTAATTTATTTACACATGCATTATAAGATATTATCACTGTCGGTACAAATTAGTTTGCTTACACGTATAATTTATGACATATATAGATATTGGCAGCGGGTGGACACCAATGGGCACCAATTGCTCCCCATACACTTTTGAAACGTAGTCAGTAGTTGGGCCCCTACACAAGAAGCAGCAAATGTGTGTTCTAAACTTCTAACTATATACAGAATTCACAGCCTTTTTATTTTTTATTTTATTTTATTTTATTTTATTTTGGTGAATGAAGAATTCACAGCCCATTAATAATCACTCTTTAGGATCAAGTCGGTTTTGCTTATGATTTTTTCTTTCCTTTTCTTTTCTTAATTTAGGTTTGTTTACATTAATGGTCCTTGAATTTTGAGGTCTCCCTCACGTAATCCCTTAACTTTAAAAAAATAATTACTCTATTGCCCTAAACTTTTAGATCTACTCACTCTGCCCCGCTATCCAATTTTTTGTTTAAAGTAAATAGACTCACGTGAGGCACACATGAGTGTTTTGTAAAGGTAAAAATGATATTTTATCAATCCAAAGTGAGAATTATAAATTACACTTTCCTTTAGAAAGTTGAGAAAAAAATAATTTGGGGATTTTTAGTTTAGGGTTTTACTATGTTAGGGGTGGGAAGGTCATTATCAAGCCATAAAATCTAGAATTACAAATCCCCACTTGTGGAAACAAGAGTGCATAGCGCTATACCATTATAAAAGTACACTATGGGGGTGTTTGTAGTGGTGGGAACCACTCAGTTCCCACCACAATCTCAGTTATAAACAGTGTAAAACTCTCACATGCTACAGTAACAATAAAAAAAATATACTACAGTGTAAAACTCTCATATGCTACAGTAAAAGTGGTTCCCACCACTTTTTCAAACACCCTATATAATATAAAAACAAAAGTAGTTAAATGTGTAAAGCATTCACATGAGATAGTAAATTCACTCTAGTTGCGCTGTCAAACACACTCTTAATTATACGGAAATTATGGTGTTCGTAATGTCTGATCCTATCAGCTACCATGCACATGGCAGAAGACTTCTATACGAAGAAAAATTTTTCGTTCTCATATTTGTTCTAGAATCATTCTAGGCTCCGAGACTTTTCTACTTATTTAGGACAATTTTTTCGTTCTCATATTTATTCATTGATTCTAGCCTCCGAGACTTTTCTTCTTTGTCTATTAATGTCCCTTTCTTATTACGAGGACCACTCTTTATACATATTGTGGAAACGGGTACAAATATGCACATGCATACATTCATTTTTTTAAAATCTTAATAACATACGGTCGAGATTCATTCTTTTTGTTCTTCATAAATTTAGATGGTTGATAATTAACCTAATATTTTCGGTATCGTATGCAAATTTCATAATATGATTCTTAAATGATTTTTAAAATTATGCGCCATTTTTTGTTCCCAAATCTAGAACTGTCAACATATATTTGGTCCCTAAAAATACTTAGACGTCGCATAATATACTAGTTATTGATGTATAAAAATTGTCCCATCAAATCTTTCCATCAGTTTTTGTTAAAAATGGACAGAAATAACACTTTCTAGTGGTGACCCTTTAACGTGGATATTTAAGATAGTTTCACATGTGTAACCTGTTGAAGGATCGTTAAATTAAATAAGATTAATTAATCAGAATAAATGAACATAAAGTAAATAAATGTGAATTAAATTGTTTAGTCGATATCTCATCGGCAGTCACAATCATGTGAATGCTTATTACGAAGGTGGGTAAGTAATTAAATTTTAAATAATAATAATAGTAATACAAGTCTTCTAAAAATCATCGTATTAACTTATGCTATGTAACTGACAGAGATGACAATGACATCCGGACAAGTCGAGCAGTACACATGTTATACAATAGTTTTAGAGAAAATATATTATTTCAACTTATGCTCCTTCCTCTTCAAATCTAGGAGGGGAATTTTAGAAAAAGTAAAACGTATGCAGAAGGCTCAGTAGGATAATCAGTTAAAAACATATTGTTTAAAACTCACAGTTATAGAGAAAGAATCATTCACAAATCGTACTTACTAAAATAAATTTTAAAGTCTTAACAATTCAATAAAAAATACTTAATTGTATGAAACTTGATATAACACCACTGTACGGGTTTTAGGAATTGAAAAGAATATTAAAATACAATTCCTTAAATGTGTAAAAATAACTCAGTATCAATCAGAAATCATTCTTAAAAATTTATTTGAGAATTAAACTTTGGTCAAAACAATTTATAAAAGGGGCCACCAAAGAAGGGATAGAAAATATCCTCCCTCATTTTGAAATTCAATACTGTTAGCTCCAAACAAAATTAAAAGTAAGCTCCATTAACGCTCAAAACCTTAAAAATTGCATTTAAAGTGAGAAATTTTGCTTCAACAAATATCATTATGTTAATTTAATTATTGGTGTGCCTTTTTACTCAAAATAATCATGACACAAAATCATAATCCTTTTAAAACATTTCTAAATCATTAAACATTAAAAATTAGGAGCAAAAATACCATTTCATGGTGCTTAGTCGGCCTGCTGAACTGTAACGCCCCTATATGAGGGTTAACAGTTTTTAATGAATTAAAATAAAAATCAGAAATAAAAATAAAACCTTAAAAATAAAATTACCCGGGGCTTAAATGAAAACTCTTAAATCAAAAATAAAAATATAAACGACAATTAAACCACAATTTAATGTAGCACCTTAAATTTAATAATATAAATTATCGTCATCATCATTTTAACCCTCAACGCATTTTAATGCAGTCACAGAAAGTAACAATTGATGCTTACATTAACATGAAGAAGATTCTTAATAATTGAAGCAGCCCTAATGTAATATAGCTACATCGCTTCCTCAACTATTTTTCTCGTAGCCACCTCACACTTAATGAGTCCTGAAAAGATAAAAATATAAGGGAATGAGCAACAATATGCTTAGTAGAGAAAAACATTACTCACCTTTAGGTTTTTATCATTATCACATTAAAACCTGCATGGTTAGTTAATATTTATCATTATCCAGATTATAAGATTTATTATAATCATATTCCGTGGATACCATAGTTAATCATTACCGAGTTTCATACATATACATATATACAAATATTATAGTTCATCATTATTTCTAGGTACCCACGTTCAATAAAGTATCACTCAACTCATCGAAAACCTAAATGGGCGCGCTTGATCACCCTCTAAACATTATAAGGGTGTTCTGGTGAGGGGACATCAAGCCCCGAGTCCTCACCAAGTCGATTTCTGTACAGTGTGTTCTGGGACTTTCAACCCAAGGAAGCGTCATCACCTTCCCCATATTTTACCTTTTAGGGTATTCATGCCCAAGGACGTAACCGCCGCCCTCTTCACGTCTCACCATTTCTCTATATTTAATCATTATTAATAGAGTCAGTTTCCTAACCATGCTTCTCAATTTATAACATGTGTCAATTCATTATCTTCCTCGCCGTACAATACAAGACGAGTCCATGTCATAGTTTCATAAGTGATACTCATATAACATTAGTTCAACATAGATATATTTATATCTTGTGGTAAAACAATCAATTTTAATTCTATAAAAACCTCACAAAAGATGAGTAATAGAATCCCTACCTTTCATGCTTATCAACAATCTTTTAATCCTGAAATCAATTAACATTAGCTCTATACTCCCTTGATCCTAAGGCGTGCATAAGGACAATTAAAACTAAAGCACAACATACAACTACATTCATAAATAAATTATGTGTAAATCTATCTTACTAGTATGCCATTAAAGCTTTTATGTAAATCTCTTTTGAATACCACAGTAAACAATTTTTGTCTTAACACAATATAAAATGTGAACAAGTAATCTATATGTTTTAGTCCCTAATAAGATTCATCAATCACTTAGGATAATATTAGAAAGGTTGCAAGACATTAAAGAAGACATTAAAGAATTAGGTGGTGAACAAAGATGGGTTCTTGGTTCAAGTTAGCAGCTGGTATACCATAACAAACTGACAAGTTTACTAATTTTTAATCTGAAAATTTAATAATTCATAGAAAATAAAATACAACTCCGATTTAGGTTTATGATAGCTCGTTAGAAAGCTTAGGATGTCTACTTTTTAAATATTCAAACCAATTTATAAAATTCATTTTAATTTAATAACAGAATTTCAAGAAATAGCCACTGCCCATAGAAGTGTTACAAAGTTTAACAATATAAATTTTCTGTCTAGGGCATATACACTTAGACTTTATACATATGCTCCAAAATAGCGACAAACATATACTTAGGTTTAAGAACGCAAATTTGAATAATCCTTGAGTATATATAAAAAAAATTTATAAATGAAAGACTCAATTTGTTCATAAGATTCTAACCTCGGATTATAGTTAGTTGGAAGCTTGAAATGGCTTCAAAACAGGTTCCTTGACTTCGGTATTACTGAAATTCTTGCTCAAATGGAGGTGATGGTGGCTGATTTTTATGGCTGCCTTGAAGAAGTTCCCTAAGTATTTTGCTTCAGCAAAGAATGAGAAGAAGAGTGTGGGAACCGTGGAAGAGAAAGGAATAAAAGATGAAGTCTTTGAAGAGAAGTGATAGAAGCAATTATGGAGGAGACATGTCAGAGCATGTCACGAAAGAAATAAAGAAAATGAAGGTCAAGAGTATTTGGGAAAAATATCCTCATGTCTCTTCTAGAGGCTTTAGCGCACATAATGCCAAAATGATATTTTTGAAATTTATTAGAAGTTCCAAGACTTTTCAGTAAACATACTAAATAAATATAGGAGAATTTTAGAAAATTTAAAAATAGATAGAAATAAATATTGTGAAATTAATTTTAAATGAAACAAATTTTTGATTGGCACACTAAAAATTAATTTAATTACCTTAATACCTGTTAGGAGAATAACGGATGTCACATGAACATTTAGGCTCGAACTACTGAACTACAGATTTTCAGCCTACCGATCATCTAAGTACGACCCACCGATTTGTCGAAATATGAAAAATTTTAGATTTTGAGTCTCGGCTTCACCGAGCTCAAAAGCTCGATTAACCCTACTATATCAGTTCCCAAAGCATAAAAATCATATAGAAAACATAGAAACATAGTTTAAAACAATCGAAAATCATTTTCCCTAAATTTTAACACCAAAATCATACTTTAAATCCCTAAACCAAAACTTTGAAGATTTAAAACCCACAAACACCACAGGCCTGATTTAAAGCAAAATCCAACATACATGAAACCCATATTTTTATGATCAAAATAAAAACACATTGGATCATCAAACTCGAATAAAAAGGAAAAAGGAAGATCTTCAAGTTAGGTTTAGATCACCAACCTCAAAATCTTGTAAAAACAGTGATGACTTTGTTTATGAAATCCTTGCATCTTGAATTGATGATGCAGAACCAAGGGAAGAGAGAAAGAGAGGAAGTGAATGGCGTGGGAGAATGAGAGAAAAAAAGAGTGGTGGGCGGACTAGGTTGAAAGAAAAGACAAGAATGGGGAAAGTGGGAGACAAGCTTGCATGTTTGTCCTTGGGAGAATATTAAAATATGTGAGCATGAGATTCTTTGTAGTGGGAACACTCGGGTAAATGGGAGAGAAAAGAATGGGAGTGGCGACCAAGACATGTCTGAAATTAACATCTAAATCACACTTGACACATTTAATAATTAAACTTAATATAATTAATTTTATTTAAATTCACGGGTGTTGCAACATACTTATCACATGTTATATTTGTCATCTCTTGTAGAGCATCTAGTTGCTATTTATGATTAGTTAGTTTAACAAATGGTTGAGATTGCTACTTGTCGTTTCATTAGAGAGTCATGTCGTTTTGTTTAAGTCGGTGTGCAATAGGTGCTGCCGCATATTGTATAGGCTATCGTAATATATATATGAGAAATAGAGGATGAAGAACAAAATGAGAAAGAGAAAAATAGAGGGACTCATCAATAATCTAGTGAGAGAAAGAGAGAGAGTACTGAAGAGCAAGAAAGGAAAGAAGTGTGAGAAAGAGAGGAAACTTCTCTGGGTTTCTTGTTGTATTTCTTTGGGATTCTAACTAGATAAGGAGGTGAGTGAAAGGATTGAATGATTGAATGTGTAATCTCTGATTTGAAAAATTTATAAGAAGCAGATCGGATTCCAAAGGGAGTTCGCGAGGACGTAGGCACAAATTAGCCGAACCTCGATAAAATTTCTGCGTGTGTGATCTTTGTTTTTCATATTGTCAAAGGTTGCAATTCCTACAGTCGCATCAGAGCTGGGCTTGAGGGCTTGCGGTATCTACTCGATTCGGAAGGGATTCGACTTTAAGAAGTCCTAGAAGACACAGGAGCCCAAGATTTGTGTGTGGGTTCAAAGAATCTTCAAGATTCTGAAGATCTTCAACTTGGATCATATTCACCCGATGAAGAACAAGATCTAAAGACTAGAAAGGAAGAGATTGTTGATTCAATATACCCAGCGATGAGCAATATGAAGGTGGAAATTGAGAAGTTCGATGGGTCTGGGGATTTTCGCATATGGAGGAGGAAAATGAAAGGGCTTCTTGCCCAACAAAAAGTGCTTCAGGCATTGGAAGATCCTGTACGATTCCCATACGGTTTCAACGAAGAACAGAAGCAAGAATTACTTGAAACGACAACAGATACAATAATTTTTCATCTTACTAACTCGATTATATGGCTTGTAGACAAGGAAGATACCCCTACAAAGATTTGGAATAAACTTAATGAATTATTCCAAATGAAAACGTTGACAAACAACATTTTCCTTAAAGAAAGATTGTTTGGTTTTAAAATGAGCACTGAGAAAAACCTAGACCAGATTCTTGATGAATTCTTGAGGATAAATATTGAATTAGCCAACTCAAGGGAAAATGAGGCATTGAGTGATGAAACTTAGGCTATTATCCTCCTGAATTCTTTGCCTGAATCATACAAGGAAGTTAAAACTGCCATTAAATATGGCAAAACATCCGTCGCCCTGGAAGAAGTCTTGTCAGCCTTAAGGTCTAGAAACCTAGAGCTCAAAACAGAAAAATAGTCATCTTCTACGAGTGGTGAGAATTATCTTGCAAGAGGAAGAGCTTGCAAATAAACGGGTTTCAACAAAGTAAGAGAATCAACAAGGCAAAAGGGAGGTCCAGTTCTAGAGGGCCAAATGGGTCCAAGAAATGTTATTATTGTGGCAAAGTTGGCCACATTAAGAAGGAGTGCTATGCCTGTATTAGGAAGAACAAGGAGAAAAATGGGGAAAATAATGAAGAACAAGATTCTGTAAACTTCGGGGATGGTTATGATAGTGGAGAGGTCCTTGCTATGTCAACCAATGCAAGAGAATATCACTTGGTTATTGACTCAGGGTGTACTTATCACATGACCTATAACAGAAGTTGGCTCTCAAATTTCAAGAAGGTAGATGGAGGCAAGGTAATGATGGGGGACAGCCATACATGTCAAGTGCAGGGAATTGGCACTATTACCTTTAAGATATTTGATGGATCTGTGAGACATTTGAATGAAGTCAGACTAGTTCCAAGCCTTACCAGGAATCTCATCTCACTTGGCATGTTAGATGATGCAGGCTACATCATTAAAACAGGAGAAGGAAAAATGAAAATCTATAAAGGGTCTCTGGTGGTAATTAAAGGGCAGAAAAAGGATGGCCTTTACCATTTAATTGGAGAAACATTGATAGGTAAGACTGTAGTGGTGACAGCTCCTGAAGGTACCCGTACTGTGTTATGGCATAGGAGACTTGGTCACATTAGTGACAGAGGCCTTCAAGAAATGTAGAATCAAAAACTTCTTGGCCAAGGAAAAATTAGCAAACTTGACTTTTGTGAACATTGTGTGTTGGGGAAGCAGCATAAGCTTAAATTCAAAGTAGGGAAGCATGAATCTAAATCTATCATGGAGTATATTCATTCAGACTTATGGGGTCTAGAGAAAACACCAACACACAGAGGTAACACTTATTTTCTGTCAATTGTTGATGATTTTTGTCACAACCCACCCTTTTTAGGCTATGATAAAATCTTTTCTTACTTACTTTAAGGCAAAAATTTAAGAAAGTTTTTTTCTTTTTAATTAATACTTTACATATACTGATTTAACAACGTTTGAAATACGAACATATACTTGTATTTACATAACCACCTTTCCTTTGCAATATAGTTTATCAAACATTACTTTCAAAATATCTTAAAATACAATACAACAGAAACATACAGCGACAGAAACCATACCCAGTCTGCACACATCATCTGTCTGGCAGCTGATCATTACGATTTATTCTGACCTTCTCATTGGAATACCTACAACATGAAATACTTAATGAGCTAATGCCCAGTAAGTCCCATAAGTCCCACATAAACATTCAAATAAATGCATGAGTCAATTATGCTTTCTTATAAACTTTCCTTATCTTTATCATTTCTTATCTTTACTAGGGCCCAAGTGTTCGTACTATTGCACAATTTCATTTAGGTCTACGTATACCGTGACCATACTATATCCTTTAAACTCCCCTTGAATCAGGAGTCGGTATGATACTTTTCTTAATTTCTGGTATTTACTAGTCCATTTATTATGGTTGATATACCATGTATGATGTGATAATCACATGTTATCCCCATAACACGTAAATTCGCTTGCATAGTATAATACACACAAGTACTTACTTTATATACACATAGGTATTCATTATTATACACACAGGTACGTAACATTCTATACACACAGGTATTCATCATTGTACACACAGGCACGTAATATACTGTATATACCGATACATAACATGTTATACACTCAAGTATTTTAATCGTATACTCACAGGTATTCAAACATGACTATACTGCTAGGTATTCATATCATGGCAAACATACAAGTTTATACTTTATATACGCACAGGTATACGTATACATACATTTCTTTCTATACCTACATTTCACACTATAGGTGGGAAGGGTACTTACTTGTTTTTTTGTGTACCGTCAAATCGACTTCGATTCTCCTTTCTCCTAGACTCCTAGGATCCTGTTGGCCAATTTCAAAACTATTAGCCATGTTTATTACGTTTTGTTACAAAACGTTCGTTACTTAACTAGTCGAGTTGCATAACCGTATACAACTCTGAAATTACTGGTTCTCTTATTCTTATCTTATCTTATACCATTACCCTTTACGAAGAGCGAAATTCTTTCTAATCACTCTTTTTCCCTCTTGGGGTCGTGTTAAAACAATTTGGTCTACTCGGGAGAAAAATGACGATTTTGTCCCTAGCGGGCCAACTAACTTCCCGAGCTTGGTTTCGCTCTTCTACTGAAAACGATCATGTATTTATTTCAAAATAACACCCTAATGGGTCGGGTCTCTTTATTACCTCTCTATACCCCTTTTTTTCGTAAAAATTTACAGTTCGGTCCCTTGACTGAAAATTTTGACAATTTTACCCCGGGCTAAAATTGTCCTTTTTATCCCAAAATTTTCTATTTTTCTCAAGGATCATTTTTGCTCAAAGTATCATATTCAAAATCCTTTGAGAAATGACATTTTTTTCCTTTTTAAAAATTTTCACAATTTCATACATTCTTTGAAAAATCAAAATTTCACAAACGAGTGAGTTTTTCGACGAACCGCCTGTAATGTCCAACAGTTTCATGGAGATCTATAACTTTCATGTTTTAACTTTTTCCCAAAATCTCATTATATAGGGATTTTTTTGGGTGTTTTTCAAATCTGCTGAGAAAAAACATTTTCTTTCAATTTAGTCCTTAGGATTTTTTTATAAAAATCCATTTCAAAATTACAAATCTACCCCTGTAGAAACCATTCCATGCCATATTTAAATCATTCTCATGCTTAAACATCATTTTTTCTAAGATTAACATCAAATTTACAAAAAAAAAAAACACTTTTTGCAAAAATTAACATGTGCACCATAAACCAAAACTTCACAACTTAAACATGCCATACATCACATATACATGAAATTTCATAATTACATGCTCAAGAACCCACATGGGTTTAAAAGAATAAAAATCAAAACAAAAATTTCAAAATTTTAAAACTTTGAAACTCAAAACTTACCCAAATAACATTCTTTTGATTTCTAGCCTTCCAAGGCTCCTTGAACTCCTTCTTAGGCTTCATTTTCATGCAAAAACACCATGAATTAATTTTCCCCTTAAACCATGAAAAATCCCTTGAAAACTTGCTAAAAAGTTTGAGATTTTACCTTAAATCTTGTGAAAAATCCTTAAGCTTACTCTAAAACTTGTTTTGGGGTTGTTTTTGCAAAGTTTTGGGCTTGAGAAATTTTTTTTAAAGGTTCAACAATGGCTGCCGAAACTTGGAGAAGAAGAAGAAGAAAAAAAATTGTGATAACCATGCATTAAATGCTTCCTCATCCACTTGGTTACTTCATCAAGTAACCCTTTTGGTTACTATTTATCATCTTATGATTGGGCCACCTTTCATGGCTTGGTGGCCCAATAAAAAGCTAAATGGTGTCCACTTTATGGAGTTAAAAATTTATACTATGTAATTTTTCACCACACAATATTTTTTCTATACTGCCGTGGTCAAATCAGTGTACTTTCTATCCTTAGACTGTATAAAATCTGTCTTTTACCATATCTAACATTGCATCACAATTGCCATAAAATTTGCAATCAATGCCGTTTATTCATACTTTATCGTAATTTTTACAAGAATTTACATTTTTAAGAATAAATTTATTAATTAAACACAATTAAATATTATGTTTTATTAATAAAATTTTTTCAGTCATTACAATTTTTCTAGAAACGTATAGGTTTATTTGCTTAAAAATAAAAATGATGCATTTAGTAAATTTAGGCAGTGGAAAACCTTAATGAAAAATCTAACTGATAAGAGAGTTAAAACCTTAAGAACTGATAATGGTCTAGAATTTTGTAATGAGGTGTTTGGTAAATTTTGTAAAAAATAAGGGATTCAAAGGCATAGAACTGTTAGAAAACTCCAGAACAAAATAGAGTGGCTGAACGTATGAATAGAACCTTAATGGATAAGTCGAGATGCATGCTTTTTAGTTCTGGTTTGCCAAAGAGTTTTTAGGGAGAATCTATGATGACTGCTGCCTATATAGTGAACAGATGTCCATCTAGTGCCATAGAGTTTAAAACTCCAAAGGAAAAGTGGACGAGAAAACCACCTAATTTAACAAACTTGAGGCCTTTCGGATGTGCAGCATATGCACATCAATCTGAGGGTAAATTGGAACCCAGATCTATAAGATGCATATTATTGGATATCCTCAAGGTGTTAAGGGATATAGGTTATGGGTTAGAGAGTCTAGAGGTTTTAAAATGATAATAAGTAGGGATGTAATATTTAATGAGTATGATTTTCATTTATTACAAAAAACTAACTCTCTTGCAAGAAAGGAAAGTATTGTCACTAACCCTGTAGGTACAATTGAAAACCAAGTCAACCTTGATGAAATTGAGCACCGAGACTATAATAAAGGTCACACGGTGGAGGTGGACCCAAACCAACCTCTACAAAATCCTACCCCACATGAATCAGGTGGAGCTGATGATATTTATGAGCCTAATTCAGAGGTTCACTAAGGAACTAATGGAGTGGCACTAGAAGAAATTCAAAAACCTGTTCAAAATCAAACAACAGAAATGTCATGAGACTACAATCTAATAAGAGACCGGCAAAAGAGGGTTATTAAACAAACTCAGAGGTTTGGTTTCTCAGCTTTAACTGATCTTCTAGCCTATGCCTTCTTGACAGCAACAGAGTTTAACAGAATAGAACCAGAAAACTATCAAGAGGCAGTGAACAACAATGATTCTAAGTTTTGGGTAGCAGCTATGAAGGAGGAAATGAATTCTCTGCACAAGAACAATACATGGCTAATGGTAAGGAGATCTAAAGATCAATCTATTGTCGGCTGTAAATGGATTTTCAAGATAAAAGAAGGTAGCTCAGTACAAGAACCTGTGAAGTACAAAGCAAGGTTGGTTGCTAAGGTGTTTACACAGAGAGAAAGGATAGACTTCAATGAAATTTTTTCTCCTGTGGTGAAGTACAAGACTATTTGAATTATGCTTTCCTTGGTGGCTCAGTTGATTTAGAATTGGAACAAATGGATGTAAAAACAACGTTCCTACATGGAGAGTTGGATGAAACTATATACATGGAGCAGCCGGAGGGATTTGAGGTTCAGAAGCAACAAGACATGGTCTGTATGTTGAAAAAGTCCCTATATGGGCTTAAGCAGTCTCCAAGACAGTGGAATTTGAGGTTTGATACCTTCATGGCTCATCAAGGCTGTCTTAGGACTTCCTATGATCTGTGCTTATACTTTAAAGGAGAAAAGATTTTCGAAGCTGAATATTTATTATTATACGTAGATGATATGCTATTGATCAGTAAGGAAAAAAAGAAAATTGATGATATGAAAAAGATGCTACAATTTGAGTTTGATATGAAAGATCTTGGGGCAGTTAGGAAGATTTTGGGAGTGAATATTAAAAGAAATAGAAGAATTGGAACCATGTTCTTGAATCAGCAAGGGTACCTATAGAAGTTGGTGAACAAGTTTGGAATGACAGGGTCTAAACCAACAAAGCAGCCTTCAACAAACCAATTTTTTTTTTTTTGACTAAGCAACAGCGTCCCTCCACTAAAGAAGACATGCAAAGGATGGCAAATGTACCTTTCTCTAATGCTATTGGGTCTGTAATGTATTCTATGGTGTGCTCTAGATCAGATTTTGCTTTTGCTATCAGTGTGCTAAGCAGGTTCATGTCCAATATGGGTCTTGAGCATTGGAAGGCTATGAAATGTTTATTGAGGTATATTGCATGAACTAAAGAGGTAGGTTTATGCTATAAGAAACGTGGTATAAGGTAGATATTGTAGGATATGTTGACTCAGACTATGCTGGAGACAGAGATAATAGAAAATCTACATCAGCATATTTTTTCTTAGTAAGTGGTAATTGTGTGAGTTGGAAGTCTCAATTACAATCTGTAGTAGCATTGTCCTCTATAGAAGCAGAATACATGGCAGCCACCGAAGCAATAAAGGAAGGTTTGTGGATTCAAAGGTTGCTGCAGGAGTTAAAGGTATATAATGGAGTAGCTAGAGTATATACAGACAGCCAAAGTGCACTGCATTTGTGGAAGAATCCTGTATTCCATGACATGACAAAGCATGTAGAAGTCAAGTTTCATTTCATTCGAGAAAAGGTCAATCAAGGACTGATAAAGATCGAGAAAGTATCAACTGAAGATAATCCAGCTGACGTAGGACCTAAGGCGATCACTCTTGACAAGTTCAAACATTGTCTGAACTTGTTAGGAATGGATACTAGGTGATAGATTATGGAATCGAGCATGGATCCTTGGGATAAAGATCTACTTGAAGAATCATATTAGAACTGAGGTGGAGATTGTTGAAAAGTCATCTCTAATATGATTAGTTAGTTTAACAAATGGTTGAGATTGCTACTTGTTGTTTCATTAGAGAGTCATGTCGTTTTGTTTAAGTCGGTGTGCAATAGGTGCTGCCGCATATTGTATAGACTGTTGTAATATATATATGAGAAACAAAGGATGAAGAACAGAACAAAAGAGAGAAAAATAGAGGGACTCATCAATAATCTAGTGACACAAAGAGAGAGAGTACTGAAGAGCAAGAAAGGAAAATAGTGTGAGAAAGAGAGGAAACTTCTTTGAGTTTCTTGTTGTATTTCTCTGAGATTCTAACTAAATAGGGAGGTGAGTGAGAGGATTGAATGATTGAGTGTGTAATCTTTGATTTGAAAAATTTATAAGAAGCAGATCGGATTTCAAGAGGAGTTCGCGAGGACGTAGGCACAAATTGGCCGAATCTTGATAAAATTTCTACGTGTGTGATCTTTATTTTTCGTATTGTCAAAGATTGCAATTCCTACACATCTCTTTCAAAATTATATTTTATCTTTTCTGAAATTATATTTTATCCTCTTAAAATTGTATACCTTTTTATTTGTCAAACCTATTAGTTTAGTCGCGCTAATTTTGGCACGCTATTTTGTAGTAATATTTGCGATATTGGACTGGCCAGAGCTTACAGCGAGGGCCTATATACGACAATGTCCTTATCATCCTTATTACTCATAGGCCCACCAGGCCCTCTCCGTCGCCGTCGTTTCTTGACTTCACAAGTCAAGCCAACTTGTACATCTTTTGAAAAGTAGTCAGTAACTATGTTATACGGTATACGCCCTACGAAATTAATTGATTATTACGTAAAATATTGTTTGACAATGATTTAGGATTTCTTCGACAAAAATGAGTACAATGTTCCGTACAATATTGTGTGACAAGTGATGTATGAAAATATTATATATACACGTACACACATACAAGTATTATTTCATTCCATGTTTCTAACTGCTCAACAAGTCAGGACTTAACAACATATTACTATTTTTAAATAAATGACTAGAGACGAAAACTAACATATATATATATATATATATATATATATCAAACTCAATTAACACATATACTAAAAAAAACCTCAATTAACACATACTAATTTTTGCACACATGTATTATAAGATATTATAACTGCCGGCACAAATTAGTTTGTTTACACGTATAAATTATGACATATATAAATATTGGCAGTGGGTGGACCCCAATGTGCACCAATTACAGCATCTCCAACTCCATATAAATCCCTCATGCACTTAAGCACAAACACACACCCCATTGATCAAAACCTACACACATATACATAAATCGCTCCCAATAGTATCTCTCTCTCTCTCTTCTCTTTCTCTCCACAAAAGAAAAAAAAAATGAGGCTCCTCGAGAACCTCTGCCTTCTCTCCTTCCTCTTTCTCACTCTCTTCTTCGCCACAACTCACGCAGCGAGATTCGACGTTCGAAACAACTGTCCATACACAGTCTGGGCCGCCGCCGTGCCTGGCGGGGGAAGGCAGCTTAACCCGGGCGAGACCTGGCCCCTTGACGTGGCCGGTGGCACGACAGGGGCCCGCATTTGGGCCCGAACAGGCTGCAACTTTGACGGCGCTGGCCGTGGCGGGTGCCAAACTGGCGACTGTGGTGGGGCCTTGCAATGCGGGGCCTACGGCAAGCCTCCCAACACCCTGGCGGAGTTCGCGCTTAACCAGTTCAACAATCTTGACTTCTTCGACATCTCGCTTGTCGACGGGTTCAACCTTCCGATGGAGTTTAGCCCCACGTCCGGCGGATGCCGTGGGATCCGGTGCACGGCCGACATCAACGGGCAGTGTCCCAACGAGTTAAGGGCACCCGGCGGGTGCAACAACCCTTGCACTGTCTTTGGGGGCGATCAGTATTGTTGCAATTCTGGTAACTGTGGGCCCACAAATTACTCTAGGTTTTTCAAGGATCGGTGCCCTGATGCTTATAGCTACCCTAAGGATGACCAGACCAGCACTTTCACATGCCCTGGTGGGACCAACTATAGGGTCGTCTTCTGCCCTTGATGATCAACGTCTTCCGTCCATGCAAATATAATATATACATATATATATGTATATATGCATCCAAACCTTGTTGGTTTGAATTATGTTAACGTACGTAACGTAAAATAAAAAAGAAAGCTTGATGAAGGCTTTGGTCGAGACACACGTTAGAGTGCTGATGACCTGACGTTGTACTCATGATGTGTGTCTCACTACTACTTCCATTTTCACTGGTTAGAGTGATTTTCAGTTTACCATGTATTGGGATATTTGTACGACGTCGTAATAACAGTACTACTTTGTCGTTATTTAAGTATAGAAATGGAATTTAGTATAAGACAATGTGAATATACATCCCGATCGTGAAAAGATGTACGAACAGTGATGATTGGGGCTAAGCTAAAAGGCAATAGTATTTAAGGGCACACAAGTCAAGAAGCTAAATAAATGAAGAAATTATCATTATATATTAAGCAAAAAAAAAAAAAAAGAATAAAACTAGGGATGAGTCAATATCATATACTTCTAAATTGGATAAAAAGATAGAAATTGATTTTATCATTAGTTGAAAATAAATGTTAAATGGTTTGGACAAAACAATATTATATGTAAAATAGATACCATAGGACAAAAATAATCAAAACTAATATCCAACTAAAGAAAAAATGAACATCGTCTTCTTCTCGAACGAGGACTAAGCTCACAGTTTTTTCTTACACGGCACGATAGGCATACAGTATTTCTCTCGGTAAAGGTTTGGATAGGAGCAGATGTGTGGTTAAATACTTCTTGAGGTTTTAAGAGGTTTCTTCACATTCTCTGCTCCACTCAAATCTCCCATTGATTGCTTGAAAAAATGGGTGGCACTTATCGATAGACCAAAAAACGAATCTTCATAGAGCTGCCACCCTGCCAGTCAGCTTTTGTACCTCCTTGGGACTGCGGGGCGAGTGCATGTTAATCACTGCTTCGGCCTTGGCTGGGTTGACCTCGATTTTCCTTTGGTTTACCATAAACCCGAGAAATTTGCCTGAGCTGACCCTGAACGCACACTTGGTTGGGTTGAGTTTCATACTATATTCTTGGAGAATGTTAAAGCTTGCCCGGAGGTTGGAGATGTGGTCCGTTGCTTGGACAGACTTGACGAGCATGTCATCGACATATACCTCCATGGTCTTGCCGACCAGTTGAGCAAACATCTTGCTCACTAGGCGTTCATAGGTTGCTCCAGCATTCCACGTAGCAGAAGAGCCTTGGTCGGTGGTGAAGGCGGTCTTAATCTGGTCTTCCTCAACCATCTTGATTTGGTTATAGTTGGAGAAAGTGTCCATGAAGCTTAATAGTTCATGTTTGACAGTCGCGTCCATGAGTTGATCTATCTAGAGGAGTGGGAAGTAGTCTTTGGGGCAGGCCTTGTTGAGGTTAATGTAGCTGATGTAGACCCGCCATTTACCATTGGGTTTCTTGACAAGGACTACGTTCGCCAACCATTCCGGATATGTGACTTCTCGGATAAATCCAACCTTCAGGAGCTTCTATACTTCCTCGTTGATGGTGGTGTACCTCTTCGAGTTGAAAGCTCTACGTTTCTGGATGATCAGCTTGTAGTCGGGTTAGACGTTGAGGTGGTGGCAGATTACGTTGGGGTCGATGCCAAACATATCTTCATGGGACCACGTGAATAAATCCTGATATTCTGTTAGGAACTTCTTTAGGTCGGCCTAGATCTTAGGTTTTAGCTGTAAACCGAGTTGGACCATCCGATTGGGATGTTTGGGGTCCAAATTATATGGCACCAAATCCTCCATTGGTGTAGCTCTCACCTCTTCATCAGGAAGTCGAGGATCTAGGTCAGACAACATTTTTGGTGCCTGCTCGTTAGGAAGCAGTATTTTGTCTACTTTATAAATAGCTGAGATGCTTAATTGCCAAGCTAAGGCCTCCTTAATGGCATTTGTATAATAGTTCCTGGAATTCTTTTGTCGCGACCTTATTATTTTGACCCCAGCCTCCATAGGGAATTTTATTGCCAGATGGTAGGTGGAGACCACAGCCTTTAACGTGTTCAAGGTCGAACGACCGATGATGATGTTGTTAGACATATATGCCCTAAAGTGTAAAAATGTAATAAGTTTTTGGAGACATTTTTATCAATAAAGAATTTATTTATTGTTTATATACCAAATCTTGTCATCTTTACATTCATATTTGTTGAATGTATGTTAAGCAAACAATAGTCTGAGACTGTCAGTCTAAACCTTTAAGAATTGGGCATATGATGGACAGATTATGCGAAAGACATGATTCTTAAGGTGACAGTCTAAATCGTAAGATCCGCAATCGAGGGAATAAAGTTGGGCGCTTTATTCAGGTAAAGATTGTTATGTTATCTATATCCCTATTGAGAGATGGTTTGTCTTGACCATCGGAGGTGGACTCCATAAATAGAAACATTGGCACGTTGTCGTAGGTGACCATGTGTTGGATCGGGACATAAAGTGAATAGATTTGGATTAATAATTTTATCTCAGCAAATCGATTCACTTTAGGTAATCATTTGTATTGTATCTTAATCCTGAGATGAATAGTAGGCCCGTTGTCTTGACTTGTATCTTTTGATGTACCAAAGGGTGACACCTATATCTTAATAGTGGTATGCATGCCCGTACGTTGGAGGCATGACTCTTGGTAGCGTAGATATGTTATTCATAGATATGGAATCTATAGCTCATCTTTAGGAGTAGTGATATCCTTTTATATGCATTATCCTGTAATTGAAAAATTGAAGTACTCAACCATTTGGATACATAGGTGTAACTGAATGGTATACTATCCTTGGATGGTAAGTTTTTCGATGGTGAGATAATGGAACGTAAGATAAAAATAATTGGGATGGTAAGACAGAACTTGTTCTTAAGCCTATTATGGATTATCATATTGGGATACGATACACTATGATATGTCATGGAGACTTGGCTATACGGGCTTCGTACTTCTATGTAGTTCGAGAGTGCAGCTCCAAGCTTTTAGTGGAGTAGCGTTGGAGTTAATTATTATAAAATGTATATTTAGGATATTGGGTTTCATAATTATCGGAAGCTTGAACTAATAGGTCTATTTGATCCCTTTTGCTAGCTCACAAAATCCTATAACGATACGACGTGCTTTTTCAATAATTGGTGACTTATGTTAGATTTATTAGATTGGTTAAAATTTGGAAGAATCAGATAATTCATGTCTGTTTATTAGTTGAATTAATTTTGTGATAAAATTAATTCAAGATAAACTTATTAAATTATTGGAATCGGATAATTCTTGTCTGTTTATCGGTTGATTTAATTTTGAATAAATTAAATCAAGATAAACTTGTAGAATTATTAGGAATTCATTTATTTTCCTAGAGATCATATAGATAAAGTTGTTGTAATCAGATAACTTTTTTATTAGGCTATTTGAATTAAAACTGAGACTTTATCCTATAGAATATTGGGTGAAAAATAAAAGATTCGCGGAGATTTTAATCGGTAGTCTGGTATGCCGATCCTCTGGTATGCCAATCCTCATGTTCCGCCTATCGATGGGGCCTGTTCGGCCTGCTGATGAGAGAAGGATAAGATCATGCATTTTTACGTGGATCTTATCAGATATTGATCCGAATTTAATTCTGATTCAAATTTTTGAGACATAATCTGATAATGACTGACCCTAGACCCAACCTCTATAAATAGGGAGTAAGTCACATAAGTTATTTAGATGAATTGAGAGATTAAGAGTGATACTCTGCTGATAATAATCTTGAAATTCCTGAGAGCTTTTGTTCGCAAATCACAAACACTTGCTTTGGGTTCTCTCAATTGGTTGGAAGGAGAGTCACCTAGTGGAGGAGATGTACGTGTGATCCCACACTCACTCCGATCGTGGATAGAGAATAGCAAAGAAGACTAGTTAGTTGAGGCTCTTCTAGAACGTTACTTCTCTTCACTGATTGTAGGAGCTTTTTGACACATAAAGGTTAGTAAGATCTAGTTAATTTATGCATATAGCATGTCAAACTTGTGTTTTGGAAAATATTCTGATGTAAAATTTTTAAAATTCTGCTGCGTATTATTTTTCCAACATATGTTATACTGGGAGGGTTTGTTGACAACAAGGAAGTCAACGATGCCCAAGCTGTCCCCTGTCCAAAGGTGATCAGTAGGCCGACCTTTCCAAGAGATTAGACGCACTATCCAGTGAAGCCATAGAGCAGCGTATGGATTGCAATAAGTGTGGCGTTACTGATCTTTAACTTGTCATAGGCTTGCTTGAAAAGAATATGGGTTGAACTCTCATTGTCTATCATTACCCACCAAACAATATTGTTGGCGATCTACAGCTCACATACAAGGGCGTTGTTGTGCAGATGAACAAGTTTATCAGCTTCCTCTTCGTGAATGTGATCGTAATGTCCTCCTACTGGCGGATCTTGTTGATATGCTTGGACATATTCATGAGATCACCCCTCTCAACCAACCGAGCTTCTCGGGCATACGCTCGCCGTCCATTAGAGGTGTCCCCGGTAACAGGCCCACCAAAGATCGTATGAACAATGTTCAGGGGTTCCGAGGCATTCCTATCTTCGTTTTGTAGTTGGGTCTATGTATCCCTGATCGTTGATCATTCCTCCTAGTATGGACCCAGGAGTTAGGACTCGCTCAACAAATTCCCGCAAATGCCCATCTCAGACTAGTCTTTCAATTTGATCTTTGAACTGGATGCAATCGTAAGTATTATGCACTACATCTTTATGGAAGTTGCAGTATTTGTTCTGATCTCTTTTGGCTTTGCTCCCCTTTAGCTTGGGAGGTTCTACCAACAAATTCCAACCACTCATCTGGATGAGCACCTCATCAATGCTAGCGACCAGAGGTGTGTAGCTCTAGAACTTCCCGATCGGCACCTTTGTCTTCTCGGTCTTCTTGTCCTTTTTTTGCTTCTTGTTTTGCTCGGTGCTCGGCTGCTAAGGTGCCAATCTCAGCTTCTTCTCCTTCTTGCTGTCACCACCACTGCCTTCTTTTTGGTGACTTTTCATGTACTCGGCCACATCGGCATACCTCTGTGCATAGTCAAGCATCTGAGAAAATGTGCTTGGCTGCTCAAAGGTGAGCGACCAAGTTAGTTCCTCGTTTCAGAGGCCCCCAACGAAGGCGTACTTCAGGGTCTCATTTTCGATGCGCTTGACCTCTAGCGTAACTTAGGTAAATCGGTTATATAATCCTTCACACTCCCATCCCTTTGCTTGACAATGTAAAGGTGGGTTATTTCTTTCCACCTCATCTTCATCGTAGGAAACACCAAGGAAAAAGGCATCATACAACTAGCAGAAAGAGGTGATAGTGCCCGACTCAATCCGCTTAAACCATTGTTGAGCAGGGCTGGTCAGTATCAGAGAAAAAGCTTTGCATACGGCTGCATCACTGGTGTTCTATAGAAGCATATGACCTCGGTAGAGCTTCATGTGGTTGTCTACGTTGATCGTCCCGTCATAGGCTTTAATTTGCAGGACCTTGAATTTTGACGGCATAGGGGCCTGCATAATGGCGTCTGTGAACAACGGGTCCAGCACACCACCTTTGGGTAGTTCTTGGTCAATTTGGCACTGTAGATCCTGGAACTGGCGATTATTGGTATCTTTGGGTAGTTCCACCCTGTAAGGGGCACCACCTCTGCCTTGTCACCAATCCCAAGTTGTTGGTCCTATTGAACATCTCCTTGGTGTCCAAGCCGATCACAAACCGATGCTTAAGATCCCTGCGGTGATTGTCCTCGTCCTTCTTGAGGGCCAAATTGGCCTTCTCGGACAAGTCTATTGTTCGCTGAGACTCCTCTTGTGGATCATCTAGAGTGATCAGAATTAGCTTCATTTGTTCCTTCTGGCCCCTGACCTGCTCGACCTCCGGCCTGGTCATCCTGGGCCAGGGGAAGGAGGGTAGGACCATGTTGACGTTGCGCTTGTTGCTATGCAAGTTGCTGTGTGAGTATCCGAATAGCGTTCGTGAGTTCTCGGATAGGATCTTGGGTGACGGGGTTCTCCATTTGATCGGCCCTAGCCACGCTCCCCTAGCTTCCGAACTAGGACCTTGCAGCTCAGGGGCAACCTCTAGGTCTGGCTGGGTTTTAGTTTTGGTTTCGGGCTTCACCTAACCCCTCTTGTTGGGCACCTTCATCCCAAGCATTACCCTTTGTCACCATGCTTGGGTTGTATGGTAAGTTGTGGCTGATGATTTAAAGTGAGGGCGAACGCGCCCCTCCTTCTAGTGCTAAAATGTTGATGCTTACTAGTGAGTGGTGGCGAATCAACACCATGTGCGGCTGCGCATGGTGGTCAAACGGCTCTTCCCTGCTCACCTTTACCTGCTTAGATGTACCTGCAATAGGAGGAGGGGGCACTTCAAAGGTAAAAGGGGACACCGATAGGATATCGGATAAGGGCTCTCCGACGCTCAAGACAGGTACTGTTCGGCAAAGAACGGGAGCTAGTTAGTTAGAAAGGAGCATGCTTTTTTGAGCTGTAGTAAATGTGCTCTATTTATAGGTTGCCACTCAAACCGGGTGTTAAGTGTGTTTTACCCACGACCCGTGTGTGACATCAAGGACTGTTAAACGGCATGAGACAAGTGTCATTGTCTCTGTCGAAGAATTAGTCTTCATCCCATGGTGGGAAGATAGCCATCTATTAGCTCCTTGTGGCAAGTGGTAGCTTATTTGTAGGTTGTAACAATCCAACCTGAGCTGGTGTTTGACCCGAGGAGGCAGTTGTTAATGCCGCGGCCCAGAGGGCCCAAAAAAACACCTCGGGGAGATGAGCAGAGCTCAAAGGGGTTCGATATGGGCCCCCAACTAATTCTACCGAGCATATTTGCCGACCATTGGAAATAGGTTCCTAGGCTGAGGTGCCGAGCTCACCTCCAACATTATTATTTACTACAAATATTTTCAAAATCTTCTATTTATATCAATATGTTTTTTAAAAAATTGATGTTTACCAAAAATTTTGAGAATATAGTATCTCCATACAATACAATCTTTGTCTAAACAGAATACTAAACTATAAAAAAAAGATAAGGTAAACATAAAATAGAAAAAAAAAAAGGTATTGTAGATATAATTTATGTACATATAATTATTTGTATATTGGATTGGATCAGTTTTATTGGATTTTTAAAATTAAAATCGAATATCCAATCCAAATTTATGCACATGTAATTATTTGTATATTGGATTGAATCAGTTTTATTTGATTTTTAAAATTTAAATCGAATATCCAATCCAATTAGACGTGTGAAAATTTTGTCCAAGTCCAATCCAATAGCCTTTGGATATCCAAATTTTTATGGATAGATTGGATTAGATTGATTGGATTAGATTGGTTGGATATTCTGGATAATTGAATTATTTGCCCACCCCTAACATGGATCATGTTTTATTGAAAGTTTAGTCCAACAAAAAAAAAAAAGTAGAGTAATTGACTTGTTAAAAATCTCGTCCATTGTTGATCTACTTCAGATCAGCTTTTTATTCCTGTTCGTTTTCATTTTGGTTGGGGTTCTTTCTTGTTTATTGCTTTCTTCTTTTGTTAGCTTTTGTGATTCGATTATGTTTTTCCTCATTTTCTAAAATTTTTTCTTCTTTTTATTAATACATTAGTGGGTTCAACTTAATTGGAATAAGCTGAACCTCTCTAATTTTAATCCCTATCTCCATTTCCATTATTAGAGAATTTTTGGAAAACGTACGATATCGTTTACTGAGAAAAGGTTCATTATTGTTTTTTACTTCAAACGACATGTCATTTGACTCATATACATTGTTTTTCGTGTTTTGACTATACTGTGCAACTAAAACTCAACGACTACTATAACCAAAGGAACGCCAATAAAATTTCAAAAACGACATAAAGATCATTTTTAGATTTTTGTGCTCTTGGTTTTTTTCCCCTCTTGTGATTTGGATGGGTTTTTGTGATTTTTTATGTATATCTAATGTCGGTGAAAAAACTGTGGGTATGATGTGGTCAACTCTGCCGGTAATACGGCGGTTTTTGTTGGATACAGACGATTATTAGCCTGTAAATCATGGTGGATATTTGTCGGTACTCGTCGATATGACGTGGATGTTGACGGTAATTGGTCGGCATCTTGAGTATATATTCGGTATTAATGTGGAGCAATTGCTAAGCTCTCCATTTAGTGTCGAGTGGGCTCGTCTTTACGAGTCTCAACGTCACCAATTATTCCTATACTTTGATAGTAATCTGGTGGATTCAGTCAGTATCCGAAATCTTTGGTGCCTAATAAATAGCAATATGGAATCTTCATTTGTACTATTTGTTAGTTGAACTAAGATTCAATTCCTAAAACAAAATGTAGTAATCCAACAGTTGTCCACGGCAATAATTTAGAGCTCTCATGTAAAGAGATCGGTTGATATTAGTTGTTGTCCTTTGCAAGCCTATAGTTTATACACATGTATAAGTGTCTATATATGGACGCTTCGACCTTTACCCAAAAGGAATTGTTTTAGAGGAAGGTCCCTTTTAGGTTTTTTCTTTTCTTTTCTTTTTTTCTTTTTCTTTTTTTTTTGTTTCTTGTTTTCTATATTAACATCTATACATATGTTTAAAATATAAATCATTGAACTATTTTTTTAGAAATAAATCCCTATTTAAATGGTGTTTAGGAGCATTGGTTTAAACTAATTGATTAAAAACATTATAGTATATGAGAGATTTACGTAACACATTTTTAAGAGTTTTACACAGTAACAACTAAAAATTTTGATTCAAACTGATTTTGTAAAACAACAAGTGAGTATAATGTTGTGTAATATTATCTTAATTATATATGGCTTTTTAAAATTTTTAATCATAACATTTTTTTTGTTAAACGTGTTTTATCTCATACGTACCACTTACAACCATTCATCTTTTGGATTTTCCAAACGTGCCGTGTTGGAATACGGTAAGTAATTAATACTAGTGCGTACCTTATGTTGGTAAGTAATCTCGGACATTAGAAATTTTTGTGCTTAAATTGTCTTAATTTTATTGGAATATTGATAACAATTTTTACTCAAACATACAGATTTAGTAACAATAATTAAAATGATAATCACAAACACAATCCCCCCCAATTATTATTTTTAACGATCAATAACATGATCAATTCTTTTATCATCAACATTTTCACCCAATTTGCTCAAAATATTTATTACTTAAATAATTATATGATTTTCCAACCTGCTGGCTACTGTAATTCGGGATCATAGATGACCTTCTTGGGTTCTCCAAAATGTAATGTGTGCTTCTTCCCATGAGCACCACCCTTTCTATCTTTTACATTGTCTTCATAATCGTTTTCTTTTTCTCCGCCGGGTCCATCTTTGCGACATCGTTCTTCGGTTTCACAACCTCTCGTGTACGGGTTGTACGGCAATTTCGTACAAAATTCTGGATGCTTTTTGTTGCATTCGGGAAACTTATTACCATGCTCAATAGATCCATAACTAATTAATCTTGCATTTGTCCCTTCAATCAAGTTCATGCACACAAGGAGGCAGATCATAAGGCACCCAAGAATGACGCACTTCGAGCCACTACTAATAGCCATCTTCCTTGGTAATTTGTATAATTGGCAATAAAAGATGCAATAAGAAATATTATAATTCAATGATTTAAGGGCGCCTGATCGGATATAATGCTTAAAAGCTGATAAGAGTTAGATCCAATGAGCAATTTATGCCTAAATGTTTTGTGTGTGTGTATATATATATTTTGAGCAGGAAGAAAATAGGATGTTTGTTTTCAAATGACATGAACAATTACAACCTAACGTAGGTAGTTCCATCTGCTGGAAAAAAATGAAGATCGTTTTTTTTTTTTTGGCTGAATTAATGTCGATCCTATATCTATAGCTAATTGGGTTTGTGTTTTCTTTTTCTGTTTCTGTTTTTTGTTTTTGTTTTCCTTATGTCTATATTTTCATGCAACTGAAAACCAATTAATTAACCTCTCCATTTTCCAATCCCCACCCTCTTAATAGCCTACTTCATCTTTCCCTTATCCCATGCTGTCAGTTTTGAAATCCATATCTTTCCCAAAAAATAAATGAAAGCTAACAAAACTGTTTCCATCACCCCATATCTTGTTCTTGCAAAACGAAAACAATGACGCCATTTATTTCAGCAACAAACTGTTTCGTTTTTATTATTGTAAAAATTGAACGATAAACAAGATGATGGGTTCAACCATTAAAGGCTATCCCCAAAAAAACATGCCCACGAAAGCGAAAGCAGCCCCACAACCGAAAATAACCGTGCAAGAATCCACAAGACACACCTCGTGGTTGATACTTCGATGTCTCAAAACTGAATACGAACCTGCTAAATAATATAATAATAAAAAAACCTAATTTTAAAAATTAAAGAACCCTTTAATATTTGTATTAAATGGGCTTAGATGCACTCATCACCAAAAGCTAACTCAAGAATGGACGGCGGCGCCGAATTCATACATAAGTACCATAACGGCCTAATAATACACGACAAATTCAACTTCTAGCACTATCTCTTACACGCAGATAGGGCTCTAATGCCATGTTAAGTAGATTTGGGATCCTTAAAAGCTAGCTCAAGAAGAGAAGGTGCTCCAAAGATGGAGTTGCATACGGACAAAGTGTAGGCCATTGCCTCTTTTATTTTTTTTTCTTTCAATATTGTATATAAAAATTTATAAAAATTATATTTTGTCCATATTAAAATTATAATACACCCCCTGCAATTATATTCCGCTTTTTCTAAAGTTTTATATTTTCTTTGATTTAATTTTTCTTGAAAATATTAATATATGCTCCATCTCTCTTGACTAATTTTCTGGTTCTGCCTCGAGGGTGTTCATACCATGTATAACCACTATTGGAGTGTTTAATAATGTATTTGGAACTGTAAGTTAGAACGAACAATGCTATAAAATGTAAAAGAAAACACTATAAAAAAGTTGGTTAGAATCATAAATTACAGTTCTAACGGTGTTCTCAAACATCATCGATAACAACCCAATAACTTAGCGATATGACTTAAATTCAACTTCTAACAATTTGTACATGCTTTATTCGCATCACAAGAAAGTTTGGTTTAGTTATTATTATAAAGCCAACTGTTTTTAGCCCCCCCATTAAATGAATCCTACACTACATGTTAGCCACATATGGCTAAACGTAAATTCAAACAGCTAAAACAAGAACGTTTACTTATTTATTTATGCTTTGGTGCCAATGCTAAAATGTTTGTGTTAAGATTTCATTTCAAATTCTTAATATTTGGTACCAATTTAACATCTCATTTCTCCCTTTGTGTCGGGGACACCTTTTACGGCCTCACACGACATGTCGTCATGTGACTTGTAATCATGTAATGTGATTTATTTTGCCTAGAGAGAGAAAAAGATAAAGAGAGAGATCCACTTGGTTCTCACATTACAACATGCCGATCAATCTGTATTGTCCGACAGCTTAACAAGATTTTAACATAAAAAAAAACCCCACAAGAGAGAAGACATAAAAAAGAAGAATCTTAAAAACCATTTTTTTTCTTAGATCTAATACAGCAAATAAAGCAAACTATTAAAGCCCCTAATCATAGTTCTCTATACATGCATCTAAAAGAAAAGGCAAAAACAGAAAGATTACATGTCAATTATAACCCAGATCTGGCAAATCAACATTGATTGAATCTTTTTCCTCATCGAAAGCATATTCGAAGCACCTTTCCAGGGGTTCAACAGCTATGACAGTTTCGCTAATAGAGTTAGAGATCCAACCGTGTTTCGAGTTTGGTATGTCTGCGCTGTTGACATCCTTTTCCCGAGCGTGAGATATCGCCCTGGTCGGTGTAAAGGAGACATCAGAGAAGCTTGAACAAACATTGCTCTTGGGCGTTCTCTTCCTCATAATTGAAGGAGTGTTTTTAAAAGTCATCGCGGACATTCTCAATATGTATTCTGGACTTGCATCACTGGCATATTGAGGCTGCACCTTAGTTAGACTTGTGTGGCAATATGGACTGTTTAGATCCAGGACAAAAGTATCTGAGGTAACAGCTGAGTCATGATTAGGCTCGCCGGCACAAATCAGTGTTTTTTGGGTCTTCTTTCTCTTTCCGGTTTGGCCAATGTTGTCATCAAAGGTTAAAGAAGTTGAAGAGGGTTCATTATGCTTGTTGCTCATCAATGTCAAGTTCACAGCTTTCGAAGTGTAGCTCGTCTGCCATGATGGTTGTTCTTGGCTACTCATCTGATAACCACCTTGTGAACATGAATCAGTCTTTTTCTTCAGTGTGCCATTCCAATGATTCTTAATGGCATTATCGGTCCTGTCACGTATACAAAAATCGATACAGATGCAGATATTCCAAGTTGCGAAAAGAAAAAAATGAACAAGAAAATCCCTAGTTTTCTCTGTGTCCGATTCCCACTTCCACATTTTTTTGTTCAGTTGCGTGATCCTGAACAAGTACTGAAAGCGTAAGCAATACAGGTGAAAAAGCCACATTTTTTTAGTAGTATACCTTCCACGTAGGAACCTAGCTATATCTGCCCACTTGTTACCATATATTCGGTGATAATAAGCAAGAGCCTGCTCTTCCTCTTCTGTCCATGCATCTTTCTTTATAGCCGGGTCTAAATGATTGTACCACCTGAAAGATAATTACTAGCCTCAGATTCTCCCAAATCAGTCTGCCATAGAACACATTTTGTTGGGGGTTGTGGGGGGGGGTGGGAGTTGGGGGTTGGGGGTTGGGGGGGAATGTGCTACAATTGAAACCGGTGGCTAGAAAGTAGAACTGGTTATTGAGAACCTTTCCCTGCATTGCTTGCCTATGCGGCCTGGTAAAGACTTTGCAATAGCAGACCATCTCTTGAAACCGAATTTCTCAACCAGCTCGATTAAGAGATCATCCTCCTGAAATTTTCCACCAAAAATAGAGATGATTTACAACTTACATGCCACACTCACAGATAAAAAAAGAAGTAGAGAATTAAGAAATGTATAAGCAAGGATAGTTTTGTTGATACCTCCTCTGTCCATGATCCCTTAACAAGTTCAGGATTCAGAACCTTTTGCCAGCGGTGCAAGCAGTGAACATCCGTTCGTGGAGGAATACATGCAGCTTTGCGAGCAAAGGCCATCAGATCATCAGGTTTTCATGAGGCAATATATTATTTTTTATGTACAGCATCAAACAGTTTGAATTGATAGTGTTTTACTGGTAATGAAATTTCTGGCTCGAGTACTTCACTAGAATATCCTCACGGAAGCAAACTGACCGTCCTTAAGCTTATATGAAGAATCGTATGGAAAGAAGAGATTCAGTTTTGGTTTCGGGCTTCACCTAACCCCTCCTGTTGGGCACCTTCATCCCAAGCATTACCCCTTGTCACCATGCTTGGGTTGTATGGTAAGTTGTGGCTGATGATTTAAAGTGAAGGCATAGGCGCCCCTCCTTCTAGTGCCAAAATGTTGATGCTTACCAGTGAGTGGCGGCAAATCAACACCACGTGCGGCTGCACACGGTGGTCAAACGACTCTTCCCTGCTCACCTATGCCTGGTTAGATGTGCCTGCAACAAGAGGAGGAGGCGCTTCAAAGGTAAAGGGGGACACCGATAGGATATAGGACAAGGGCTCTCCAACGCTCAAGAGAGGTATTGCTCGGCAGAGAACGGAAGCTAGTTAGTTGAAAAAGAGCATGCTTTTTTGAGCTGTAGTAAATGCGCTTTATTTATAGGTTGCCACTAGAACCGGGTGTTAGGTGGGTTTTACCCATGACCTGTGTGTCACGTCAAGGCCTGTCAGAAGGCATGAGACAAGTGTCATGGTCTCTGATGGTGGATTAGTCTTCATCTCATGGTGGGAAGATAGCCATCTGTTAGCTCCTTGTGGCGAGTGGTAGCCTATTTGTAGGTTGTAACAATCCGACCCGAGCTGGTGTTTGACCCGAGGAGGCGGTTGTTAATGTTGCGGCCCAGAGGGCCCTAAAGAGTACCTCGGGTAGATGAGCTGAGCTCAAAGGGGTTCAATATGCGCCCCCAACTAATTCTGCCGGGCATATTTGCCGACCATCGGAAACAGGTTCCTAGGTGGAGGTGCCGAGCTTACCCCCAACACTATTATTTACTACAAATATTTTCAAAATCTTCTATTTATTTCAATATGTTTTAAAAAAATTGATATTTACCAAAATTTTCAAGAATATAGTATCTCCATGCAATACAATCTTTGTCTAAAGAGAATACTAAACTATAAAAAAGATAAGATAAACACAAAATTGAAAAAAAGTATTGTAGATATAATTTATGTACATATAATTATTTGTATATTGGATTGAATCAGTTTTATTGGATTTTTAAAATTAAAATCGAATATCCAATCCAAATTTATGTACATATAATTATTTGTATATTGGATTGGATCAGTTTTATTGGATTTTTTAAATTAAAATCGAATATCCAATCCAATCCAATCCAATCCAATTAGAGGTGTGAAAATTTTGTCCAAGTCCAATCCAATAGCCTTTGGATATCCAAATTTTTATGGATAGATTGGATTAGATTGGTTGGATATTCTGGATAATTGAATTATTTGCCCACCCCTAACATGGATCATGTTTTATTGAAAGTTTAGTCCAACAAAAAAAAAAAGAGTAGAGTAATTGACTTGTTAAAAATCTCGTCCATTGTTGTCTACTTCAGATCAGCTCTTTTTTCCTGTTCGTTTTCATTTTCTTTTGGTTGGGGTTCTTTCTTATTTATTGCTTTCTTCTTTTGTTAGCTTTTGTGATTGGATTATGTTTTTCTTTATTTTCTAAAATTTTTTCTTCTTTTTATTGATACATTAGAGTGCAAGGTTTGATAGAAGATGATTTACTTAGTGGGTTCAACTTAATTTGAATAAGCTGAACCTCTCTAATATTCCCCTCAAAAAAAAAAAAAAAAAACCTCTCTAATATTAATCCCTATCTCCATTTCCATTATTAGAGAATTTCTGGAAAACGTACGATGTCGTTTACTGAGAAAAGGTTCATTATTGTTTTTTACTTCAAACGACATGTCATTTGAATCATATACATTGTTTTTCATGTTTTGACTATAGTGTGCAACTGAGTCTCAACGACTACTATGGCCAAAGGAACGCCAATAAAATTTCAAAAATGACATAAAGATCATTTTTAGATTTGTGTGCTCTTGGTTTTTTTCCCCTCCTGTGATTTGGATGGGTTTTTGTGAATTTTTTATGTATATCTAATGTCGGTGAAAAAACTGTGGGTATGGTGTGGTCGACTCCGTCGGTAATACGGCGTTTTTTGTTGGATACCGACAATTATTAGCCTGTAAATCATGGTGGATATTTGTCGGTACTTGACGATATGATGTGGATGCTGACGGTAATTGGTCGGCATCTTGAGTATATATTCGGTATTTAATGTTGAGCAATTGCTAAGCTCTCCATTTAGTGTTGAGTGGGCTTGTCTTTATAAGTCTCAACGTCATCTGATATTTCTATACTTTGATTGTAATTTGGTGGATCCAGTCAGTATCCAAAATCTTTGGTGCATAATAAACAGCTGTATGGAATCTTCATTTGTACTATTTGTTAGTTGAACGAAGATTCAATTGCTAAAAAAAAAATGTAGTAATCCAACAGTTGTCCGCGGCAATGATTTAGAGCTCTCATGTAAAGAGATCGGTTGATATTAGTTGTTGTCCTTTGCAAGCCTATAGTTTATGCACATGTATAAGTGTCTATATATGGACGCTTCGACCTTTACCCAAAAGGAATTGTTTTAGAGGAAGGTCCCTTTTAGGTTTTTTCTTTTCTTTTCTTTTTTTCTTTTTCTACTTTTTTTGTTTCTTGTTTTCTATATTAACATCTATACATATGTTTAAAATATAAATCATTAAACTATTTTTTTTACAAATAAATCCCTATTTAAAGGGTGTTTTGGAGCATTGGTTTAAACTAATTGATTAAAAACATTATTGTATATGAGAGATTTACGTAACACATTTTTAAGAGTTTTACACTGTAATAAGAAAAAATTTTGATTCAAACTGATTTTGTAAAACAACATGTAAGTATAATGTTGTGTAATATTATTTTGATTATATATGGCTTTTTAAAATTTTTAATCATAACATTTTTTTTATTAAACGTGTTTTATCTCATACGTGCCACTTACAACCATTCATCTTTTGAATTTTTCAAACGTGCCCTGTTGGAATACGGTAAGTAATTAATACTAGTGGGTACCTTATGTTGGAAATCTGAAAAAAAAAAAAAGGTGATACAATCTCAAAAACAAGCTATAATTTTCTTATGGCCTAACAAAAATTAAAAAAAAAACTATTAATAAACGAGCCATCAGGCTAGCTAATTTTAGTGACATTCTTCTTACACAACTAATTTTTCTGAGTTTCAAACATTGTTTTCAAGGACAGAACACAACCTGGCTGCTATTTCCACCTGGGCAGGCAAATGTTGCGGTATCATCATCTTTTGGATAACAAATAGCATCGGGACACCGATCCTTCAAAAACAATGAAAAAACCGTGGGCCCACACTCCGTATTGTTGACGCCTGTGCAACAATATTGACGGGTCTTGTAAACCTCACAGGCGTTGTTGCAGCCACCAGGTGCTCTTAGCTCGTTGGGACAGTCCACGTTGATATCGTAGGCACACCTTATCCCTTCACTGCACAGGCTCTCCGATTTGGCCGGCCCGAACTCCATTGGTATGTTGAACCCGTCCACCAGGGATATGTCAAAGAAATCCAAGCTATTAGTTCCCCCGTTCAATTTATATTCGGCGAGTGTAGTTGGTGGCTGACAGCCGGAGTCCTTGCCTTCCAGAACGCCACCACAGTCGCCAGTCTCACAATTTCCGCGTCCGGCATCATCGAAGTTGCAGTTGGTTCGACCCCATATTCGACCACCATTTGCCCTCACAGAGGCCTTGTCGATAACCAGCAACCATTTCTGTTTAGGGTCGAGCCCTTTGCCGCCTCGAGGGAGGGCCGCGGCCCAGACAGTGTAGGAGCAGTGTTTTGGATTTCGATAAAGGCGGTGTTGGGGTCGTTATCCTCGTTGGAAAGGCAGAAGACAAGCTTGCAGTCTGTTCCGGTGGGGCAAACGTTTCGTTGACCTTCTGAAGGGTATGTGGAAGCGAAGCGGCAGACATCCTTGAAAAACTTGGAATAACTTGTTGGCTCACAGATGTTATTATCCGAATTGCAACAGAATTGGTTGTTATTGAGGACGGTGCAGGGGTTGTTACACCCGCCCGGATCTTTCAACTCCATTGGGAACGCCTTGTTCACGTCCGCTGTGCATTTGCTCGCTCCACGGCACGAGCCCCGAACCGGGCTAAATTCCATGGGAATGTTGAACCCCTCCACCACCGAGATGCTGATGATATCATTGCCTCCAAGGTTCACCGCATATTCTGCCACGGTGTTGGGGGCTCGTCCCTTGACCTTGCACTCAAGGCTGCCGTCGCAGTCACCACTCTCGCATTTTCCCCGACCATCACTGCCGAAATTATAGTTGGTTCGACCTCAAATGCGGTTCGAGCCAGTAATGTTGGTGAGATTCCACGTCTCGCCTTGGTTTAGCTGCCTTCCACAGCCGGGATTCGCGGCGGCCCACACGGTGTAGAGGCACCTGTTTTGGATCTGTATTTGGGTTGCTCGTGAAGAGGGAAATAAGGAGACAGTGAGAATTAGAAGGAAGGTGAAGATAGAAATCACTTTTTTGACTAAGCCCATCGATAAGTTAAGGTTGTGCTTCGGCGATCTACATAGACAGTAGTGATATTATTTTATAAATATGTGGTTCTCCAGATGAATTTTGATTGGGATTTGTGTTAGTTATTCTTACTCAGAGCCAATTGGCCGTCAAGCTTGACTTGAAGGCCAAGTTAAGGTATGCGTCGAGGACGTGTTAGGGACGTAACCCAACTTAGAATAAACTAATAATAATTAGTTTATTGGTTAATCAGCTATGAATTAGAAATTGGTTTGTAGGTTCGAACCACATATAAGCTTAATATTTAATTGTCTAAATCCCCTCATGGAAGATTTTTACGCCTAGATCGATGTTCGCTGGCAAAAACTTTTACCACAAAATTTGGTCGCAGATGTTTTGAATATTGATTGTTTAATGAGGCAGCAATCCTTTTTAACTGAGTAGGTCTTTTGGGATTTCTAGTCTTTAGACTGTTTTTTTTGGGTGTGTAGTCTTTGTTTTTCTTTAACTTGGTTTACTTTTCTTTCTTTTTTTTTTTTCTCCCTCTAGACCATTTTTTTAAAGAAATTTAAGTAGAGTTTTTGGTATAGGAATTTTTTTGGGTGTTAATGACGTATAAAAAAAATCTAGTTGCTCCTTTTATATTTATGAGAGACTCAACATTTCTTTCAACGAAAAAGAAAGTGTATATTATGTAACGAAAAAGAAAGTGTATATTGTATCCTAAAAAAAAGGACGCGACTACGTAGAATATTACTTGTTGCTTGACTAAGGCAATACATTGGACTTATTTGCACCGAAATTGCGCTAGAAATCGTTTGTGTCCTGAAAGTTGGCAATTAAGTGCAACCACTTGATCTTGACTTCTCAAGTCAAGTCTACGCACATATATCAAGCTGTTAACCTGCAAGTGCCACGCAATTTCTTATATACTAAAAAGAAAAAGCATATCAAGTCAAAGTCATTTATGTGAGGTTTGTTTCATTGTTTTAATCGGTAAAATAACAATTCAAAACAATTGTTATAGTATTTTTTTTTATAAAATAAGAAATTTATGCTTTTTTTTATAAAATAAGAAATTTATGTTATTGTATTGTTTTAAATTCGAACCGGCAATTCAAACGCTCTATTAGCAACTTAGTCCAATGTTTTTCTACACAAAGTAAGTAAATTAAAACTGTTACGACTATTGATTACTGCCAATCTCGGTCCAGCCTATGTCTTTTACAGCACAATGAGTTACTGTCAAACTCGACAAAGTCGTCGCACGCAAATGTCAACTGATTCCACACGGATTACATCACGAGAAACACAACCAAAGAGAGAAAAGAAAGAAAAATCATGGCGACAATCAATGGGCATATTATTCTGAAATCTCACCGGCATCATCATGACCTTTCTTTTAATCCTCGATCTCTTCTTTGCCTCCTCCCAAGCAATCCGAATAAAGATCCTCAACAACTGCTCCTACACGGTCTAGGCCGCTGCAAACCCCAGCGGCGGAAAGCAGTTAAAGCAAGGCCAAAACATGGACTTTCACCAACGTAACCGGTTCAGGCCGCCTTTGGGGCCAAACAAACTGCGCTTTTAACTGCAATGGGACGGGCAAATGCGAGGGTGGTGACTGCAAACAGTCGTCTCCCACTACAAGAAATAACGCTTTTAGTGACAAAACATTTACCGTCGTCGCTAAAGATTGACCTATATCATTGCTAAAAGTTGTAATCCTTTAACTTTTAAGATCAACTTCTAAAGATGACAATAATAAGGCCTATTTTTTAGAGATGACATTAGATTAATAAAAATATCATGCAAATTTTAGTTGTTTCACCCGAATTGTAATTGCCTTACACCAAAGGAGGACTATTGTCGTCACTAAAAGTCTAGCACGAAGCACCAAATGTTCACGCCAGAACCTCATGCCATTTGGGCTAAAACTGGCTGCAACTTTGACGAGGTAGGCTGTGGCAGGTGCCAGACCGGAGACTGCGGTGGGGTCCCTGAATGCAAAGCCTACGGCCAGCCTCCCAACTCCCTGGTGGAATACTTGCTAATCATCTGCCAGCACGCAAACCTCGAGTTCTTCAACATCTCGCTAGTTGACCGGTTTAATGTTCCTCCCCATGTCTGATGAGTGCAGTACCAGTGGGATCAAATGCACTGCCGACATTAACGGGCAGTGTCCAAACGAGTTAAAGGCACCCAGGCTAGGGGTTGCAACAACCCTTGTACGGTCTTCAAGACGGATGAGTATTGTTGCAATTTAGGCAATTGTGGGCCCTCAAATTTCTCGAGGTTCTTCAAGGATAGAGGCTCTATTGCTTATAGCTATCCTAAGGACGATAAGACTCATGTGTGCATTGGTGCGGCCAGCCACAGACGTGTTTGCTAGCCACGAAAACTATGTTACTTATAGAATATTTTTATAGAGTTGATTCTATTTTTTTCTTACGCTATTGTTAGATCTATTTCAATTTAACTTTGATTTTTAGTTTAATTGCCTAAGTATTTTTCAAGATTTTCATTCTTATTTATGTGGTCAGTATAATTGTTAAATTTTATAGGGTGTTTCACAAGTCGGTTAAAACCAATATAAAGCAGTTATAGTAAAAAACAAAAAGTTATTACGTACAATATGAAGCTCTTACATGCTATAGTTTTAAACTAAAATTTTTAGTTCTAACCACTTTATTAAACACAAAATTAAATGTTTAGTGGGAGATAGAACCAACTGGGTATGAGATGATGAGAAGACAGATATTATTTCGTACTCGAGATTAAAAGTGCAATAATAATCTTTATCCTTATTATAGAATCGCCTTTGATATTTAACAATCCATAATGAATTAATTGTCGAAGTTTAAAAGACGACAAATCCATCCCTTCCACTATAAGTGAGATCACATTATGACAAAAAAATAAAAAAAGATCTTTAAAGAAAACTGTACGTCGTTTTTAACTAAAATTATATATATGACTGTCCAACATCACGTTCATAAAAAATAGTGCGCTTTTTTATTGTAAAAACTGCCATATAACTAAAACAGAACGACTACTAAAGAACACCAATAAAATCTCAAAACGACACATTGATGACTAGCCCAGAGATGTTGTAAAACCAATAAACAACATTCTCCTTCTATTTAAAAAAAATGACTTATTAATGAAAAAAAATGATCATAAGAGCTGAATATTATTTGTATGAAACGTGAAATGGTTGTGTATGAGGCCTTGGCATGCTTTTCTCGGACAAAAGCTAAAATTAAGCATCTCAGGATTATATTAAAAATTTTTGTGCTTAAATTGTCTTAATTTTATTGGAATATTGATAACAATTTTTACTCAAACATACAGATTTAGTAACAATAATTAAAATGATCATCACAAACACAATCCCCCCAATTATTATTTTTAGCGATCAATAACATGATCAATTCTTTTATCATCAACATTTTCACCCAATTTGCTCAAAATATTTATTACTTAAATAATTATATGATTTTCCAACCTGCCGGCTACTGTAATTCGGGATCATAGATGACCTTCTTGGGTTCTCCAAAGTTTAATGTGTGCTTCTTCCCATGAACACCACCCTTTCTATCTATTACAATGTCTTCATCATCGTGGGGTCCATCTTTGCGACATTGTTCTTCGGTTTCGCAACCTCTCGTGTGAGGGTTGCCCGGCAATTTCGTACAAAATTCTGGATGCTTTTTGTTGCATTCGGGAAACTTATTACCACGCTCAATAGATCCATAACCAATTGATCTTGCATTTGTCCCTTCAATCAAGTTCATGCACACAAGGAGGCAGATCATAAGGCACCCAAGAATGACGCATTTGGACCCACTACCAACAGCCATATTCCTTAGTAATTTGTATAATTGGCAATAAAAAATGCTCTAAAAAATATTATAATTCAATGATTTGAAGGGCGTCTGATCGGATAAAATGCTTCAAAGTTGATAAGAGTTAGATCCAATGAGCAATTTATGCCTAAATGTTTTGTGTGTGTATGTGTATATATATTTTGAGCAGGGAGAAAATAGGATGTTTGTTTTCAAATGAAATGAACAATTACAACCTAACTTAGGGAGTTCCATCTGCTGGAAAAAAACGAAGATCGTTATTGTTTAGCTGAATTAATGTCAATCCTAATCTATAGCTAATTGGGTTTGTTTTTTCTTTTTCTGTTTCTGTTTTTTGTTTTTATATAGCTTTTCACGCAGCTGAAAACCAATCAATTATCCTCTCCATTTTCCAATCCCCACCCTCTTAATAGCCTCCCTCATCTTTCCCTTTTCCCACGTAGTCATTTTTGAATCTTTTTTTCTTTTAATTATTGTCACCGTGTTTTTTTTTTCTTTTTTTTTGATATAAAGGAAGGGGGAATGCTAGCTACTTTTGAGTGGGGCTAAGCATGACTGGGACTTACAACCAACTAAATTGCTCTCACTTGTCATTTCACCATGTTTTTTAACATACATACATATATATAGTTACATCTTTAACAGTTACACATCCAAAAAGAGTATATTTTAATAATAATTGATTATATGACGTGATAAAAATTTAACTTTATTAATTACTATAATTTTTTGTTCAACTATCTACTTCATTATAACCGTTAGATTAATATCAAACAGATAATAGTAACAGTAATATTAAAAATGTAACCATTCAAAACGTGCATATATATATATATATATATATATATATATGCCAGAATGAGGAGTGGAGAGTCGTAAACTGAAAATCCTAAGTACAGAAAAATAAATAACTTCATGAAATTTACAATACGGATATTCTTGGAGGGTTTTTGCAGATAACGCCTAACGCATAATTATTATAGCATTTATGGGCATATCCTAATAAAAGATATGCAAAAATTTGTATAGCGAAGTAGGCAAAATCCACGAATTTCCATGAAACCATATTTTATTTACAATGTCTATATAGTTGCTATATTCTTTTTCTTTCTCGATCAAGATTGTAATAATTAAAATGCTATGTATAAGTTACTAATATTTTTGGAAAACAAATTTCATTTAAAAGAAAGATCAACTAGGCATCGAAAGAGTTCGAGAACATCCAAACTAAGTTGATCTAAAAAATATATTTAGAAAAATATGTGTCATATGGACCCAATAATTAATAACGAAACTACTATTGCTTATCATTTTAACAAGGCATGTTTGAAAGGTCCAAACATGACTGGCTTTCTCAGTGATTTCCTCTATGAACATTGGACAGGTAAGTCGCTTTCATGATTTTAATTTATTCTTTTAGTTATTCTATCACAAAAAAAAAAACAAAAATTCACAAGTGAAGGCAGCTTAGTTAGTTATAAGTCCCTTTTATCCCAACCATAGATTGAGGGTTCGAGTCATGCTTAGCCCTACTCAAAATAGGTGGTATTTCCCCTCCTTTTATATAATAAAAAAAATATATTGTAGTAACGGTCATGATTTTCCATTATCCTGCAATATCAAAAATGTCATTGAAAGGCAGCAATAAAAGCCATAAGTTGGATATAGGGAAAATCTAAAAAGCATATTAGTACCTATATAGAATATTTAACTCCACATGTTTGCTAGGCCTAAAATGTATTGTTTAGCAATAATTTCACACCTGATTCTATTTCAAGAGCTGTGTTTGGTAACCCTATTCCAATTATATAGTTGAAACTGTTACAATATAAAACCTTTATATTTTACAATGTAAAGCTCTCACATGTTAAAGTAAAATCGTTTCTAACTTTTAATTTTAAATGCACAGTCACTTATAAAATTCAAAGCCTCTGCCTAAAAGTAATAATAATAATAATAATAACAATAACAACAATAATAATAACAATAATTTGGGATCTATCTCAATATGAAAAAACCTGCTATTGAATAAAAAAGTACTATAGCAGAATGTATCAAAGTTGCCGGAGGCTGATAGAAAAATAACTATGAGGGTCGTATAATTTATCGCTTTGGTACATATGCGAAGGATTAGAGGAAAAACCATAAACCATATCACGAGACTTTCCCTTCCTTTAGGATATCGGTCATATATAGACTTTTCCATTGGAAAACCATGTTCCGCTAAAGAAAAATCGAGGCAATAAATAATACGCTCAATATTTTCGACATAATAATAATAATAATAATCCACTATTTACCAACATAAATTCTTGATCATATCATATTTTAAAGAAGCTAATTAACTTATTTACGCCCAATTAAATGCATGTTAGCGTGTACTTAATTAAGTAGATATTCACCTCCATGTTTGAATTAAAAGATCTTCAAGATAGCAATAAGCACTCAAATTGATCACGATTTACCGAATCTAACATACTTTTAAGGGATAAGTCTTATAAGAGATCACGGTAGTGATATCTAGCCAATAGAAAATGAGCTTATCATATATTTGAGTTTAAATTAGGTTTAAGGGGTAAGCCATCGACCATCTCTAGGTATTATAGATAGAAACCAATTCTTTAGAACAACCTAAGTCTAATTCTTAACACATATCTTTTGTATTCATATTTTCTTATAGTAAAACCCTACCACTTGTGTAAACCTATAGTGAACATAATCTTGAATTGAGATAAACTACTCTAAAATTTTTGTGTTCTTTCTATTACTTTTTTTATTGTTTTATTTACTTCACATGTGATTGATTATTTCAAAGAGAAATTGAGGGACAATTTATTAAATGAGTTTTGCCCGGCAACAACGGTCAATGTTACTTGAATGCCGATCAGGTCTTGGTCGTCGTCGTCTCTCGATTTCACTAGTCCAAGGCAACTTAATTGCATCTTTTAAAAAGTAGTCAGTAGTTAGGCCCCTGCACAAAAGTAGCGACTGTGTGTTCTAAACTTCTAATAAACTACAGAATTCACAGCCTTTTTATTTTTTTATTTTATATTTTATATTTTTATTTTTTTTTGCTAAATGAAGAATTCACAGCCCATTAATCAATCACTCTTTATCATGAAGTCGGTTTTGCTTAAAAATTTTTCTTTCCTTTTTTCTTTTCTTAATTTAGAGTTGTTAACATTAATGATCATTGAACTTTGAGGTTTTTCTCACTTTATTCCCTAACTCTAAAAATCATCATTTTATTACCCTAAACTTTTAGATGTCCTCACTTTGCCCCCTCTTTCTAATTTTTTGTTTAAAATACTGACTGAAATAGACCCACGTGAGCCATACGTGAGTGCTTTATAAGGGTAAAAATGACATTTTATCATTTCAAAGTGAGAATTATCAATTACACTCTCCTTTGAAAAGTTGAGAAAAAATAATTTAGGGATTTTCAGTTTAGGGTTTTGCTATATTAGGGGTGGGAATGCCATTATCAAGCCATAAAATCTAGAATTATAAGATCCTCACTTGTGGAAAAAAGTGTGCATAACGCTATACCACAATGAAAGTCGGCTACAATACAAAACTAAAGTAGTTAATTTGCAAAGCATTCACATGCGCGAAGAGGACAATTTTTTTCGTTCTGATATTTATTCTTTGATTCTAGGCTCCGAGAAATTTCTACTTATTTACGAAGAGGACAATTTTTTCGTTCTCATATTTATTCATTGATTCTAGGCTCTGAGATTTTTCTTCTTTGTCTATCAACGTCCCTTTCTTATTACAAGGACCACTCTTTATAAATATTGTGGAAACGGGTACAAGCATGTACATGCATACATTACTTTTTTTTTAAAGTCTTAACAACATGTGGTCGAGATTCATTCTTTTTGTTCTTCACAAATTTAGATGGTTGATAATTAACTTAATATTTTCGGTACGGTACGCAAATTTCATAATATGATTCTAAAAAGATTTTTAAAATTATGCGCCATTTTTTGTTCCCAAATTTAGAACTATCAACTAGTATTTGGTCCCTAATAATACTTAAACGTCGCATAATATACTAGTTATTGATGTATAAAAATTGTCCCATTAAATCTTTCCATCAGTTTTTGTTAAAAATGGACAGAAATGACACTTTCCAGTGGGGACTCTTTAACGCGGATATTTAAGGCAGTTTCACCTGCCTGTCACATGTTGTATTTGTCATCTCTTGTAGGGGGAGAATTTGACAAAAGGGCAAAAAAAAAAAACCTTAATTAAGGAAATGACCTTTTTTTTGGGCACAAAAAATAAGCTTTTTTTTAGGTAGGTAAAATGTCTCTGTTTTTTTCAGAAAAAAAGACAAAAATAACTATAACGAGGAGAGGAACCTCAACAGAGTGAAAAGAAAAAAAACTAGAGCCGTTTTCATGCCTAAAAAACAAGTTTTCTTGTGTCAAAAAACTACAAAAAAAAAAAAAAAAAGCTCATTTGTCCAAAATCATTTTTTCTTAAAGCTACTTTTCAAAATCCCCCCTCTTGTAGAGCATCTGGTTGCTATTTAAGTTATTAGAAATAAAACAATTATCAAGTATGCAGAAAGAAACAAAGACCAATTCATCAAGTTGAAATTTCTATGTGGTGTGGAAGTCTCGAACAATTTGTCTCCCACGAAATATACAAAGAGCAAATAGTTTTGCGAAAGGACTACAGCTAGTATGGAAATATTATTGTGGAAAAACTATCAAAGACTACGGCTAGCTAGAAATATTATTGTGGCGAGGGACCTACCCGTTGCTAGCACGCGCAATCACAGATCATTGGTGCGCCCTTCGTAGGAGTAGTACAACAACCAACCACATTCCTTAAACGCAGTACCTAGACGTAATGTCTTTTTAAAAAGGTTGGCTTTACCATGGGCTCTCCTCCATGAATTTTTTTTATTTTGTATATAAAATTTTATAAAACTTATATTCTCTCTCTTTCAAAATTATATTCTATGTTTTCTAAAATTATAATTTATCTTTTTAAAATTGTATATTTTTTTATTTGTCTCACCCATTAATTTACCCATTAGTTTAGTCGCGCTAATTTTGGCACGATATTTTTGTAGTAATATTTGCGATATTGGACTGGCCAGCGCTTACAGCGAGGGCCGATATACGACAATGTCCTTATCATCTTATTACTTGTGCACTTAATTTCCAACTTTCCAGACACACACGGTTTCTAGAGCAATTTCGGTGCAAATAAGTCCAAAGAATTGCCTTAGTCAAGCAATACAAGTCATATTTTATGTAGTCGTGTACTTTTTTTTAGGATATAATATACAATTTCTTTTTCGTTGAAAGAAATGTTGAGTCTCTCATAAACATAAAAGGGAGCAACTAGATTTTTTTTTATACGTCATTAACACCCAAAAAAATTCCTATACCCAAAACTCTACTTAAATTTCTTAAAAAAAATGGTCTAGAGAGGAAAAAAAAAAAAAGTAAACCAAGTTAAAGTTAAACAAAGACTACACACCCGAAAAAAAACAGTCTAAAGACTAGAAATCCCAAACGACGTACTCAATTAAAAAGATTGCTGCCTCATTAAACAATCAATATTCAAAACATCTGCGACCAAATTTTGTGGTAAAGGTTTTCGCCACCGAACATCGATCTAGTCGTAAAAATCTTCTATGACGGGATTTATACAATTAAATATTAAGCCTATTTATGGTTCGAACTTGCAAACCAATTTCTGATTCATAACTGATTAAGCAATAAACTAATTATTATTAGTTTATTATAAGTTGGTTTACGTCCCTAACACGGCCTCGACACATAGCTTGACTTGGCCTTCAAGTCAAGCTTGACGGCCAATGGGCTCTGAGTATGAATAATGAACACAAATCCCAATCAAAATTCATCTGGAGAACCACATATTTGCCAAAAATGTCACTATTGCCTACGTAGATCGTCGAAGCACAAGTTGAACTTATCGATGGGCTTTGTCAAAAAAGTGACTTCGATCTTCAACTTCCTTCTAATTCTCACTGTCTCCTTATTTCCCTCTTCACGAGCAACCCAAATACAGATCCAAAACAGATGCTCCTACACCGTGTGGGCCGCCACGAAAAATCCCGGCGGCAGAAAGCAGCTAAACCAAGGCGACACGTAGACTCTCACCAACATTACTGGCTTGGGCCGCATGAGATGATGAGATGACAGATATTATTTTGTATTCAAGATAAAAAGTGCAATAACAATCTTTATCCTTATCATAGAATCGCCTTTGATATTAAACGATCCCAAATGAATTAATTGTCGAAGTTTAAAAGACGACAAATCCATTTCCTTCCACTATAAATGAGATCACATTATGACAAAAAAAAAAAGATCTTTAAAGAAACTGCACGTCGTTTTTAACTAAAATAACATATATGGCAATCCAACATCACGTTCATAAAAAATAGGGCGCTTTTTTAATCTAGAAAATGCCACGTCGTTTGTATTTTTGCGTCTTCTATGACGTATAACTGAAACAGAATGACTACTAAAGAACACTAATAAAATCTCAAAACGACACATTGATGACTAGCCCAGAGATGTTGTGAAACCAATAAACAACATTTACCTTCTATTTAAAAAAAATGACTTATTAATTAAAAAATGATCATAAGAGCTGAATAATATTTGTATGAAACGTGAAATGGTTGTGTATGAGGTCTTGGCATGCTTTTCTCGGACTATTTTTATTCAAACATACAGATTTAGTAACAATAATTAAAATGATAATCACAAACACAATCCCTCCCAATTATTATTTTAACGATCAATAACATGATCAATTCTTTTATCATCAACATTTTCACCCAATTTGCTCAAAATATTTATTACTTAAATAATTACATGATTTTCCAACCTGCCGGCTACTGTAATTCGGGATCATAGATGACCTTCTTGGGTTCTCCAAAGTTTAATGTGTGCTTCTTCCCATGAGCACCACCCTTTCTATCTATTACAACGTCTTCATCATCGTGGGGTCCATCTTTGCGACATTGTTCTTCGGTTTCGCAACCTCTCGTGTAAGGGTTGCCCGGCAATTTCGTACAAAATTCTGGATGCTTTTTGTTGCATTCGGGAAACTTATTACCACCCTCAATAGATCCATAACCAATTGATCTTGCATTTGTCCCTTCAATCAAGTTCATGCACACAAGGAGGCAGATCATAAGGCACCCAAGAATGACGCACTTCGAGCCACTACTAATAGCCATCTTCCTTAGTAGTTTGTATAATTGGCAATAAAAGATGCAATAAGAAATATTATAATTTAATGATTTAAGGGCGCCTGATCGGATATAATGCTTAAAAGTTTATAAGAGTTAGATCCAATAAGCAATTTATGCCTAAATGTTTTGTGTGTGTGTGTGTATATATATATATTTTGAGCAGGAAGAAAATAGGATGTTTGTTTTCAAATGACATGAACAATTACAACCTAACGTAGGCAGTTCCATCTGCTGGAAAAAAACGAAGATTGTTATTTTTTTTTTGGCTGAATTAATGTCAATCCTAATCTATAGCTAATTGGGTTTGTTTTTTCTTTTTCTGTTTCTGTTTTTTGTTTTTTTTTATGTCTATTTTTTCATGCAACTGAAAACCAATTAATTAACCTCTCCATTTTCCAAACCCCACCCTCTTAATAGCTTCCCTCATCTTTTCCTTATCCCACGCTGCCATTTTTGAAATCCATCATTTTCCCTTATTTATATTTGTTAACTCTACCTAATTGAGAATCTTTTTTTTCTTTTAATTATTTTACCGTGTTTTTTAATATACATACGTATATATAGTCACATCTTCAACGGTTACATATCCAAAAGAAAGTATGTTTTAATAATAATTGATGATATGACATGATAAAAATTTCACTTTATTAATTACCATAATTTTTTAGTCAACTATCTATTTCATTATAACCGTTAGATTAATATTAAACGGTTTATAATAACAGTGCCATTAAAAATATAACCATTTAAACCGTGCACACATATAATTATATATACACATGTGTATATGCCAGAATGAGGAGTGGAGAGTCGTAAGCCGAAAATCCTAGGTAAAGAAAAATAAATAACGTCATGAAATTTACAATACGAATATTCTAGGAGGGCTTTTACAGATAACGCCTAACGCGTAATTATTATGGAATATATGGGCATATCCTAATAAAAGATATGCAAAAATTTGTTTAGCGAAGTAGGCAAAATCCACGAATTCCCATGAAACCAAATTTTATTTACAACGTCTATATAGTTGCTATATTCTTTTTCTTTCTCGATCAAGATGATAATAATTAAAATGTTTTATACAAGTTACCATATTTTTGGAAAACAAATTTCATCTAAAAGAAAGATCAACTAGGCATCAAAAGAGTTCAAGAACATCCAACTAAGTTGATCTAGAAAATATATTTAGAAAAATATGTGTCATATGGACCTAATAATTAATAATGAAACTGCTATTGCTTATCATTTGAACACATGTTTGAAAAGTCCAAACATGACTGGCTTTCTCAGTGATTTCCTCTATGAACATTGGACAGGTAAGTATTCTTTTAGTTATTCTATCACAAAATTTTTAAAAATATAAATATTGTAGTAACGGTCATCATTTTCCACTTTCCCGCAATATAAAAAATGTCAGTGAGAGGCAGCAATAAAAGCAATAAGTTAGATATAGGGAAAATATGAAAAGCATATTAGTACCTACATAGAATATTTAACTTCACATATTTGCTAGGCCTAACAATATATAGTTTAGTAGTAATTTCACACCTGATTTTATTTAAAACTCTTGTAACTATGTAATTGAAACTGCTACAATGTAAAGCTCTTATATTTTACAGTGTAAAGCTCTCACATGTTAGAATAAAATCGTTTCAACTTTTAATTCTAATTGTGCTTCAGAACCTCCGCCTAATAATAATAATTATTATAATTATAATTATAGTTTGGGATCTATGTCAATACGATAAAATCTGCTATTGAATAAAAAAGTACTATAGCAGAATGTATCAAGTTGTCAAAGCCTGATAGAAAAATAACTATGAGGGTCATATAATTTATCGTTTTGGTATATATGCCAAGGATTAGAGGAAAAACCATATCATGAGACTTTCCTTCCTTTAGGATATCGGTCATACATAGACTTTTCCGTTGAAAAAACCATGTTCCGCTATAGGAAAATCTAGGCAATAAATAATACGCTCAATATTGTACACGTAACAACAACAACAATAATCCACTAATTACCAACATAAATTCTTGAGCATATCATATTTAACAGAAGCTAGTTAACCAATTTACGACCAATCAAATGCATGTTAGCGTGTACTTAATTAAGTAGATATTCAAACGCAACCATTATATTGTGGATATATATAGATAAATGTGTATTAATTTCTATATATATATATACGCAGGCATATATGTGAATAGCGAAATATGCAATCTCCACGAATTTTCATATGCAACCATATGTCACAATATTGTTTCAACTCTTGAATTGTCTCAAGAGCCTAACGATAAACTACTATACGACATATCATTATGTCATCATCTTTCACAAAATTTCCAACTACAGGAAAATTGTTACACCCAATATTCAATCTTAGCATATGTCACACTTAGTTCTAGAACCATATATATATATATATATGTATGTATGTATGTATGTATGTATGTATGTATGTATGTACACCAAGCTCTATATATAATAATCCCACCGTGTCCTCCCCAACACATCGCTTAAATTAAACCAAAAGAATTACACAATATTCTATACATTCCTAATCATGATGAGTCTCTTCAAAAGCCTCTCCATGTTCCCCATCCTCCTAATCGCCCCCCTTATCTTTCCCTTATCCCGCGCCGCCACCTTCGAAATCCGAAACAACTGCCCCTACACCGTCTGGGCCGCGGCAGTCCCTGGCGGTGGCCGGCGGCTTGACAATGGCCAAGTCTGGTCCATCACAGCCAACCCTGGCACGACACAGGCCCGTATTTGGGCCAGAACCAACTGCAACTTCGACGGCTCCGGCCACGGAAGCTGCCAGACTGGAGACTGCGGGGGCATCCTAGAATGCAAGGCCTATGGCCAGCCTCCCAACACCCTTGCGGAATACGCGCTCAAGCAGTACAACAACCTCGATTTCTTCGACATCTCGCTCGTCGACGGGTTCAATGTTCAGATGGAGTTTAGCCCCACCTCCGGCGGGTGCAACCGCGGAATCAAGTGCACCGCCGACATCAAAGGGCAGTGCCCCAACGAGTTGAAGGCACCGGGGGGGTGCAATAACCCTTGTACGGTCTTCAAGACGAATGAGTATTGCTGCAATTCTGGGAGCTGTGAGCCCACAAACTATTCCAAGTTTTTCAAGAATAGATGCCCTGATGCTTATAGTTATCCAAAGGATGATAAGACTAGTACTTTTACGTGCCCTAGTGGGACCAACTACAAGGTTGTTTTCTGTCCTTGAAGACATATAAATATATAATGAACAATAATATTACTTGATCTTGATAGAAATAAAACTAGATCATCCACATCTAATGGTGATCAATTACGAAAGATTGTAATATGGAATGACACGATATCGTTGGTGGGGTCGATCATCTTTGTTATGGGATGATGACTATTTTACCACAATATTTTCTATATGAATAATATTTCTAAAGCGCCTTCATATTGACCATCTTTCTTCACATGTACTGATAGTCTGATCTAATGTTAACTTGTTTTAATTACGTATTATAAAATCTGGTCTAGAACGTAAATGTCATTTCTTAGTTTAGGTTGTGGGATGATTATACCATATAGAACACTAATCAAATATCTATTACTATTATGTAAGTTGGAGTACCCTTAAATTAATATTCAAAAAATGGTTAATCCACCTTGTTCTTTTAAGTTTTTGCCTTTTTTATCTTTTTTTTATCAACTTATTTTTTTCCCTATCTATAATCCATAATGTATCTATAACTATACTGAAGTAAGAGTTCTTCTTTAAAACTACTTAAAAAATGGAGTACACAATATGCCCTCTTTTGAATCCATTTAATTTTTTATGCTGCAAATTGTAAAAATTAAAAAAGTATACGCCACAAATTTAGATCTGCCACAAATTTTAACTCTCTCTTTCTCCTCTCACTTTCTTTTCCCATTCTTTCTCTCTCCTCTTTTTTTTCTCTCTCCCCCTCAACTTTTTGTTCTTCTACCATCAAAATCGCAAACCCTATCAGCCATGGATCTTTGCGACGACAACTTGACAATGGAGATGAAGTTGATCGCCATGGAGACGATGGATTCAAGCGATCTCTACCATAGATCTCGAGCGATGCGCAGAGCAGCAACAAGGACAAGGAAAAACACGATCTTCGAGCTTGAGCACGGCTAAGGAGAGAGAGAATGACAAATCCATCTCCTGCGAATCAACGCCAGAAGAAGCTCGATCAATGAACTCTCTGATCAACCAACATCAGATCGATGAAATCAACTTCGACTAAGTCTTCTGTAAGATTTTCTACACGATCTACGAAATCGTTGTTAAAGAAGATGCCAAAGCCCTAGCCTTGTCGATGAGAAGCTTGGAGTCAGAGCTCCTCGTGTGAGATTAGCCAAGATCCAGTTTGTTTGGTTTAGTGCCTTTCTTCACGGTCGAGAGCCATCCAGATTGAAAAAGAAAGTAAAAGGTGTCGTTGGTTCTAAGATGCCACCAGTTCATTTTTTGCTGCTGCTGTTGCTGTTGTTGTTGTTGATTTTTCAATTTTTTTCTCTGTTTTTTTGGTTTTGTTGGCCGTTGGCGTTGGAGACAAGCCGGCAAAGGCAAGGAGAGAGAAATAGAAAGGTGAGAGAAAAAGAGAGAAAAATATCCCACTAGGACACCGAAAAAGTCTTTGGAGGGACATTAGAAAATATCTTAGAGGGACACAAAAAACTTCCCAGAAAGACACTGAAAATTGTCTCAAAAGAACAAAAAACATATCCCGGGAGAACATAAAATATATCTTAGAGGGACATCTACATGTCTCAGAGGAATACAGAAAACTATCCACAAAAGACATACAACATGTCTCTGATCGACATACGACATGTCTGAGATATGTATTAAGTTTGTGACATAAAAACTTCAACAATTTGTTGCGTGAATAAAAATTGAGTTTAAAAAACGGCATTTACTCAAATTACTCTAAACAATGGTCAATTATTTTATCCTTTGTGGTTTTTTCTCCTTATCTACACTACCTAACTCTTCTTTTTTTTTTTTTTTAGTTTTCTGACCCTTATTTGCTTTATTTTTACTGATAACGCTCTAAAATATTATTATTTTCATCGTAACCTTTATTAATACTTTCAATTTTTATATGTACTACAAAATATTTTTATCTCATATTTGCCTCCATCAACTTTTGACTTTAGTTAAAAAAAAAAAAAAAGAGATTTCCATTCTTTTCTTCTTCATGCATTTCTTTAGTTGAAATCTTCCTTTTTTCTTTTAACCATTTTTTACCCATGAGTTAAAAAAATTGCTGAACATGGACATTCTATGGTAAATGTTAAATCATGGTTTCAAAAAGAAAAAAAATAGAGAGAATATTTCTATTTTTTAAACATAAAATAGGTTGTGGTGCGGTGCGGGTCTCCATTGACCCGCTAGGTTTTGACCCATCCATCCCGCAAAATTAATGGTGTGGGTCAGCAAACAAACCTGTTCCTTTCCGTTCCGATGGCATCTTTGTTCGCTACATTAAGTAGAGAAGGTTAAAGTTAACACGGACAAGAATAATGCATGTATATGATAGTTAAGAAATATTGGACAAGACCTACTGGCCGTTGTTGCTTACTCCGATGAAAATCCGATAACAGAGTTGAAAATAAGCCCGTCAAAATTTCAATGTTAATACGTATAGGAACTATATGCTAAAAAAGGTCCGTGATTTACGGTGAAGAGACATAGTTTAAGTTAATTGACTCAAGGATGAAGACCAAGTTTTTCCTTGGAAAGCTACAATATTATGTTCTAGACGCTTCTAGCAGTGGTCCAAATTACAAATATTTACATATATATTATAATTGAAAAGGAATTATATATGAGCTGATGTACGTATATAAGATTCTGAATTGGCTATTTAACGGTCAAAGAGTCGTAAAATGAGATTTTATATTAACATCCACCAACTACTTTTAATCTTTAATTTGTTCTCTACCTCATATTTGGATTGAATTGGGTTTTAAGAAAGCAAACAAAAAATTATTTAACAAGATATGGTACCTTATAATCAACCTATTAAACTTGCCATGAATTTGATGTTTAATATATTTACGTAATTTAACATTATTATTAATTAATCAGTTGTTTTGGTAAAGAGGGAACTTGGAAGTTTTTTTATTTTTTTATTTTTAATCTAGGAACTAGGAAAGGTTATGACTAATGGCTAAATGATAGACATTTTAAATGATGTAAAAATCATTTTTTAGAAGAAAAACTGCCGCCAAAATAACGTGAACTATAATTTGTATTTCAAACCGTTGTCCTAAACGGCAAGTGGATTGCAAGAATATATATCACTCTATAATATGTCCTCTGTACGCTTCAATTTTTATTTTGGTGGGATACTCAAAACTTAGCGGGGTCTACTCATATGATTTATATTAATGTTCCTTTATATTATGCCCATGCTTATCCCTAATTAGTCAACAAAATAAAATCATGATTTGATGAATTTTTTCAAAATGATGACGTGGTCATCTTTATCTGAATGACGTTTATCCCATGTCTCATCTCTATAGAATGACATATTTCTTTTGCAAGATCCCAAACTAAATTTAGAAATCTTTTCTTCAATTAATTCTCAGGGAAAAAATAACTCTTTTATATTTGAAAACTCTTTATATTTTAAAGGATAAATTACACTAACATCCCTTATGTTTCACCCAAATTATAGTGACACTCTTTAGACCAAAATTAATCACACTGACCTTCCTTGACTATTCAAAAACATTACAGAGAAACCCTACTGTGAGAGTTGACCATTAATTTTGTTTAAAATACCCAAACTACGCCTTCATCTATCAAAAAATGTTTTAAGCTATTTATGTACCTAAAAATGATATTTTTGACCTTATTTGGCAAACAATTTGAATATACTTGTAACTATAAATTCCATTAACTAATTATAACAAACTAACTTTGTAATCAATTAACGTAAAGCAAACTAATTCCAACAAAATGAAAGAAACTAATCACACTAATTAATTCATAATCAACAATCACACAAATATCACAATAAATAATTATGAAAAATAAACATAAACATACAAAGAATTAACTAATTAACTAATTCCAATAAACTAATTTCACAAATTTGTTAATTCCAACAAACTTTACACTAACAAATTTCACAAATTAGTTAATTCAACAAATTTTATACATCAAATTTCACAAGTAACACTAACTATCTATTTAACTAAAAAAATAAAAAAACAAAAAACAAAAAAACCAAACAAAACCATTGTTGCAGCTGAACATGGTGGCGGCTATGTTGAAACGGTGGAGAAAAACGGAGATGGGTGGCAGGAGCTAGCTTAGTGGCTAGAGGTGTCTGTGGCTCGATGGCTATGGCGGCTATGATGGCTTGAGGGAGGGAGGAAGAACGGGGTCTGAGGGTTGGTCTTGGGTGGAGAAAGGGTGTCGCTGGGAAGGGTGGGCACGCCAGTGTGCGTCTCTGATGGGGGCGTCAAGTATGCGAGGGGTCTTGGGTGGAGGGTGCGTCGAGTCTAGAGGTAGTGTGGCTGGAGGTTGGATGGCGACAGGCGGCGCGATAGGAGCAGGACTTCTTGTGGTAAGGGGCCATAGGGTTATTGGGGGGAAGGTAGGTGGGGAACAGGTGGTCTAAGAAGTTTTAGGGTTTTTTTTTTTGTGAATTTAGGGTTTTGATTAAACCAATGGCTATGATTAAATTTTGTAGATCAATGACGGAGATTAAATGAGGTTTTCTTGTCATTTCATTAAAAAAACTTAACAGACTTAATCTTAAGAGGTGTCGTCTGTGTTATTAGTTTTGATTCAAGAGGTGTTACTGTAATTTGGGTAAAATACAAAGAATTTTAATGCAATTTACCCTATTTCAAAACTATTTTTTTTTTATCTATTTAAAACAAAAAACTAATTTGTTATCATTTTTTTTCAAATTAAATGAAAATCCATCTAATATTGCAATACACATAAGCCACTTGGCGTGTTATCATGGAAAAGATAATTAGATTGAAAAGAAAAGTACAAAAATAACAACATAGATTATTGATTTCATTTCTAGTGTTTATTTATTCATTATATAGTGTATTGAGCAGCAATCCAATGATATTTTAGGGTATGTTTACAAAACTTAGGAACAATAAATTTTATCAAAGTGATAACTAAAATATTCTTTTACAAAACTAAATAATTGTTGGATTATAATATATGTGAACTTTTTAAGAAGTAAATTTTACATTCATTATGTTTGTCTGAGGATTCATACTAATAGTTTTTGACAACCTTGGTTTAAAACATTGTAGCATTTAAGAGCTTTCTATTATGACTTATTTTTATTTTATACTGTAACATATAGGAGTTTTACAGTGTTTGAATATACGAACCATTAAAGTAAATCTAAACACTACAAATGGTCGGCTGCAATGACAGATATCCTTATATGCTCTTCCCTATATTATATATATGTGGGCCCATTCACTTTTCATTATTGATTTTAATATAAGCACAACTACAAGATTAGATTGATTACATTCAAAAGAGAATCACTCGACCTTTCAACTGTATCTAATAATTCTATAGAAGATAACTAGCTTTGTTAAGTAGGACAGACCTTAAAATTGGTCAGATCTGCTTGATAAAATAAATTTAATCTGTGGCCTTCATGACTCGATTATAAAAATAAAAAAAGTTTGTCAAACAATAAATAGCACTGGGATACTTCTAATTTTCTTTAATATATGTCTGATCTTATTCAATATTATTTTCTAATTTTTCTTTAACAATGTTACTCCGGCAGCCTTAGATACATCTGACTCATGTGGCGAGGTTAGCCGCCTCATTTCCACCTCGCCAATTTTCAGAGCTCAAAAGCAGCAAAATTTCATTAAACTTGAAACATGGGATGAAGAAATTAAATCAATATCCAAAACCAGCTCATAGTTATAATACATTGAATCATCATATATATGTATATGTATGTATATATGTATATATATCCTTCCCCCACACGTCTAGGCAAAATCATGATGAGTTAAAAAGAGCAACCACTTATTACTTGATCAGCTGCTGAGGAAGGAGTTGTGGTGGAAGAAAATAATTTTTTCCCCGTCTACACCCTTTAAAACTAATTCGATTTTTATGCCTGGATGTGAAAAAAATATACTCTATTGATTTAGCTTTATTTTGAACAGTAAAATCAATATCAAGTTTTATCAGCTTTTATACTTCTACATATTGATGTCATGGTATTTTTGACTACGACGTTACAACCTTCTGTTATATAAAGGTTTGGAAGGGGGGAAAAAAAAAATCCACATCATGATGAATAAACATAATAATCCAGCCGCATTATTGCCTTGGCAAAAGGCATGTACACGCCCTATGCTAGATTTTTTTTTTATATTACGAGAGTTTTATATTTTAGTAGTTAAAAATTACTAAATGAAACCTTTTTTTTTTCAAGAAACACAAATCTTTGTATTACACACATATATATATAAATATATATATATATATAATTCTAAATTCATTGAGATAACTATGTACCAAATTAGCCGCCTCGCCTCCCTCTTTACTTTAAAAAACTTCAAACTTGCAATAATTAGGTGCAATATATTAACCAAAAGCCGCCTCCATCATCATTAACATATGCAAAAGAATTGTCGTTACATACATCAAAACCAACATTTCCCTCCTATATATAGAATTGCACCCCTAGGCACTATCCACGACACTCAACAAATTTCCAATTGGGTAATTAATCTACATTTTTTGCAATGATGATCATCTCCGTGTCCAACTTCCTAATGACCTCCTTCCTCCTCTTCGTAATCCTCTTCATAACCTCCTGCCACGCTGCCACCTTCGACATCCGCAATCAATGCCCCTACACTGTCTGGGCGGCGGCCAGCCCTGGTGGAGGCCGTCGCCTCGACCCAGGCCAGAGTTGGTCCCTCTATGTCGCCCCAGGCACGAAAGAGGCCCGCATTTGGGGGCGGACTAATTGCAATTTTGATTGGTCAGGCCGCGGCCGGTGTGAGACCGGGGACTGCAGCGGGGTCCTCGAGTGCACGGGCTACGGTCAGCCTCCCAACACCCTGGCAGAATTCGCCCTCAACCAGTGGCAGAACTTGGATTTCATTGACATGTCACTCATTGACGGCTTCAACATTCCCATGGATTTTAGTCCAATTAACTCCGCAGGTTGTAACACTCAAGCAATCAGGTGTACGGCAAACATCCTAGGCGAGTGCCCCAATGAGTTGCGGGTCTCAGGTGGGTGTCAAGGCCCGTGCACAGTTTTCAGGACCCCCGAATATTGCTGCACAAATGGGCCCGGGACATGTGGACCTACCTATTTTTCAAGGTTTTTTAAGGATAGGTGTCCTGATGCTTATAGTTATCCACAAGATGATGCAACAAGCATGTTTGCTTGCCCTGGTGGGACCAACTATAGGGTAGTGTTTTGCCCTAACCGGAGTGCTTCGTCGTCTAATAGTACCACAAATGTGATCAAGATGGTCGGATCAACCATGAGCTAGATCAAGTGATCATCATGATGAGGAATTTTAATCTTTTGTGATGTCGTTTTACATACTTTTTCTGTTGATGGGCATGTGGTCGTTAATGGGGTACTAATTTCGTGTTGTATCCCGAAGTTTGTCAAATCAAATGCACTTTGGAATAAATTAATAAGATCTTTTCAGCAGGATAAGTTGTTTTAGCTGTTATATTATATATCTAGTCTGCAAGAGTGTTAAATTTCTACAGCATGTGATATATAACTGTTTTCAATCACAATTTATATTGTTAAAATTTTGATCAAGCCGTTAAAACAACTTGTCGTACTAGTAGGGCGAAAATCAATACCCAATTACAAGGGATCCCTAAATTATAAGCGTTGTTTCTTAAAAGATATGAATCACTTTTTTGTTGTCCCAGTCATTGTTCAACACACAATTTTAAAAACGAGGGACACAGAAAAAAAAAAGAAAAAAAAAAAAACAGTATCATATAAAAAATCCAAAGATAAAATAATTGTTAGTTGAGAGCATATTCTAAGCATATGTCTTTCCCTTTTAGCTGATCATTATTTTTCTAGCGTGTAGTGCGCCACGTTTGTGCCCCTTGTCGTCCATGTATGTGCACATGCTTTTAATATTGATCATTGAATGAGGAATTTGAAGACGATGGGTAATTTTTAAAGATAACGCCCCTTTCAACTTTCATAATTTAGGTTCTTTGACTTTCCACAGCTTGTCCATTATCTATAGAATTTACTTTTGTTTGAACTAAATCTTGTAAAATATTAAATCGATTTTATAAATATCACACTTATAAGGCGTTTGGAATATGAGTTGTAATTGAGAGATAGAATTAAAAGTATTGTAGTATGTGAGAGCTTTATACTGTAGTATACTTTTGCTTTATACTATAGCATGTAAGAGTTTTACATTGTTTTAGTTGAAACTGACTTTGCTAAAAACCACTTTATTTTCACTCTCTCCGCTACTTCTTTTCTTATTCTTTAAGGTACACAATCTTCATCTTCATTGTTGATGCTTACTGAGGTCCCGCGTCGAATCAACACCGCGTGTGGCGGTGCACGGTACTCAGCTCTTCCCCGATCGTCTCTGCCTAGTCGGGTAGGCCTGCAACAAGAGGAGAGAAAAGACTGATCAGTCAATAGACAAGGGCTCTCCAATGCTTAAGGCAGGAGTTTCTTGGCAAAGGACGGGAGCTTGTTAGGTGGGAAGGAGCATGCATGCCTAGGATGTAATAAATGCTTCTTATTTATAGGTTGTCACTTGGACTGGGTGTTAGGTGGGTTTTGCCCACGACCCGAATGTCACATCAAGGTGTGTCAGGTGGCAAAAGAGAAGTGTCATATCCCTCCGTCGATGGATTGGCCTCCGTCAGACGGTAAGTTGTGTGCCATCTGTTGGCTTGTGATGGCGAGTAGCAGTCCACTTTCAAGTGAGAGTAATCTGACCCGAGCCGGTACTCAGTCCGAGGAGGCAACCCACTGAGGTGCAGCCCTGAGAAGAACCTCAGACGTGGTATTCAGGGTCATTAGGATCAGTAGTATGCTCCTGGTAACTCTACTGAGCTATTTGGTTGACCACCCAGAGTATGGCTTTTCGGCGGTGGCGCTGAGCTCACCCTTAACAGTAGCCCCCCAATTTACTTGGTCGGTGTCCGACTGGGTGGACTATGCCAAGTGGGTGAGGTCGGCTAAGGAAGGAAGGCAAAGTGGCATCCTAAGGTAGCGTGAAACGAAAGGTCGCGCGCGGGAACTTGGGAGACACGTGTCGCTCCGTCAACGACTGCGCCTCTTGACAGGCGTAATCATCGCGTCTCTTTGTTTTCTACACTTGGATTTTTCACCTGAAATGGCTATAAATAGGGCCTTTCTTCTTGTCATTTTCACGCAATTAAGGCCACATTTCGCATCCACTGAGTTTTTAGCTACCAACTTGTAGTTAATAGCCCGAAGACTTTACGTTCTCGAGCTCCCACAGCCCGATCAGGTAATTTCCCGAGAAGCGCAAAAAATGAGTGACTTATCATATTCTCAGAACGTCAACATCTCCTGGTTGAAAAGCAGTCCTGAGGCCAGTTCGCCTTCTGTAGAGGTTGATATCAAAGGTCTGACCCCAGAGTAGGACGAGGCTGACCGGTTGGCCCAAATATTGAGGGTCGACTCCTAGACTGTCCTTGAGTAGGAGTTCCTCGACCTATTGGATAGGGAGCACCCAGTGAGACCGTGCAGGGACGAGAACTTGTACATTGGGGCGGCCATCGCAGGCTCCTCCCGTGTTACCACCTGAAAGCGAGCCGAGTTGAAGGTAGCGACTGACGTACCAAGCACCTCCGGTCGACACTTCAGGGCTCTTGTCCAAGTCACGGGCAGGATTAGCGTCGACATGTCCGACGAGGAGTGGGGGGTCTTTGAGGTAGTAGAGGAGGCTGAGCAGGCCACCAAAATCGAGGAGGACGAAAGGGTCCGAGTCACTCGGGTCTGGGGCTTGACTACCTACCGAGTAACCCGGCCGTGGCAGACTTCAGCAACGGCTTACTCCAGTACAATGATAGAGTCTCGGCTTGAGGATCTGCGTGCTGAGTTCGAGATTTCAAACGACGTCATCCTTATCATGGCCGAGGAGGATGATTCACCCCTGACTTCGCCCAAGGGGTGCATAACCTTATACGCGTAGTTTTTTAGAGCCAGGCTGCGCTTGCCGTTTCATCCTTTTTTTCGTCGGGCACTAAATGACCTGAGCATGTGCCCGGCTCAGCTTAACCCGATAACTACAGGTCGTTGATTGGGATGTACGTCCTTTGGAAGTACCACCGGATTACCGAGATGCCTTTGGAAGCGTTTAAACAAGTATACAAGATGAAAAAGCTTCCCTGACAGTTCGGGTGGTATTACGTCACCAGCTTTAGGAATGACTTTATCTTGGGCAACCTCGACTCAGAAAAGCTCTGAAAATATGAGTGGTTCTATGTTGAGGGCAACTATTTAGCCCGAGTCAGTAAGGCCGTCCTTGTCGACTAGCGTGTCCCGAGGACATTCAAACAAGGGCACGTATGGTCCAAAAGGCCGTGTGCGCCGAGCCATGTAATCAGGGTGGTCAAAGACCTGTTCAAGAAGTCGGAAGCAACGAGACAGCAGTCGTTCCTGCTCGGGAAGGAGACCTTCTCCCATTATGGCTGGTTTGTGGAACCTAGCAGAATAAATCCCCCATCGAACATCTAGCCGGGCAGGTCACAATCGCGAGGCTGAGCGCCGCATACATCCTAGGGCCGAGCACTTCTTGATCCGGGTGGCCGATGAGGGAGCCATCATCGTCCAGCTCTGAGGACTCATCGAGTAGCTCCTTCGACACAGGGCCACCTGTAGCAGACGAGAACCTCGAGGACGTGATTTGGCTCCTATACCCGTCACGCCAGCTCCAGATCGGAGGTCAGCCCTAATTTTTTTTTGTGCCGACCTTGTTCTGACCTAGGAGGACTTTGACTTTGCATAAATGTCTTCATGGCCGAGCATTGCTGAGGAGAGACGGGCTCTCATGGAGAGCCTCTGCAAAAAAAAAGGACAAGGCCGTGGAGATCAGGAGGAAGCACAAGCAGACTCCGAGGACGGAGCATCCCCCATGACCCGAGCAGCCATCCTGAACAATCCAAGAGCTACCCCCCCAACCACTGAGGCCCTTGGTTTCGTCGAGCAAGACACCCCCAGCCGCCATTACAACTGTTGTGACCTCCTCAAGAGACCCGCCAAGGAGATGCCTGAACTACCATCGGAGCATCCTCAAGCGCCTCGAGGACGTGGTCCCTCAGGAGGACTTTCTGGTGAACCTCTGAGGATAGGATTTTAAGGGCATGTCCGATGCTGCTTTGTGCTTTGTCGTCAAGGTGAGTGCTTGTCCCACCCTAAGTTTCTTCTCTTTTCTTCTTCTTTTTGTCGCATGCTGAAGTTCTATTTTCCTCATACATGTGCTTTCTTGCACATGGCCTATTCAACCAGGCTGAAGGAATTCAACTGGGAGAAGGAGTGGCATAAAAAGACATTTCTCGATAAGATGAGGTCAAGAAGGAGCTCGATGAAAAGAACACTGAGCTTGATCAAATCAAGGCGTCTCTTTCCCTGGCCGAGGAGGAGTCGAGGAAGGCAAAGGAAGAAGCCAACCAGGCCAAGGTGGAGGCGGAGGAGGCAAGGAGAGCAGCCGAGCAGGCGAGGGACGAGGTTGCTCAGCCCAAGGACCAACTGGCAGCTTTACAGGCCGAGAACCGGCGTTTCTTGGAGGAGTTTCCTAGCTGACTTGCCCAAGCCGTGGAGGAGTTCAAGGCGTCCTCAGAATACATCAATTACTACTACTTTGGCATGACGGACCTCCGAGATTATCTAATTCGAAAGCATCCTGGTTGAGGGCTTCGACTGGTCACTCATAGTCAAGCCAGAACAGGGCACTACTTAGCAACAGGAGCAGGAAAGAGAGGTCGTCGAAGTGGACGGCGAAGATGACGGGGATGAGCAAGGCACCGACAACGGCGAAGACAATGCTAGGATGAAGCCCAGGCTTAACTTGTCTTTTTTCTTTTTTGGTTTTATTTTGTATCTGGGCTTGGGAGGTGCCCGGTTAAGTGTACCTACCCACCACAACTTTTTAATGAAAATTTATTTTCCAAGTTTATCGCTTCTCAGATTCTTATATATTATGTTTTTGATATTTTCCAAGTACGATTTTTCTCGGGTAGATATTTTCATACTTTGGGGTGGAAAGTTCCTCAGGGACGTAGTTTAGCCTTCGTTTCACCAAGTTTATGTAGGCCTCGGTCTCAAAATTAATTTGGGAATTCGTTCCATGTTCGATGCTCCTCAGGAGGGGCGTTTCTAGATCATATTTTTTAAAACTCACTTTTTTATTCCTATCGTTGTCGAGTTTAACATCTCGGTGGTTGTCGAGTTGATCCGAGCAGGGAAACCATTTCTCGGTCAGGCAGAGCACATCAGCGTGTGGTATACCCTATGCCCTATCGCCCCTTAGACTTGTTTAAGTTGATGGAAACTTTTACATGTCAAATGTTGGTCGGGCATAGTTATACTAGGTGACTCTTTGGGTGGTCTGTACGGTGACAGAAAAATGATTGGTTAAACGCCGATCAGCCCCCTAGTCTGGTTAATTAGGATGACTCTCCCTCTTTGGGAGTCGTTGTCCGGTCCTCCGGGCTAGAGTTACAGCATCCCTCTTTTGGATTTGTTTATTCCTTAATCACGTATTGCTCGATGGAATAGTGTAGCAATTTACATTTCATTGATGTTTTATATTTATATTCCAGTCCTATTCAATAGGTCTAGTTACAAAAAGAATATAGCCAGAGGTCAAAAAGGGTTTCTGGCTTCGGTTAACAAAAGAATCTCTTGAGTAGCTCAGCGTTTCAAGGATGACCGAGTAAATTACCCTCCATGTTGGACAGCCTATAAGTTCCTGGCCAGATAATATTAACGACCCTATATGGCCCATCCTATTTTGGACCAAAGGAGCTCACCTCGGGTTATGAAACCGTGACCTTTTTGAGTACCAAGTCTCCGACCTTGAAACTCCTCGGTTGCACTCGCTTATTGTAATACTGAGCCACGACTTGATTCCGAGCCACATTACGAATTACCGCTTGGTTTCTTTTCTCTTTGAGCAAGTCTAGTTCAGACATCATAACCTCGGCATTTTGAATTTCGTCATGGTGTTCAACCCTAAAGCTCGATAATCCCACATCGGTCGGGATGACAGCTTCCACCCCGTACACAAGCGAGAATGGGGTCTCTTCGGTAGCTGTCTGGGCAGTTGTTCGGTAAGCCTAGAGCACTTTTAGGAGCTCATCAATCCACGGTCCCTTGAGGCCCTTGAGCTTTTTCTTCAAGTTGTCCTTGATTGTCTTGTTAACGACTTCTACCTACCCGTTACTTGTGGGTAGCTCAGAGAAGAGAATACCTTCTTGATGCTGAGCTGCTGGCATAGGTGGAAGAGACTTGAGGACTCGAACTGTTTGGCATTATCGATCACGATAGTATGTAGGATTCCGAACCAGCAAATGATATTTTTCCATACAAAATTGGTACACTTTGCCTCGTTTATGTTGGTACATGGCTCTACTTCGACCCATTTTGTAAGGTAATCTATGGCCACGAGGCAGTACTTGAATAGGGATTGGGCTTGAGGAAGGGTCCGATCAAATCAATGGTCCATTTCGCGAATGGCCATGCCGATGTTACTGAGGTGAGCGGCTCGACATGGTGTCCGGGCATCCATGCAAACTGCTAGCACTTGAGACATTTTCGCATGAAATCCTTGCAATCCTTCTCCATGGTCGACCAGTAATAGCCCTGCCGGAGACATTTTTTGGTCAAGGATCATCCTCTAGAATGGTTACCACATAGGCCCTCGTGGATCTCCTTCATTAGATATTTGGCTTCCTTGGGTTCTATGCACTTTAGACATAACTTAGTATAGCCTCGTCAATATAGTTTTTCGCCAATCATCAAATACCGGGCCGAGTTGTTGCATATCCAACATGCCTCTTCTCGGCTCCCGGGCAATTCAGTTATGTCAGATATCGGATGATCGAGTCCATCCAAGTGGTCTCATGTTCTTTGGCTACACACGCTACTTCCTTGTTTATGCTCGGCTCGGCTAATCTTTCAATAGGGACCGAGGCTAGGTCACTGTCGCCTAGTCTCAAGGCCAACTGAGCAAGCGCATTTGCTTTTCAATTTTTGACCTGGAGATTTGCTTGAATGAGTAAGACTTAAACTGTCTAAGTAGCATCTTGACCTCTTGTAAATATGCAGCCATTGACTCTGCTCGGGCTTGAAATACTTTAGTGACTTATTGGGCAACCAGCATCGAGTCACTATGGATGGCTATGCAATCTACCCCAAGATCCTTGGCGATCCAAAGTTCAGCCAAGAGTGCTTCGTATTCTGCCTCATTATTCGAGGCCTTGAAGTCAAATCGAAGTGCGTAGATCACCTTGTATCCGTCTAGGCTTATCAATAATAGCCTGGCGCCCGAGCCTTCTACGCAGGAAGACCCATCAACAAAAAGCTTCCACTCTGGTTCTGTCGCAACATGATCCTCGCTGCAACTGAGGGCGTCTGGTACCTCCACAGGCGCCTTCTCAGCCAACAGTGTGCTTTGCTTGGTATCAGTGAACTAGGCGATAAAATCCACGAGGGCTTGAGCTTTGATGGCTATCCTTAGCACAAAGTGAACATCATATTGGCCTAACTCGACTGACCATTTAGCCATCAGTCTGGATATTTTTGGGCTCTAAAGAACTTGTCGAAGAGGGAATTTTGTTGGGACTTGTATTGTGTGGCCTTGAAAGTAGGGCCGCAGCTTCCAAGTAGAAGTGACCAACGTAAACGCCAACTTTTCAAGAGGGGGGTACCACTCCTCGACACCCTAGAATGCATGGCTTGTATAGTAGACGGGCTTCTAGACTCCATCTTCTTTTCAGACGAGAGCCGAGCTCACGGCCTTCTCAGATACGACTAGATAAGCAGTTAATATTTCTCCAGGCAAAGGTTAGGACAGGAGTTGGGGTGTAGCTAAATACCTTTTCAAATTCTGGAAGGCTTCTTCACATTCCCTGCTCCACTCAAACCTCCCCTTAAGTGCCTTGAAAAAGGGATGGCACTTGTCGGTAGCTCGAGAGACAAATCTAGAGAGGGCCGCAACTATGCCGGTGAGTTTCTGCACCTCCTTTATAGTCCGAGATGAGTGCATGTCCATAATTGCTTGGGCCTTGGCCGGGTTAACCTCTATACCCTATTGGTTGACCACAAAACTGAAAAACTTGCCCGAGCTAACCCCAAACGCACACTTCGTCGAGCTAAGTTTCATCCCATATTCCTATAGAATGTCAAAGCTCGCTCAGAGATTGGCCATGTGATCAACTGCTTGGACAGATTTAATTAGCATATCGTCCACATAGACTTCCATTGTTTTGCCGGTCAGCAGGGCAAACATCTTATTGACTAGGCGCTAGTAGGTTGCCCTGGTATTCTTCAACCCGAAGGGCATCAACACATAGCAGTAGAGCCCTTGGTCGATAACAAAAGCCATCTTTACCTGATCCTCCTCGGCCATCCTTATTTGGTTATAGCTGGAATAAGCGTCCATGAAGCTGAGCAGCTCGTGGCCGGCTGTCACGTCGATGAGCTGGTCTATCCAGGGAAGTGGAAAGCAGTCCTTTGGGTAGGCTTTATTCAGGTCAGTGTAGTCTATGCAAACTTGCCACTTCCCGTTTGCCTTCTTGACGAGGACAACGTTAGCTAACTACTCCGGATATTTAACCTCTTGGATAAACTCTGCTTTTAGAAGCTTATGGACCTCTTCGTTAATAGGAACATACCTTTTCAGATTAAAAGCCCTTTTCTTTTGTATTACCGACTTGTGATCGGGTCAGACATTGAGCCGATGACAGATTGTACTTGGATCAATACAAAGCATGTTTTCATGAGATCACGCGAACACGTCTAGATACTCGGTAAGGAGCCCCTCAAGGTCGGTCCACATCTCTGGCCGTAGGCCGAATTTGAGTTGGACAATGCGTTCTGGATGTGTTGGGTCTAGGCTGAACGACACCAAGTCCTCGACCAAGGTAGCTCTTACCTCTTCCTCGGGACGTCAAGGGTCAAGATCTGTCAGCATCTTGGGCAACGGGTCGATAGGGAGATCTATCTCATCGACCACGTGGATGGCTGAGACATTTAGTTTCTGAGCTGACGCCGCTCGGATAGCATTGGTGTAGCAAGCTTGGGAGTCTCCTTAAGATGAGCGGATTACTCCAACCTCATCCTTTGTGGGGAATTTCATTGCCAGGTGGTTTGTGGAGACTACGGCTTTCAGTGCATTCAATGTTGGGTGGTCGATGATGATATTATACTGAGAGCGTTTGTCAACTATCAGGAAGTCGACAACACGCGTTAACACAATAGCATCCTCTCTAAAGGTCACAGGTAGGCCGACCTTCCGTACTGCTATGACGAATTCACCCGTGAAGTCGTACAGTGGGGTCTGGATCGAGACCAAGGTAGCGTTGCTAATCTTCATTTTATCAAAAGCTTGTTTGAACAAGATATCAGCCAAGCTACCATTATCAATCAACACTGGCAGCACTATGTTATTGGCAATGTGCAGCTCGCACACAAGGGCGTCATTGTATGGATGAATTAATTTATCTGCTTCCTCCTAGGTAAATATGATTAGAGTGTCTTGCTAACGGCAAATCTTGTTAACATGTTCAGACATATTTATGAACTTGTCTTGTTCGACTAGCCGAGCTCCTCAGACGTATGCCTGCCATCCACTCAATGTGTCCTCGGTGATAGGCCCTCCGAAGATTATGCGAACGATGTTCGGGGGTTTCGAGGTGATTTCATCATCGTTATGTGAGCGGTTTGGCGAGTCTCGGCCTAGCGGTTTGCTTCTTCCAGAGGCAGATCCTGAAGTTATGACTCGCTCAGCAAATTCCCTCAAGTGTCCCTCTCAGACTAGTCTTTCAATCTAATCCTTTAGCTAAATACATTCATGGGTGTTATGTCCTATATCTTTGTGGAACTCGTGGTACCTGGTTTGATCTCACTTTACCTTGCTGCCCTTGAGCTTGGGCAGTGGTACCAGCCGCTTCCTGCCGCTCACTTGGGCAAGCACTTTATCGATGGTTGCTACTAGTGGTGTGTAGTTTTGGGACTTGCCGGTCGGTGTCTTTGGCTTCTCGGGTTTCTTTTCTTTCTTTTGCTTCTTGCTCTGCTCGGCATTCGACTGCTCTAGCGCCTTCTTTTGCTTCTTCTCTTTCTTCATCCCGCTGAAGCCGGCCTCCTCTCTTCGGCTTTTCATGTATTCTGCCACATCGACGTACCTCTGCGCATAATTGAGAATCTGTGAAAATGTGTTCAGCTACTCGAAGCCCAAAGACCAAGTGAGTTTTTCATCTTGGAGACCCCCTACAAAAATGTGCTTGAAGGTCTCGTCTTCGACGTGTTTGACCTCAAGAGCTGTTCGGGTAAACCGGTTAATGTAGTCCCGGACGTTGCCATCCCCTTGCTTTACCACGTATAGGTAAGTGATCTCCTTTCTCCTCATCTTTGTAGTGGAGAAGGTCGCTGAGAAGGCATCGGTAAGCTGTCGAAAAGAAGTAATGGAGGCTTGCTTGACTCGTCGAAACCATTGTCGAGCTGGTCCGGTAAGTGTCAATGAAAAGGCCATGCATATTGCTACGTCGCTAGCATTTTGAAAGAGCATGTGTCCTCGGAAAAACTCAACATGCTCGTCTGCATCTGCAGTCCCGTCATAGACCTTGATTTGTGGGACCTTAAATTTAGGTGGCATAGGGGCCCGTATTATCGCGTCTGGGAACGGCGGGTCTAGGGCGCCCACGTCATCCAAGCCAAAAGGATTGTTGCGAATCTCATCGATTTGGCGTTGTAGCTTATGAAACTAGTGACTGTTCATATCCTCGGGCAGTTCGACCCTATAGGGTGCTCCGCCCTCCACGCGGTCACCTGCCCCGAGTTGGAGACCTTGGTGCACTTCCCCTCAGCGTCTGAGCCGGTCAAATACGGATGCTTGGGAACCTTATGGTGACGGGACTCATGCTCTTTAAGGGCCGATTCGGCCTTCTTGGACGAGTTTATTGTTGGCCTAGATGCCATGTGTGGAACCTCTTAAGCGCTCGAAGTCAGCTTCGTTGGGGTCGACGACATTCCATCCTACTCGACCTCTACCCTGGTCAACCGAGGCTGGAGGTAGGAGGCCAGATGCAGCCTAACGTTGAGCCTGTTGCGCAAGCTGCTGTGTGAGTATCCAAACTGTGTTTGTAAGCTCTCAAATTGGGTCCTAGGCAACTGGATCATTAACTTGCTCGGCTCTGGCCGTGCTCCCTTGCCCCCCGGATCGTGCCCTCGTTGCCCAGGGGTGGCCCCTGGGTCTAACCGGGTTTTGGTGCTGGTTTTGTGCTTCTCCCGACCCCTCCTGTCAGGTAGCATCATCTCGGGCATTCCCTTGGATCACTATCTCGGTCTTCGGACTCGTTGTGACTGGTGTCTTTAAGTGAAGGCGTAAGAGCCCTCCTTTTAGCTCCAAAATGTTGATGCTTACTAAGGTTTGGCGTCGAATCAACACTGCGTGTGACGGCGCACGGTACTCAGTTTTTCCCTGATCGTCTCTGCCTGGTTGGGTAGGCCTGCAACAAGAGGAGGGACGCTTTAAAGGCGAGGAAAAGACTGGTCAGTTAACATACAAGGGCTCTCTGATGCTCAAGGCAGAAGCTGCTCGGCAGAGGACGGGAGCTTGTTAGGTGGGAAGGAGCATGCATGCCCAGGATGTAATAAATGCATCCTATTTATAGGCTACCACTTGGACCGGGTGTTAGGTGAGTTTTGTCCATGACGCGAGTGTCACATCAAGGTGTGTCAGGTTGCAAAAGACAAGTGTCATATCTCTCCGCTGATGGATTGGCCTCTATTAGACAGTGAGTTGTTTGCCATCTGATGGCCTGTGATGACGAGTAGCAGTCTACTTTCAAGTAAAAGTAGTCCAACCTGAGCTGGTACTCAGTTCGAGGAGGCAACCCGCTGAGGTGTAGCCTTGGTAGCCCTAAGAAGAACCTCAGACGTGGTATCTAGGGTCATCGGGATCAATAGTATGCTTCTAGTAACTCTACCGAGCTGTTTTGCCTACCACCCAAAGTATGGCTCCTCGGCGGTGACGCCGAGCTCACCTTTAACATTCAAGATTGTGGAAAATGTTTTTGTAAATTAATTTTCCTTCTCTTGTTTTGCATAGCAACACTAGGGAGATGGATAAACCTACTTATAAATTAGATTCACTTTTTATTAATTATGTTGTTATTAGTAGTAGTAATGGTTGTGCTCACCAACATTTTTTTTTTCAATTTTGCTGGCTATATTGACTTTGAGTTGGGATATTTTTAAAATGAAAAACCACCTTAGTACTTTCACAATCTAACTATTGGGACTGTTTAGCAAGAAAAATACTTGTGGTAGCACTATAAGCGCTAAACATCATAAGTAATAAAAACATGGACTCTATTTCTATCACGACCCAAAACCAGGGGTAGCGACCAAATTGAAAGAAATATTTTTGAAGATCTAGAAAGTTAAAAGTACTCGAAAACTAAAGTGGGGCATGTATATCTATTAATTCAAAATGCTTCAGAGTCTTTAATGCTAAATAGAAAGAAATAAAATATAAATAAAAAATTTTAAAATGAAAAAATGAAAAAATGCAAAATTTAAATGAATGTTTATAAAATAAGTGAAAACACAGCTGCATAGCTTTTGTCAAAATAAATAAAAATAAATTCAAATAACAAGTAAAACAAGGTTTATAAATAATCAATTATTTATTGAAAGTGTTCATTCCATGTATCATCCACGTACCAAGAAAAACAAAGGGAGAATATACCAATCGTATAGCGAGCAGATCAACGACCTTCCCAAACATCCAATATCAATTTCACTAGCCTGAAAAGGAAAGAAAGGGGAGGGTGAGCACACAGTGCCTAGTAAGAAATATATTACTTGTCTCTCGGTTTTTTTTTTCTATTAATATTTATCAATAAAATCCTTATAAAGTCGTTTAAATAAAATCTCATTTCAATATAAGAAAAAATCATCTAGTTCACCATTTATTAGACAAATCAATAACTTATAATTTGTAATTTTCACTTAAATCCTTTCTCTCACGTCCTAGGTTGTTAGGGAAGGAAAGGAAAAAAAATTATATTAAATTCTATTGTGCCCTAAATGACGCCCCCGTGTCCGTTGTGCCTCAAAGAAGCACCCTGTGAGACAGGCCATATAGCATAGATGTATAAAAAATGTGAATGTCTATTGTGCCTAACAAATGAGCACCCTGTGGGATATAACTTTGATAAACACTTTGGATGGCCTTAGAATTTATCCAACGACGCCGCATCAAGTCTCAACATTTATAGGATTTGGTTAGAACCCCTCTAACTACTACAAACCCATCCTAAATCGTTCTATCCAAGTTAGTTAATTCTAACAAAATTTTGCTGCATAACGGCTTTTTTTCTTAAAGCTAAAAATTTAAACCTGTAAGAAAATAGTTTACAAATATATTATGGTGCTCCATAACTTCAAGACACACCACTCAGAGCAATGTCATTGAGTTAATTAAGCAATTTTCATTCCAACCATAAGTTTTTCAAGGATCAAACTCATATATTATATCATTGTTCAAAATCCTAAATCAAAATAAACACTTAACTATCCGATAGAAGAATAAAATCCAACTCAAGAATCAAAATGTATATAAGGCCAATTCAATAACAAATTTTAAGTAATGATAATAACAACAACAATAATAATGATAATAATAACGTTAATAACAATAATAATAATAATAGTAACAATAATAATAATAATAGTAACAGTAGTAGTAGTAATAATAACAACCCATCATTAGCAATACCAACAACAACAACAACAACGACGATAGGAACAACCACAACAACAACAACAGCAGCATCAAGTTTAATAGCAACATATTAAAATTCATGTGATTTAATTTCAAATTTCAAATTTATTGACTAATGAAATAAAATATCACAAGAGATAAGTAACAGAGTTTCTACCTACTTAATTGACGATATTTGTGGCGAAAAGATCTGAAAACAGTCACTATTGAAACTTTGAATTGCTAACTTCCCTTCGGAATTCCATCTCATAAATCCGATACCATGAACATGTCCGGAATGTCAATAACAGGCCTGTAATGACATCTTTCCTGATTCGATGGTCGGGGTCAACCGTAGACCACCATTGACCAAGAGTTGGCCGGCATTGACCAAGGTGGACAGGCGAGGCGGCGACAAAGATTGGTACCAAAATGAAGCTCTTGACACGACAATCACTGTTCCAAAAATTGGTTTTTTAAAACAGGGCTCAGTTCGCAGAAAACAGAGCAAATCTAGCAAAGGGAGGCAGCGGAGGCCGGGATTTTTGACAACAATCGGGATGGAAAATAGACAAATTTTGTTCTTCTCGACAAGAGGAATACGATGGTGCTAACAGGCCGAAGAAAAGAGGCTGGACGATGCTGGAATCCAACATGGAAGCTCAAAAAGGATGGCAGATTTTGGCTTTCTCCTAGTTGCCGGCGACAAGCAGCAGGGCAGCGGTTCAGCTTCGGGTTGCGGGGGTCGACGCTCGTGATGGGCTGGCGCATACGGGCAGTGGTGGCTGGAGCTTGGTCGGATGAGGTGAGGTAGTGACACATGGGACCCGGGGGCGAGGGGTTGGTGGGCTTTGTTTTAGGATGCGGGGAAAGAAAGAAGAAAATAAAAGAAAGGAAGGAAGAAGAGAAAAGAATTGGCTATAACTTTTCATCATCCGTCTTTTATTACCAATTTCCACTTTTTCTGTCTCATCCCAATAGCCTTTTCAAACCCGTTAGCAGATGATTCAGAACATCCAAAGACATTCATTGTTCATATGGCAAAAGTACACAAGTCACTTCTCTTCACTTCTCAACGCCACTGGTACAATTCCATCATAAAATCTCCTCCTCATTCTCCTCACCCTTCATTTCTCTACAAGGCGGAAAGGAGAAACTCTATTTCGAAGTAGAAACTAAACAATAATCTCGAGGAGAAAATTTTCGTCCTATTAGAGCTCGTAAAGGGAAGGGTTTTAATATTTCACTTTATCATGTAATGTATTTAGTTTTGGTAACTAATTTTCAAATTTTTCCATAGTTGAATTTCTGATGCGCACTTATCTTCTTTTCTTCTGATGTTCTTTTCTTTTGATGTTCGTTTTCAAATTCATATGTTGTGTGTTGGTGCATCACTAAGTGTACAATGATATATACTCATTATTGTAACACTAATCTAAAAAAATTGCATTTATCTGTGTTTGTATCCTGATTACTCTTCCTATGTTTTTTTAATAATGATATATTCATTATTGTAATGATATGTTATTTTAGTTTTCTTTTTTGGCTTATCCATGTGGTTTTGTCTATATTTCTAAATTATAATGTTGCTAGCTAGTATTGCTAGTTTGTGTGTGTATATATATATCTTGATGACATGTTGGACGGCAGGACCAAATTTAAAGATGGGAAAAATTTTTAAATTGTGCTTTTCAAAACCCCTTAAAAATTTCTACTTCACCCGTGTTACACACTTTTTCTGATGCTGTTGAATGCATTACATTTTAACAATTGTGATTACTTTTTTTTTAGGAAACAATTGTGAGTACTTTGTTACCGTGTTATTCGGATGGCGCTCGACTTTAAAATATTTTCTTTTCCTTGATGTTTTTATGCATGTGAGTTTACCTCTACTTCTCTTTTCTTTTTCTTTTTTTTTAAGTATTTTCTTGCTTGACACAAATTGATTAGACTCCTGACGAACAAAAGGCTGTTTCTTTGGCCCCAAAACAGGCTAAGCCTCGACCTTTCTAATTTGATATAATTTTTTTTTGCCCTTTCGTCAAAATCTCCTTACAGAGGTGTCGTCTTTGGTCCGGCTGTCAAACTGGAGTAAATTTTAGTATAACTTTTTAAGCCTCCATCTTTTTAATTTGAAATATACAAGTGTCGTCTCCGGTCCGGCTGCCAAACTAGAGTAAGTTTTAGTACAACTTCTTAAGCCTCTATCTTTTTAAATTTGATATATATAGGGGCCGTCTCTAGCGCGGTTGCCAGACTGGAGTAAACAAATTTAGTACAACTTCTTGATAAGGTACTGAGAGGGACAGGAAAAGAAAAAGCAATATCACAAAAATCTTTAGATAAAATAATTGTTAGTAGAGAGTAGATTCTCAGCATATTTCTTTTCTTTTAGCTGATTGTTAATTTTCTAGCGTGCAAGTGGGAACAACATTGTCCTTCTCATCCGAGCATATACGCAGGCTTTAATCATCGGTTATCCAATTAGGAATTTGATAATGTTGATTTTTTTTTTTTTAAGATGACGCGCCTTTAGACTTTAATAATTTATATTACATTGTTGATTTTCAACAGGAGATCAATCTTATTCATATATACAATTTAATTTGTTATGAACTAAATCTTATAAAATGTTGTTATATAATTTGATCACACAATTCTCTCCACCGGTTGTTTTCTTATTCGTTAAAGGACACTATCTTCATCTTCATGATAGTGGAAAAGATTTTTATAAATTAATTTTCCTTTTCTTATTCTACGTAGTAATAATAAGAGTATATCGATGGTCAACGTCATAATTAATAGAAGTAAAACGTACAGTATGAGATCTACCTACAAGTTATAGATATTTTAATTTCTTATATATTGATTGTGTTGATCAGACCGGTAGTGCTCTCTAACATTTTTTTTTTATTTTTTATTTTTCAGTGTATACAGACTTTGATAGGATATTTCATACTTAAAAACCACTCTACTACTTTCACAATCCAACTCTTAAGTCGTATTATTGAGCAAGAAAAATACTTTGGTCACCCAAATGCTAAAGAACCACAAATAATAGAAAGATGGATTCTATCTGTATGACCCACCTTCTATATTGCCCAATGCTACAAGTGCCGCCTAGAATATTGTTGCTAGCAATGTTCTTTTGAAATTCAAACTCTACTTTTTTCTTTTTCTTTTTTTAAGTGGATCCACAATGACCGCATACTTTTTCTTTTATCAACATCATTAGACATTATCTCATTAGTTAGGCAAGTAGCCGCCTCCATAATCAATTGATATGATTAATAATGAATGGATAGGCCTGAAAAATTAAATCACCCACTTGTCGTGCATACATAAAAGCAAGAGCTTTTCCTGCCTCTATATAAATTACGTACCATCTATATCCGAGACAGTTATAAGCACAACCAAAATCAACCAGGAAAAGAAAAAGAAATTATGGGCTCCTCAGCCAACTCCTCAATATTTTTCCTCATCTTTTTTATGTTCGTCTTCTCCTCCGATGCAGCCACCTTCACAATCCGTAACGAATGCCCTTATACCGTCTGGGCTGCCGCCAGCCCAGGCGGGGGGCGCCGCCTCAACAGCGGCCAAACCTGGACCCTCAACGTGCCTGCAGGAACTTCCATGGCCCGCATATGGGGGCGAACCAACTGCAACTTTGATGCCTCAGGCCACGGCCACTGCCAGACCGGAGACTGCGGCGGCCTCTTAGAGTGCAAAGGCTGGGGAAACCCTCCAAACACCTTGGCAGAATACGCCCTCAACCAGTACAACAACCGTGATTTCTTTGACATCTCCCTTGTTGATGGGTTCAACATTCCAATGGATTTTAGCCCCACTAGTGGGGGGTGCAGGGGGATACGGTGCACCGCAGACATCAACGGTCAGTGTCCTAAGGAGCTGAGGACCCCAGGTGGATGTCATAATCCGTGCACGGTTTACAAGACCAATGAGTATTGTTGCACGAAGGGACAAGGCACATGTGGACCCACCAATTTTTCTAGGTTCTTTAAGGACAGGTGTCCTGATGCTTACAGTTATCCACAGGATGATCCTACAAGCACGTTCACTTGCCCTGGTGGGACTAATTACAGGGTTGTATTTTGCCCCAAGTCGTCATTAGTATCTGATCATTTTCCTTTGGAGATGGTCATGTGAGAGAGATCGTGAGATGGGTTTCACATGAGTATATATATGAGATATAATCATCGTATGTGTTTCCTACTTTGCTTTCTTAAATATATATATATATATATATGTACGTAATATCGCGTGCATGCCTGAGCTGAGTGTGTATGTTACCTGCTTTTGTATACATGCACACTACATAAATACCTTGAATAAATTGTACGCCTTATCTATATATAGCACTCTGTGTTAATTAGTTAATTATGCTGACGATTTGTGGGTTGAACTGAGAATGAAGGTTAAAAAAAATCTGGGAATATTGATGGGTTTAAGGAATGTTGAGAATATTTTTCTTAAAAGTTTTATCTGCTCCCATTATTAAGTTTGCTAACGAATTTTGACGGCAAATTACAGCCCTAAGATATAACAAACCTTAAACATAATATCAAGCAATAATATCGTGTTTCAGAATAAGATATAAAACTTAAAAATTTTTGAAAATTTAATAAAAAATAAGGGTGTTATTTTATGAACAGAGACAACTGTTGTAATCCATCAAACCTTTCATGTAAAGATATGATTTGGTGAAACAATGAAAATAATACAACATATGTCTGTCTGTAACCGACATATGCTGATTTGTACAAATACATACAACAAAACAATACAATAGTTCAACACGATTCAAAATCACACATCTCAAAATATTAGCATTTTTGGGCTAGCGTCGTGATGCCAAGATTTTAACACAACATTTTGTGTTGTACTCATGTGCGTGTCGTGATGCTAGCGCCAAATACATCGGCGCTAGTCCTATGTCCCAAAAGTACAATTTGTACTATTCTAGCGTCGGGTCTCTACACTCTAATTCCAAATACACCAAAAAAAGTGTTTTCATATTTGCTTATGTGTTCTTTAATTTTAAACATTGAGAGACATAATACAATTTCCTTTACAAACTATATATATGATTCATATCTAAGAATTAGTACATGATCATTAAAAAAGTAGATCATCTTCTTTTTTTTTAAAAAAAAAAAAAAGGAAACACAAGTTAATTTGCATGGAATTTCAAATTCAACGTTATGTCACATTTGCGATATACACATGACTATGTATTAAAAAAAAAATTGCCTACAAACACTTGGATAAGGAATGTAATTATCAAAGGCATGGCAGCACATTATTATTAGGTGCCAATCTTTACATTCTTTTTGTCAACGTCATTTTGATAATTTTTAATAGGGTGTTTGAAAATATTTTTAGAACTAAAGATAGAATCAAAGTAGTGTTGCATATTTTTGCTTTACTGGTGTATGGTTCAAGCCAAACAAGCAATATATTTTGGTGTAAATTGCTTAGTGGACACGATTGTATTACTCTTATCATTAACGTAAAGTATGATCTCCTTTTCAACGATTCAATACATTGGAACTTGACCTTTCACATTCAAGATAACAATTGAGGAAAAGTCGGTGAAAACCCAGGAAAAGTCGTGCTAAATGATATTTGCTTTATGTGGTGGGTGCCACATGATCATCATATTGAGTGCAGAAAAAAAAAAGAAAGGTTCTTGGTTGGCAAAGCTAAGCTTGATATAGACTTGAATATACTTTTGTTCCCATTAATGTGTATCGTTGAATTGTTATATCAATTAAAATATTAAGTTATATTTATTAACTAAACTTAGGCCATGTACATATGTTAAAAATATATTTTTTTATTAAAATAGCATGAAACTATTAGGTAATAGAAATATGACAAGAAAAAGAGATGTGGACTGAATCCAAACTACACACCGCATTAAAAGAGAGGAAAAAAAAGTAAAAGAAAAGAAGAAAGAAATGTGGGCTCAAAGTGTCTAGATCTGTACATGCTCAGCCATAATTGTGGCACAACAAGAGCATTCACGAAGAAAACACTCAAGATCTTGGACTCCAATGATCCTACGCAATTCATATGTATAACACTAGATATCCCGAAATCATCTTCAATTTCTTTGTCCATTTTATGTGAACAAAAATATTAGTTTTTCTATTAGTAAATAAAATAATCTAGAAAGCAATTCGTTAAATTAAAAATAATTATTTCACTTAACACTTCACTTAATAAAAAAATGCAGAGTATTAATATTGTCAGTTCCTACACTATGTTAGCATTGTCTCACTTTAGTCTTTGAGCATTTTATTTTAGCATATTACTCCAAACTTTTTTTTTATAGTTTTACTTTCTGGCACTTGATAAAAGATTCTTAAAATTCAATATAAACAATCACATCCCTGTCACATAATTATAACCAAGAAAATTATATATCATATTAAGTACAAAATGTTCTAGTTTTTAAGAGTTTATTTACAAAAATGAAGAGGACGATGCCTCTTAAATTTTTTTTAAAAAAAAATCATCATCAACTTTATGGTCATGGACCAAAACTGAAAAAAAGGAGTGATATACCAAATTATAAATTCAGGAAACAAAGTAACACAATTCTCATAGTTAATTGACTAATAATTTTTTTAACTTTGAGGTGGGGGATTCAAACTCTTCATCTTTAAGTGGAGTTATGCAAGTTTAACAATAGGCTATACGTACAACCACAATCAACTAACAATGTTGATAATGGTTTAATAAATAATTGATACTTCTTATATTTATTCAAATTAATATTGTTAGTGAAATGAGAAATTAATATTTCGAACCAAAGGAATTATTCTCAAACTCATCTAAAATATATCTTTGGAATTGCTGAAGAGTAGGTTGGGTTGGTTGTGGTAGGGTTTTAGGGGAGGTTACAAGAAAAGTGAATGAAAGATCTGTTTTTAGTAATTACCAAATTTTTAATTAAAGTTCAATTAATTAAAAATTACCCATGATAAAATAAATAGAGAACACAATGAATTTTATCGTGATTCAGTTAAAAAACCTATGTTCATAGGGTCACGCCCAGATGTCGAACAATCTACTATGAAAACCTATTTACAAGCACCAATTAGACTTATTCAATTTAAGACTCTCTCTTACTGATTGATGCCTGTTGTACTTCTTATGGTTTTATTCAGTGATTATTACTTGTCTTTAACTCTGCTTCATAAGACTCCTGTTTACGGCAAAATGGTTTTCCTTAAAAACTGTAAATTCTTCTCCTGAAGAACAAAGTACCTTATCTCGAAAATACGTGAACGAAAACTTACTACCTTTATGCTTGTTTGTCCCTTAGAAACTCTATAGAAAAGTCTCAGATCTATCCTCCTTGTTGAAGATGTGGAGCCTAATCTTTGAAGCTTGGGAGAAGCTTGGTTAAAGATGCAAGATTGGACAAAAAAAAGGGTTCTGGGTACCGTGGCCCTGGCCTTGGGCACCACTTCGCCGATGAGCTCAAAAATTGCAAAATTAAGGTAGTACACATAGCACTTAAGCGTCAGGGGGGTAGCGCCTAGGTGCTCCATAACAATTCTTCGCCGCACTACAACGCCAAACCACCTAAGACGCTGATTGTCTAAAGTGGTGCCGTAGCACCATGGAGGCAGAGTCACGGCGCTATGGCGCTAGGGCCAAGAATTGACACATTTTTTAGGGTTTTTTAAAGCTTGTTTCTTTTTTTCTTGTAAACTATGAACATCTAATGTTATGGGTGAATAGTAACACAAATTTTCTATAAAAAAAATTTGTGAGTGTGAGGCCAAAAAAATCTTTTGAGCGTGAGAGAAACACAAGAATAATTGAGTAATTTCTCTACAATTGAATTTTTTCAACTGCCTAGTGAAATCCGTGACTACAGAAACATGACGTAACTAAACTGGTGAACCTGTATAAATTCTTGGTGTGAATTTTCCTGCTTTTGTTTTCATTCATAATTTTCATTCTTTGTTATTTTGCTTGATTGGTAGCAATTTTCCCCAACACTCCTTCTATAGGTAGTGAAATTTTATCAAAAATTCAAACATTCACAAAATCTGTTGTCATAGATTTGAACTTGAATTTGAAAACTGATGCGATCTACCTTTGGAACTTGTGAACTCTCTTATAAATCAGATATTCTTCATTTAAAACTACTAAATCGCATCCAAGCCTTAGCTTTTATAAACAAGAGATAAATCCTCATTTAATTTAAATTTTCAATCCTTTTTCAAATCAAACTTGTTGTTCAAGTTAAGATAGCTTTAGATTCTGATTTAAAATTTGAAATAAACTTTGAAAATCTTCTCAATTCTTTGGCTTTTATCACTGAAACCTTCTTAGGGCAAAATCTTCACGTTATTGATATTATCTCCAAGATTTTGATATTCTCCACATTTAAACATTTATCACATTATCACATAACGTGTTTATCTTTTTTTCTTTTTCTGTTTTCAATTTACAAAGCCAGTATGCTAGTACAGAATTCAAACCTAATAGTCAATTTGTAGAGAAAAGGTAGAGGAGGTCTATAGTGGAGAATGCCAAAATTCTCTACCGATGAAGAACATTATTAATAACGACATGATTGGAATAACAAAATTAAAAGGTGGAGATAAAAGATTTGGGTTGATTCTCTTACACTAGATTTGAACAAAATTTTAAAAAATAAAATAAAATAATAGAAATTTGAGTAAATTTTGTTCTCCTTCTTCGGCAACCTCCGCATCTTGGCCATCTGTTCTGGCACCGACAATTTAATTCAATCCCATTAAGATCTTAGCCCAATCAATCATTGAGCAAAAAAAAAAAAAAAACGCATGGAGATCTAGTTCTATCAAACTCTTCTCGGTTTTCGAAGTTTGATACTCGAATGAGTGAGCTCGGTCATGGAGGAGATGAAGCCCACTCAGATCACGCGTGGCTGGGTTCCAACGATCCCTCTCTCTGTCGTTCCGTCAACCTTCCTGACTTTGGAAGATGGCAACGATCATGGAGGAGACGAAGCCAGTCGAGATGGCACATGGCCGAGTTCCAACGATCCCTCTCTCCGTCATTCAGTCAACCTTCTCGACACTCAACGATGGCAGCGGTCATGGAGGAGATGAAGCCCGCCAAGATCATGCGTAGCAAAGTTCCAACAACCCCTCTCTCCGTCGTTCCGTTAACCTTTCCGTTGCCGGTGATTAAGACGGGGATGGGCCATATGAACCCCACCACAATCGATTTACAAGGCACAATCGTGGCTGGTTTCTCCTATCGATTCAGTTTTTTTGTTTTTTTATGAATGTAAAAAAATCATGTGCAGGAAAGTCTTCTTTTGTTGTTTGATGGTCTTCATCTTTTTCTACAATCAATTTTTGATTTAATGGTGTCTAATTATGCTCCACTAGTGGAAAATTTTATCATTCTCTACCATATAGTATTTATCAAAAAGGTAATCTTATTTTTATGATGACTTTTTCGGCATCTTTTTTTTTTTTTTAATTGTCAGGGTAAAATTATGATATATTATCGTATAGTATCACGTAGCAATAATAAAATTATCATAAACTGAGATAGTATGTGGAAAAATAAAATAACTTTATGACAAATGTTTTAGATCTGCAGAATTTGTAAAAAGAAAAAGTCACACTACGGTTAGTAATCTAATTTTGAACTTCTTCAGTAGTAAATAATATATTTACTTCAATTGTTGGTAAATACTATTTTTATTTTTAAATAAGATTTATATTATTAACAAAAGAATAGTAACTAATGAGTAAATATTACGTAAATTGGTCTCCTAAAAAATAACGTTGTAATTTCATTATGTACTAGGAATTTCTGTCCTCGAGCATTGACGATGATCGACTTTTGGGCAATGACGAATTGATCCATCGGTTGTTTTGGTGTTTTTTACGTGGTTTTTTCCTTACTGATTCCACAAGTAAATTTAGCGGGTTACAGAGAGTAATATCCTATCTCATTATGGCCACAGCTACGCCAAAGACAACTGGTAATACGTGTTGACCTCGAAATTAATCTGATAAAAAACTTATGTAATTTCAAAAATTATTTGTTGTTGGGTTTTTTTTTTTTTGTTTGTTTTAGAAACATTTGTTGATATTTAACTAGTCCCTCTAAAACAGTAAAATTCGGTTTTATTAAAAAGGAGAATTCTTATATTTAAGTGGCATTGTTCTATGCCACCTTTAAGACGTGTATTCCTTTTGTAAGACAGGAAAAAAATAGCACTTTTATTTAATCACATGAGACTATAATTTTAATACTAATAAAAGAACAAGTGTCAGATTTGTTATCTTTTTTTGTTTTTGTCTCTTTGACTATTCAAGTACTATTTATTTGACGCGTGATTTAAATTTAGTACCCTAATTACATAAATAGGACTTAAATATTTAAAATAATTAAACAATTAATTTACGTGTCAAAATTTTATTAGGAAGGCGACTAAAAAGGCATGAAAATAGACTAGCAAATCTTTATTTTATAGCCATGCGATGAAAAAGATTTTTCAAAAAAAATAAAAAAAAAACATGCATTTCACGAGTTAACTCTTATGACTTTCCATTTGCCATTTTTTTTTAGTAAGGCATAAACCCGGATGACCGGGACGGTTTTGTTCGGTTTTATTAGGGGGAGTAATCATTCGGACCGGTTGCTGTCATTCATACGTAATTGCGTATAAATCTTACAATCATTAAAGTCTTCGACATCGTCTTCTTTTCCTTGGACAGTTAAAAGAATCACCAAAGATTGTTTGATCCAGTAAAAAGGAAGTAAACGGATCACATATTAATTTCCTGTTCAAGCTTTTGGGATCTCCTTTTGTTTCTCAATTGTGATCTGTGATTCTCTCTTGTTTTCTCGTGCAAAAAAAATGCCTCAAGGAACGCTTGAAGTTCTTCTTGTTTGCGCCAAGGGTCTTGAGAACACCGATTTTCTCAGTAAGTTTCTTGTCACGTTCCGTTTTGGATTTTTTGATCTGATCATGATTATAATCTTTTGTCTTCTGGGTTCTCTCTCTTTTTAATCCATATGTTGTTCAAGATCTGGGTTTTTTTTTTTCCGGCTGAGAAGAGATTGTTAATTTGTTTTGTTCAAATGAATCTGAGGTGATGAAAATTTGATTTTAATTTACGTGATAATGGGTATAATCATATTGTTATTTTTATCATTTGTGATTATTTGATCTGATGTAGATAAGCATCATGAAATGCGTTTTGAGAAAACAGAACTTTAATCTACCTCAGCTATTAGGGAAAAAAATGATAATGGAAAAAGAGAAAATGAATCTGATATGGTTTCTGATATATATATATACATATATATATATATATATTGATATGTGGAGAATGCGTTGTGTATATATATATGAGCAGAAAATATGGATCCATATGTCATCCTTACTTGCCGAACTCAGGAGCATAAAAGCAGCGTCGCATCAGGTAACCAGTGAAATTTCCCCAAAGATTTAGGGACTTTATAAATAGAGTCCTAGTAATCATAGATTACCCACATCCATGGATATTGACACAGATTATTATGGTCTAAACTAGTTTTAGTTGTATCAGGGAAAGGGTCAGATCCGGAGTGGAATGAGAACTTTGTATTTATCGTTTCTGAAGGAGCTTCAGAACTCGCCTTGAAAATAATGGACAGTGACAGCTTTTCGCAGGATGATTTTGTGGGAGAAACGACGTAAGTACATGCCACTACCATTAACGAGAACCATAAAAGTTTGTGATTTTTACGGTAGCGTATGAAAAAAAAATCCAGTTAAACCGCTGTACATGTATTAGATTATGTCAGTTTTGCATGCTTTTTTCATTTTAATGTGATTTTAACCAAACAGAGACATGCATTACGGTTAAGTATATCCAAGTGCAAAAAGTTGAGTTCTTTGTCATGCTTTTTCATCAGCTAGCTTGTAGCATTTCCCCAGTTTCTTTGCAACTCCAAATTTCAACCCAACTGGATTAAAAGTGTACTTTTGATATTATCTGTGCCTGCAGAATTCCCTTAGAGCCTCTGTTCACTGAGGGAAGCATCCCGCCGACAAAATACAACGTGGTCAAGGACCAAGAATATCATGGAGAGATTACAATTGGCCTCAATTTCAGGCCAGAGGTAACATCTCATCCTTGTTTACTTTCATTAGGTCATTGTTTTTACGTGACATGGAAGGCTAATTTTGAGCGAGATTGTGTTCCTGAAAGTGTCGATCTCCATTGTACCTTAGGCAAGCTCTAACTATGGCTTTGGCGCCGAAGAGGAGAGCTTTGGCGGATGGAAGCAGTCCGATTTTTCAACGTGAATGAGGGGTTTTGATCTACTGTCGTGTTGTGCCATGTATCGAGTTCTTTTAGCGGGAATAAATACGGTTTGATAAAGAAAACTTCAGTATGCGACAATGTTGGGTTTCTTTGGTTTAAATAGTCGCCTTCTTTGGTTCATTTTCTTTGGTTTGGTTTCGATGCTGTATTTAATCAAACAATATTTTCAGAATTTTAATGCGTCTCAGCGTGTTGTATTGAATAGTTGTTGGAAATCCTACCTGCTAGCTCCTAATGGTGAAAATAGTTTCCAAGCTAACGCAAACTATTAAGCCGGGGAAAATTTATAGCTGCCCAAGATAGGAAAACACTAAAGGCAAAAATTTTCAGAATGAAGAATTTCTGACAAACACAACCAAGATGAGTTTAAAGCATTTTATGACATTGAAGCACCTTTTAACCACTCACTGAAGCGCAATCGAAATTTTCGGTTGAATCATAATGAACACAAGACTAATTCAATTATCAATAAGATACTACGAATCATGACAGGTCCATTTAACAATATGAGAGACTTGTGAATTTTTAATGTTTTTTGGGACTACAACGATGATCAACACAGAGCACCAAAGGTACGAAAAGTTCCACAACAGCAAGTGTTACAGTGAGGAGCATGGCGTTCATTACTATATCACAAAAAGCATAAAGCTGTTTTTCAAAAATTAACCCCTTTTCAAAATAATTATAATAATAACAATAAGGATAAAAAGAAAGAGAGAGAGAGAGAGAGAGTATAAACCCTTTACTCCTAGGACTTTACCTTTTGGTGCAAGTCCTTATTGGCTTCCAAGGAAGGGTGTTGAGAATGAATCCCATTGCAATTTGAGAGGCTAACGTTTTGGGGAGGTAGGGATGAAGAAGCGCCTGCAAACTGCTGGCTTGAGGCAGGCTTTTCTAGCGTGTCAAACTGAGATGATATGTCAGTTTGCAACAAGCTACACGACCCAAAATCTGGCAGGGCCCCATTACCATTCTTGTAGCTGTCGGGTGCATCAACTTGTTCCTTAAAGCCACCCTGTGCAAGAGTATCCTCTATTGGTATTATGCCTGTAAGGGTCTTGAATGCAAAATCTAGGCAAGGGTCAGACCAATAATCTGCGATTGAGAAGGGAACGTCAGGTTCTGGTGATCCAAATTGTTCCTTTCCAGATTCATGCATTTTTGGACCTGGCTCCAGATTCTTAAGACCTGTATTTTCAGTTTCATGCATTTGTGCGGTTAAATCTGGCTTCTCAAGCTCTGCCCTTTCAGTTTCACACATTTGTGGTTGCTCCTGAGGCACTGCCACAAGATCCTCCAGAGACTTCTTCCTCTTATTCGATGGTTCTGGAATTGAAGCATCTGCATTAGAAGATAATCGGTTGGTGACTGCCCCAGCCTGAAGTGGCTGATTTGCTATATCCAGCAAATCTGTCCTTGAAACAGTTCCTTCATCATAAGGCTTTATACTTGCATCTTGGAGAGCTCGTTCACTGTTCACAGAGCTTGCCACCAGCTCAGGTTCAACCCCAGCAAGTCGCTTTGATGACCTACGAGGCAAGTTGAGCTCTTTCTTGTTCTTTGATTTAGTTCTGCTACCACGACCTTTTCCAGTGCTGCTATTTTTCATCCCACTCTCAAGCAAGTTCTCATGTTGCAATGCACCATCTGCATGACTTGAGATAGGTTCATTGACAGAAGTATCATCCAGTGGTAATTCACCAATAAGAGTCTTGAATGCAAATTCCAAGCAAGGGTCTGAGCCAAACAGAAAGCTGAGCTGTGGCTCTGGATTGTCGTATACTTCTTCAGTTTCAACCTTGTGATGTAGCTCCTGCCGAGCCACTTGGTCTTCAACAGGTACAGTGCTCTTGTTTGAAGGATTTTCTCCCAATGGATTCTTTGTATTAGTAGAAGCATTATCCACAATCTCTGTTTCTGATCTGATTTCAAGCTGTGTGAGTGAGCTGTCCACCAAACCATCTGAAGTCGAAACTGAATCCTGAATGGCTTCAGTCTTTCTGGATTTTTTAATTGCAGTTATGAGAGCACGTTCACCCAATTCCAAGTTCACCGCCAGATCAGGTTCGCTCCCAGCAAGCCTTTTCGAAGAACGAGGTGGCAAGTTATGCACTTTCTTGCCCTTGGCTTTTCTAGAATTAACCAGAGTGTCCCTCATACTTCTCTTTTCCATTGCCGTTCCAAGAAAATTCTTATCATGCAGGTTGTTAGGTGTAGCAGTCAAGACAGGATCACTTTTAGCTAAATCTTTTTTACTTCTACTAGTCTCAGGAGCATCATGCGCTTTACTGTCCTTGGATTTTCTAGAATTAACCCAAGTTTCCCCATCAATGATATTTTCCGTTGCAGTCTCAAGAAAGCTCTTATCTTGTAGGGTGTCAGGTATAGGAGTCGAGACAGGACCATTTTTGGCTAAATCTTTGTTTCCTCTACTCCTGGAGTCGAGTCCAGGATCAGAATGCGGTGAACTTTTGTCCCCATATCTCTTGGAGCCTCCATCTTTTTGAGGGGAAGACTTCTTTGGACTGCACTTTTCCTTGGTTTCAACACACTCGGGAATCAGATTATTCAATGGATGCTTCTCTTGGACAGGCTCATCTTTAGAGGCAAAAGTAACCCTGGCTTCATGGGGGACGCTCTTGGCACTTGATATATTTGAGAGTTCAATTTTTGATGGTTCTGAATCGCTCATTTGAGATTCTGTCTTACCTGCAGCAGCAATTTCATGACAGGAAGACAGATTCAAAATAATTGCTTGTCAATGTTGGCCACCCTTCAACATCACTAGTCAATCATGATTTCAAATACGGGTGACCGTGTGGTGGTTTAGGCAGTTTTCCGCAAAAATTTTCACCAAACCAAAAGGGTGGTTAAAGGAATTTTTTTTACCATGGTCAACAAAATAAAATGCACAACCACACCAAACCATATACTAACATTATGTGTCATGGTGCTGGTTGTGTAGTTTAGGCCTTAAGCCTTGACAAATTTAGACCAAGCAAATAACTAGGGGCACTTGTGTAAATTACTTACTTTTTACAATACATTCATAAAAAATATTCATCATATGACAATAAAACACAGTCATATAAAGATTTTACTTACTTTTTATAATATATTCATAAAAAATATTCATCATATGACAACAAAACACAATCATATAAAGATTTTACTAGTTTCTATAAATAAAAATACATAATTTTGGTCGTGCGATTTGATTAATTGTGGTTTTGAAAACTTTCAAACTGCAAACCAAACCGCAATTTTAACAGTTTTGACTTTTATGTTGTGCGGTTTTATAAATTGTGGTTTTGAAAACTTTCGAACTGCATACCAAACCACACCATGAGTTTACGAACTAATCAGACCCCAAACCCAACCCCCACCACCCACCCACCCCAAATAAAATAAATGTTGCACGGATGGTGTGATTTGGACTGTTTTTGCAGTTAAGCAGTTAATTTGCTCACCCTAATTTTGAAAACAATTTTTCATGAAATCGCCCATTGATCTCACCTGCAATAAGCTGTCGCCTGCTTTCTGGGTGCTTTAATTTCTGCCTTTTTGCTGCAGATGACTAAACAGACACAAGGCAATGACGATAAACTATTAGATTCAATGTTCAATTTTTTATCATATACAACTGTATATGTTCAATAAAATATGATTAATAAATATGGAAATAAATTCATAACCAAGATTTTGCCACCTTAACGCTGCATGGTATAAGAATCTGTCCTTATTTAGCCAGTTTATAATTTTCCTTCACGAAGGATATTTGATGATTACTTCCTTTTGAAGGCCCAGAAACAACAAAAAGACAACAGAAATAGCAACTAAAACAGAAGTGTACCGTAAAATGAAGATTCAGAGTCGAAGAGAACAATCAGACAAGATTCCATCAATAAATGGGATTATTTTACCAGTTAAAAAAAAAGGTAAACATAAGAGGTTAAGCTTGCTATCTTTTTAACTAACCGCTATCCGTTGAAAAAGTTTGGTATGATATCTTTTTTAAACAATATTTTATTGATTGAAGAGGTTCGGCATGTTATCTATTTATTAAAAGCGAATTGCCCACTCAATCCCTGAAAGACAGATCAAATTTATACTAGTATTGCCTTCATGTAAGTAGAAAAATCCAGAGGAACTCTTAAAAGATTTTTTTTTTCCCCAACTCCGCTTTAGCCATTCGAGAAATATCCTTAACGTCATGGCTAATAGTGAAGCTTTTAATTGCATTGTTGCCCTAGCCCTACTAACATATCGAACTCATTTTGCATCCACCCAACACCCCCGTGCCCCACAAATTGGGTCATAAACTGATTTTCTTAGCCCTTAGGTTATAATTTTTTTCAAAATCATGACATTTTGACCGTGCAAGCATGTAGTTATCCCAACATGCCATGCCATCAAGCCGCATATTGAGGGTATTACGACATTACTCCTACCAAAAGGAAAATTGCGTATATTATTGCATTATTGGTTCAAATCAACTATCAACCTCCTTTTTGTCCTTCAAATACAGAGTTTTTCGGTATTATGAAATCTTTATTGCATTACCAAGTAGTCCCACTTGATCTGCCATACGTCCCTAACCTTATATTATATAATAAATTGTTAAACCAATAGAACGAAATCTAGCATGCGCATTCAAGTATATTAATGCCAAGAAAATGGCTGCACTAGATAATATAAACAATGATAATGAGACATCACTCACAAAACCAATAAAAGTTGAAAACTTACTGCAATTTTGTCCTTCACCAACTCTGGAGCATTGCTGCATGATTCCTTCGGTCTTATTGCACTTTTACTAATCTCTCCAGTTTCAATATAGCGCAGTGCATCCTTTTTGGAGCGAAATACATATCCACTTACCGGATCCTTGTAAAACTGAAAAATCAGTAATATAAGTACAATTCTCAATAAACAAATTGTAATTACTTGAAAAATGATCAAAGCAAGACATATAGTTTATGGTGCAGAACATCCATGTGCATGTGTGAGAAGCAGGAGAGGGCAAGAAGGGGAAAGGAGCTGAGATGAACTAGGTCAAACATAAATCTTGGAATACAAAAACTCATACCGGATCTTTTCTACATCCGTTTGAACTCTCTCTTATTTTGATCTCTTTAATCCACCCCGATGGCAAATCCTCAGCTTTACTCTTCTGAACCACAACCTAGATTATACTTGAATTGTCAGAGCTGCAAGTCTGGGTAACATGAAATTCGTTGTTGCAGAATGCTATAACACTTTGAAACTTTTTTGTGTTAAATAACTACTTCTGCCTTCTGGTTTCTTGCAGAAAGTGATTTTACACATCTGAAACACCATATTCAATGCATTGTAATGAGATACCTTATATCAACAAAAACTTTGCACCATGAAAAAATTATTAGGCTTGTTGTAAGTCTACAACTTTTAATTTTAAGGGTTTTCACAAAAAGAACTGCTAAACAGACACAATAAAAAGAAGGGATGTACGTTATCATTGAAGCCTTTAAAGATGGGATTTTAAGCAAACCCTAGCAGGAAAGTTATTAAATTCATCCCTTCATAGAAAATAAATAAATGAATAATCAAAGTTTCACAAGAAGACAGAAATTTCTACAACATCAAAGAGAGGGAACAAAGTTAAGAAGTAAAAATTACAAATATGATATGTACATTAGGGATGTTCCTCAGGTTCTTTAACTGCAGATCAAGTCTTTATATCTTCCAAGAAAAAAAAGGTAAAATGAGGAAAAAGAATAGGAGACAAAGAAACAGCATTAAAATGTAAGTAAAACAAACTTTGTCTTCAGAGCGCATGATGATGCCAGTCTTCTTTTTGAAATTGCCCTTTACTGGTTTGATAGCTAGATTCTTCTTTTTAAGATTTCCCTTTACTGATTTGACATCTCTAGCCATGCGGCTCCTGGGCCTAACAGTTTCGAGATATCGAAGAACCTCCAACTTGGAATAGAATTTGCTCCCACTCAACGGGTCAATGTAACTCTATATCAAAAGTTCAGTCAGGCAAGGATCTAAGCATGAACTGGCTTCAAAAATTATAATAAGAATAGGAAACCTAAAATGTTTATACAATATACATGTGAAATAAAATGTTTCTTTACCTTGTACTCCTTTCCAATGTGTGTACCACTCTTTCGAGTCCTCACCTCAACCTTCCAACCCTTAGGTAACCATTCAGGAAGCTGATCTTTCTCATTTACAGGCTGTTGACAAAAAAGGCATGAATCACTAATAAATGGATCACACATACGAATGGTAACAAAATACCAAAGAAGCTAATATAACTCACATGCAAAGGAGTCCTTTCTGCTTGCCATCTAGCATGTGTATTAGATGTCTGAGGCACACTCGGACAGCCAACCCCCGCATTAATAAATTGGAAAAATTCATCCTTCGAAAAGAACTTCTTCCCAGTCTCCGTATTTGTATAAATCTATAAAAATCCAAATAAGTAAACTATGATTTTATTCTTAAGTTTTCCATTTCATTCGAGTGTTTCCTGTCTTCTTTCACCAATAACTATTATCCTATTTTCACGCTCACACATGTTTCTAACTTTGTTGCCAAGTGCTCGAGAAACAATATTAAGGCTATTATTTTTCTCGATTTTGATATTTCCAAAACTAAACAAACAGAGGCTTCAAAACCAAGAAGCAACAAATGTGAAAGCCATGAAAGGTACATCACATAGACAACATACAGGAGAATGGGGAGGTGATGCGAAAACTCCATCCGGTTTCCCTATTGCCAAAGAATGAAAAAAATTCCATCATTTCCTTTTCCCCAAGACCTCCAAACAAATAACCGGAAGATTTTTACTCCCAATTTAGCATTCAACAAACTCCACCACTATTTCCACAATCAGATTATTTACGACTATGGTCACCTGCTATTGCTGGAACTAATGTTGAAAAATACGCAGAGAAAAGAATGATACGAATAGCCGGAATTCCGAATTCCAAAAAAAAAAGGATTCAAAATTCCTATTGTATCCACAAGTCTTCCATATTCGGCAAGTGAAGTAAGATCATTAAGCGCATTTAAGTCAATTTTTCCAATTTTGAAACAGAAACATGCTATAAACCCAAAGGATAAGCAAGAGCATGCAAAATCTTCTTCCAAACATTTCACAACAATTGCAAATCTCAATATAAACATAAAACCAGAGAAATCAATTAGCTTCCTATCCAATCAAATAGCTCAGCTATTCAGCGATCAAAAGCCATGGAATCTCAAATTCAGCAACGAATACGTAAACATCACAGGATAAATGTCAGCTGAGTGATCAAAACTACGAGCTCAACGACCGAAAGGACAAAGGAGAAAACCCTAAGGAGAGAGACGAACTACCTCGACTTTACGACCAGTCTTCAGAACTCTGAATTGTACGGTCCAACCAGAAGGAAGCTGGTCCGGCGAGACTTTGGCGACCATGTCGGCCGTCTCCGGCGAGAAATCACCGGAATCCGACGATTTATCCGGTGATCAAAGATTTTCTCTTTCTAGGTTTTAGCAAGTGGGGCTTCCAATTTTGGTAGTCTTGTTTATCTGTCTCCTTACAAAGTAAGTGAGGAGCACCGAGTCGGAAGCTCGCTTAAGCTACTCTGCTGCCACGTGTTCATAAGCTTTGGTTTTTAAACAAATTATTATTTTTTGTTTAAATTCTCGCGTTAAATTCATTGAGGTCCTTAATTTGTTTTTTAAATTAGTTTTTGTATTAATAAGTGTTTCAATCTAAACCTTGAACTTTTTATGAGTATGTTTGGTTGGAATATTCTTTAAATTTAATAGACTTAAATTTAAATTTGAGTATTAAAAATTCTTTAGAATCTAAGTTTTCAAAATTCTAATCCCTCCTAAACTTTTAATACTTAGATATCTTTGCACCATTAAAAGCTAAGATTCTCTCGCCTACATTTGAAGAAAAAAAATCATAACTTCTTCATTGGATATCTAATTGAGATGATTCTTTTTTCATTGTGTTCGTAGTAAAGAAAGGAAGAAATTAATATTCATATTACATATTTTTTTAGAATAATTAACATTAAGATTTTATTAAATTTTTTAATAAATCAAAAACTTTTTTCACTACCTCTCTAAACATAAATTTCAATTTTATTTCATATTTGGATCAAAACTTAAATGTACATCCAAAAGTCAATTCGGATAACAATTCAAATTACTAATTCAAATCCTAATTCAAATCACACAACTCAAATCAAATTACTAAATCGAATCCATTTACCAGACAGACCCTAAATGTCTCAAATTTAATCAATAAAAATTCCATTAAAATTTATATGAAAGACAATAATAATCTCTTAATTTGACCTTAAAAGATGAATATTCTTCTAAATTTATCATATGTCTTTGTTGTTTATGTATTTTCTCATATAATGCTTCTATATTCTTTTCTTTTTTAAACAAAACTTAAAAAATCAAATTATAGTTTTTTTTATGTTTTGTATGCTTTTTCTCGTATATGCTTCTTCTGATTTATTATTGTCAGTTTCTTAATTTTTTTTTTTGTTTTATATCCTACATTTTGAGTTCAATGAATATTGAAGACATGTTAACAATATCTTCTTTATAAATTATAAATTGAAGTCACAATATATATATTTTTAACATATGAATTTAAATGAAGGGATTGTATACTTGAAAAGTACTAAAAGAGATAATTACTTTCTTTTATAGATAAGTCTTTTATCTTTTGTTTTTCTTTAGAAAGTCAGATTATGAAAAGATTCATAAAATTTATATTTTGCTAGTTTCCTTTTTGTGCATAGAAATAGGAGTTCATGTTTAAAAGTTGCCAATTTTTTGTTTAAAACCATTTGAGAAATTTTCTAGTCTAATTTATTATTGATGAATTTAAATGTGGGAACTGTCTTATTGAAATGACAGATTGTATGGTGACTTTTTCTAGGAAACGATGGGAAAGAGCCTTTACCAATTTTTTATAGCCTAACCATTATTATTTTAACATTTTTATCCAAATTTTAACGGTTTTTTAACTAAAGGCCTAAAATTGAAACATATAAAAAGTTTAAGGTTTAACTTGAAATTTTTTTCAACACAGACTAATTTTACAAGGAAAAAAATTCAGGATCTTTCATATTTGACTCTAAATTCTAATGAATAGGAATGATGATATATATATATATATGATGATATTTAATTTTTTTTAATCATAAAGGAATTTTAATGAGAACCTCTATCGATAAAGCACGTTTCAAAACCATTAAATTTAGTTATTTTTTTTATCAATCATATAGCTGAAAGACTAATGTCTTTTATCTTTTTTGGTTTTTACTGAAAAAATTGCCTTATTAAAATTCTACTACAATATAAAAAGTTATTATATATACTCACTCTAATTTAAGGTAAAAAATTATTAATTTTTAGTTAATTTAACATATAGATTTTTCTATATCTGCTTATTATTTGTTGAGGGAACGAGTTACTTAAACTTATATATCTTAACTTGTAATTCTATTACCACCAATGATGGTAGTAGTAATATTATTCTCATTGACGGTCCTCCTATCCAACCTCTTATAAAGCAAACCAATTAGTCTATGCTACCGTGGATATAGATTTAAAATTAAATGATTTAAAATAAAATAAAAATCTACATTCATTAAAAACAATTGTGAGGGCAAAAGAATGAGTCCAAGTTCTGAAACAATTTCTAATGAAGATTCAAATAATGGGAATGAGTTCTTTTATAGAATCCAAAAAACTAACTTCCGTTGTATAAACAGTGTGGGAATTCAATTTCGAGTATTTGAATGAAGATTTAAATTTTATATGAGTAAAAATACTGTAGTAAAATGATTCGAACCGTGATTCAAACCACGAAACAAACGCAATCCAAAATTCTCTCACTTCACTGTTAGTTTGTTCTGCTCAAATCAATTTTCTCATTTTCTATTTTATTTTTATAAGAAAAAACTAAGCGAACAATACCTTCACATGTGTTCTTAAAACGCCTATAGATTTGCACAGTGTTGGTTCAAGTGCAAGTAACATGTAAATTTAATTGCCCTTGTCATATTCGTAAGCTTTTCTGCAGTCCGAATCCTCCTCGCAGTTTGAGAGATTGTTGAAACTTGAAATACTGAAAACTGAAAAGGACCATTTGGTAATTTAAGGTAAACATAGCGCCAGTCTTAACTTGCAAATTTTAAAATGTCGTTTTTCCTTGTCCACCCATTTTGTACAGAAGAAGATTTGAAGATATCAAACTCAAACCAAACACAAACCAAGGAATTTATTACTAAGAAAGCAAAGAAAATCTAACCATCACTTGCTGCCACAATGCTCACTCAAGCTCATTACTTCACTACCTCTCCCATTTATCGCCTCCAAAATCCCATAATCTCATCACGCCCTCTTGGAGTCAATGGTAAATCAAGCCTCACCCATCACTGGAAAAAAAAAAAAAAATTATTTCTTTCTAATATTATGGATCTCAGCTAATGCTTTTGTTTCAAATGACCCATTATTTTTTTTATAAATTTTTTATTTTCAGTTTCTCAGTTGAATGAAGTTCCGAAAACGCGGTTTGATAGAAATAAAAGATGGGGTATGGCAGTTTCAGCTTCCGTGGAGCAGAGCTCTAGCACAAATCTGGAGAAGAAAAGGTTTTAGTTTCATGTGTTACCAATCCTTTAGTTCTCGGTTAATGAACGAGTTGTATGTGAACAAAGGAAAAATAATTCAGTTGCTTTTATTTTAAACATTATTTTAGTTGGATAATGGTAGAAATAAATAAGTTCTAAATGATATAAACTGCACGTTGTTCATCTAATTAGTTTCTAAATTATATCTTTGACTTGTGGTCATAGTTTTCATTATGTGTGTCAAATTTGAAACAGAAAAGTTGTGGAGCATATATGTCTGCTAAAAGCAAAAGTGAATTTATCTGAAGAAGAGGAAAAGGACATGCTTGATTATCTCTACACAACCCAGTATCAAATGGGTGGCATTCTCTCAACATCATTAGGTAAGCTTGCTTTAATTATATATGAATTGTGCCCTTGAAACAAGTGTTACGTATTAAACGCCCTAATCCGTGACTAACAAGAACAAAAAAAAATAAAGGAAATGAATTACTCATTTTAAAGTTACGTCCGCTTTAAGCTGCTGTAAGTTTTCATCATGATAAGAACAAAATTACAGGGAGCTACTTACCTCACGCCTCTTGTACTCACTGTGTTTACCTATAATTTCACATGGAACTTATTGTGAAGGTCTAACCACATGCTATAATTAGGCTCCACTCATCCGACAATTGTAACATTACATACCTAATTGTTCACTTATTGCCGCTTTAGGACGTATCTCCAATCAAAACGACGAGAATTACACACATGCTGTGTACATGCGTTTCCAAAGGAAGGAAGAGCTTAAGAAGTTCTATGAGAAGCCCTTCTACTTGGGAGTGCTCAAAGAGCATGTGTTGCCATACTGCCATGTATGCTCTGACATGTAAACACCGACCACTCTGTTGCTTAAGCTTCCTTTCTTGTAGTTATGCTCTTAATGTAACTAGCTTAGTTTTTGTAATGAAGCTAATTGGATTGCATTTTATTGTTTGTTACCAGGGACTGCTTAATTTGGACTACGAAACTGAAGTAGAAGATGATATCCTTCCTATATTTCGGAAAGGAGAGGTTAGAAAAAGACATACCCTTTAAGTTTAAGTTTAAGTTCTTAGATTCTTTCTAGGTCTGTTTCAGTTTCAGAATATAAAACTACTATTGACCCGCCTCCTACCCAGTTAAACTTTGAGGAGAATATATAAACTAACATGATATCAGAACAAGAGGTCGTAAATTTAAACTCCTGTGATATGGAATAGGTGTATTTAAAAGTGAACTCATGAAGAGTTTCTAATTACTTGCTCTTGGAAACAGGAGTTCAACTATGGTGTTGAGTTTATGCTTCTGATTTCATTTGTTAATGATGCAATTGGAGCTATAGAAGATGCATTCGCTTCTCTGCAGAGCTTGACAATGGAATTTCCTTCCTTAATTGTCCAATCTACACAAGGTTTGTTTGAGTTCAAATTGACAAATTTTCTCTTTTCCCTCTATATAATATAAAGGAAAAATCTTACTTGTGATATTGTCAGGTTGGAATTTCAACCTTACCACCAAGGAGTATACGCATGCAGTAGTGATTCGGTTTCGATCTCGTGAGCTATCCTCTTTTTCAGTATAAAAAACCGTGTATGTAATTCTGATAATGTACCGCTTTCATTTTGTTGACTGCTATTTACTGGTGTGTTTTTGTAGCTGAGGCTCTTGAGTTATTTGAGGGAAGCTCAGAATACAAAGATGTAAGGGAGAAAAATATATTATTACGGTTATTTATGTATTCATCATACATTTCATAAAGAATATGAATTTGGGGTTAAGTCATTTTTTGACATCCTTTATCATGCAGCAAAATCTTTAGCTGATATGACCAAATAAAAGCAAATCAATGAAGCTCGTTTAAGTAGATCTTCTCTGTGGTTTTACTTTTGTCTTTTCTTCCAGAATTCGAACAATTTTTGGCTATAAAAGATAATGAACTTTTAAGACTTAAAAATCCTTGCAGCTATCTATGTTGATTCTTCATTTAAGAGGAAACGTCTGATTTGTCTTTGCACCTTATTTGAAACACAGATGTGGAAGACGAAGTTTGAGCCAATCATTAGGAGAACGCTTTCGGTTCATTTTTTGGTCGATCCAATCGGCACCGAGCTTATGTAGAGGACTCTTTGTTGGTTGGTTTTTTCCCTACTCATTTCATCTTTTCTTTGCTAAAAGAGTGACCAAATTTTGAACTTACAATTACTTGCTTGCAGGCTTTTTATGAGGCCTTCTTTCTCAAGTCTTTTCTACTATTAAAGACATAAATGAGCAGGTATTATCTGTTTTTTTCCTGTTACTCTCTTCGTCATTCTCATCCCTTTAATTATTTAATATCTATGCTTTGACACTTGTGCATATTATAAATATTCCTGATATGTTGAAGTGAGTAATATTTAAGACCAAACACAATGTAACTAATTAATATAAGCTGAAACAGAATCATCATGTAGGTGGTTGGAACACTGTTTTCCTTGTCTAAATCAGAAAATGCGCAAGAAAAATTTTTCCCCTTTGTCTCAACATTATTTAATGTATTAATTTCAGTACCATCCACGCCAGGTAGTTAAGCCTTCTTTTCTTAAAAATCCATGTAGGGAAGTGCTGTCTCTGATGATTCAAGCAATACTATCAACCCCACTTTCAGAGACCAATTTTTAGAGTGTTTTTGTTTTTAACCTTTTTCCCCTGATTATGGAATTAACTAAATCATTAGCAAAAATAATTATCATCAGGAAGGTGTTAATGTCAGATTGAAATAAAAAAAATGAATTGCCTGATCACATTCAAGTATATTTTTTATTTGGATTTTTATATGATGCAAAAATGTTACATATATAACGAGAATAATTGATTTGATCTTTTCTAACAAGGAAGTTACATTTCCGAAACCTTCCAAAAAAGATAGGTTGACTTGAGGGAGGAAAAACGCATAACCCGTATTGAAACTGCAAATAAAATAATATTTTATTCTGTATCCCCACTATTCCCACCCCACCATTTTTTTTTATAGTAATAATAAAATAATGAAGCCAAAATTAGTTGGGAATTCATTAATGTGCTTTCATTGGACTTCTAATAATAATATTGTATTATTAAAAAAAAAAAAACATCACAGTTCTTCTATAGGTATACATTTGGTCTACATCTTAACATAATTTGATTGGTCATTTCTTGTACTTTGAATTCTTTTTCCCCTTTAGAGGAGCTGGTAGTTGCATGAACACTCTATCTACTTTTGTTGAAAATTACAGGGTATTTGAGATAGAAAACACTATAATAAAATTTGTTTGAATTACAGTTTGTTGTTGGGATCGTGACTCCCAAACATGTTTCTAAACTTTTCTTACCTACTTCTGTTCAAAAAATTTAGTACATAATCTAAGCTTTTAACCAAGATACATATTGATCATTGCATAGCCCAGGTAAGAGAAAATACTACAGAGAGAAAGAGAGAGGAAAAAATTAAAATATAAATTAATTCTTGCCATCTATATGATCAACTTGATCTTCAAGGCATTATTGCAAGCATGTGGGCAGGATGGTGGTGTTTTTACCATGCTATCCATGACAATTTTGAGAAACTAAAACAGATTTGCATTCTTTTTCAGCTGTGTATGTATTACATCCTTCTAAGAGAAAACAACAAAAAAAGGAATATACACTAAAGAAACTGCAAAAAAAATTTTGTGCACTACTCAATACTCAATAAGATATAAGACCTGCAAGACATGATGAATTTTTCAATTGTGGAGCGGGTTCGGTCCCCCGGGAACTGCTCGTAGCGAAGCGCCGAATCTCGGGTCAATCTTGTATCCTCTGGAGTCCTCTGGAGGTTGTGCAGATGAATACCATGAAAACTGGGAATAAAGCTTAGTAGTTTTGGCTGTTTTCTTGGCTTCTTGATGATCAGTACTTTTGATAAATCTGTTGATGTGGCGGCAAGTTGATAACTGGCTGATCATGAGTATGATTATCATGAACAAACAAGGAAGCTTGGGATTTTGAATTCCCATATGGGTTCTTGAAAATTTTCAGGAATTCTTGTTGAGAAAAGAGAGGAAGAGAGAGAAAGAAAGAAAAGGAAGGTTTGGAAAACGGGTGTTTGTTTTTGATATGCAAGGGAGTTTGAAGTTTTTTAATACGGAATCAGACAAGGCTGGTGGTGGAAAATAGGACCAAAACTCAAGAATTGATTGTGTGAAATGACAGAATTGCGCTTTTCTTATAATTTTTTTTTTAGTGTCACTTGACTGTCTAAATGCACCTTGTTTACTACTAATTAAAAGCTTGATTTGTGTTGCAGATTCTTGTTCATGGATGAAGTCCTTTTGAATGATAAGATAAAAGGGAAGTTGAAGGCTAATCAAAAGCGATTTTTGTGTCAGCAATTTAAAAGACATGTTTGTATTTCTAACTTGATACTTGACTTGAGGTTTTGGTGTTGGGGATGAGTTGAAGGGTAATATAGTCCTTTTCTATACGCTGGCCCACATTATATAAGATATATATATATATATATATATACGTGCATATTTAACGTCAGTGAAGGCTGTGGGCGTTGACTTTTCCTTAGCTGGATGTATCTAAAGCTCATTTGCTTTGATACTTTAACTTGATGCTATAATTATTGGGGAAGACTGAAGTTACCATGAGGGCAACGTGGTGTTTGATTTGCTGTTACAAGTGGCATACACTTTGGCTTTTATTGGGTGGTTTTATGCATAAATAGTCTTGTTCACTTACTCGTTAGGCAATTTTTCTAGAGAAACCCAAAAAGATACCACATACAAATATCTATATGTCAGCAAGTAGATTTAAAAAAAAAAAAATTAAATTTCATACGATTTTAAAACATATATTATGACGCTACTCGTGGTTTCTACTAGAGAAGTCCCTCGTTCATAATGACTACTCTTTATCTTTCATTTTTACTCAAATCATATTCTATCATATAATATTATATTTGGATAACAATTTTTTTTTTTTACTTAGTTGAGAATTTAAACTCTAATATCTTGAATGTAAATTTACTGCTAAATCATACTGAAAACTAATAATATAATTTAATATAAATATTAACATTTAATATTTCCCTTTGGACATAACGTGGTCTTGCTTCCAAGGTCTTGAGCATAATTCTTGGTCTAATAAGGAATAGACATTAGATAACCAATATCTTCCCAGCAAGGTTATGTGGGTAATTAATAAAAGTGCCGTACTATGTGGACATAAACACTAACAATATCATCCTAATTCAAGTGACCGTAACATGGGCCATGGCAGGAAGTGAATTATAACTAAAAGGGACAAAATTTCAGCGTCTGATTAGGTGGTTGGAATAATATATATATATTAAACACAATTCAGTTTTTGTACTCTATATTATATGTAAATAAAAAATCGGCGAAAAATGAATGATATCAGCAGTCTCTGTGATGCCCACAGACTGATTTCACATTCTCATTGGTAACAGAATAACAGTGTATATAGACTAAGGTTGAATCACCAAGATTTAAGATAAGATATAAATATAACAATCAAAGGGATTGATAAATCAATAATGTATACAATTAGGAGGTTTTGAAGTTTGCAACTCAACTGTCGCGTGTTTGACAAAGGTTACTTCAATGCATAAGCAAAGAACCTCATGTACCTAATATTGATATTGTTGTCATTTTAAAGGTTAATCTCATGAATCGTCCTTAAGGTTTACTCTTAGTTCCACTTTAATCCTTGAAATTTAAAAAATCTCATTTTGATTCATAATTAATTACTTTGTTTTAATTTTAGTGCTTTTGTTAGAATAGGTTGAGGACTAAAGTGAAACTTTTTAAAAGATTTCTGTTAATTATTTAACACCTAGAGAGCGTTTGAAAACATAGTTGAAACCACATGTTATAACTTAATTACTATAGCATATGAGAGCTTTACAGTGTAACATGTAACAGCTTTACAATACAGACAGTTTGCAACTAGATTATTAAACACGCTCCTAATTAAAGGAGTGCTCCTAACTAAAGGAGTGACTAAAACTGAAACAAAGTAATTATATATTATTAGGATCCAAAATGAGACTTTATAAATGTCAGAGATTAAGTGAGACTAAAGATAAAACTTATGGACTATTTGTGAGATTAATACTTATTTTTTAAATATAACGTTCTTATAGGGAGATTAAAATAATATGATGTCACAAATTTTAAGCATATGATTATATCTTAAGCATTTATTTGGAAATGTCAGCAGTATTCACCGACTTCTGTAAAATTTTGCCATGTTCTTGTCTCCTATTGACCAACCTTTGTCTTAAATATTAGTTACTATTTGTTAAGGTTGTCAAATAGACCCCTCGGGGTCTTCCTAGCTTTAATTTCGCTTCTCTCTGGTAATTTTTTCTGTCTGGTATTTCTGTAGCTCAGCACATGGTACGAAACTTGAGAAATGTGTAAAATTCAATGCTATCCAAGGAAATAATGAATAGGGAACATAATGTGCGGTTTCTTTTTTCTCATCAATATTAGTTTCTTTCCTAGAACTGTAGTCATATTTTATTGAAAAATTAGTAGAGAATACTAAAGTGGGTATTTTCTGCTTGTGTCTGACTTTATTAAAGCTAGATGATACGGTATCTATAAGTAACGAAAAGACAATCGATAACCAATAAAATATGAAAATAGAAATGGACTATCTAGACTCGTATTGTCCAACAATATGTTATCAAATTTTATTAAAATTAGATGATATGGTAAATAAGCAGTGAAGAGACAATCGAAAACTAATAAGATATAAAAATAGAAAGGATTATCTAGAGTAGCATTGTCCAACAATATGTTATCATGCCATGTTGCATTTGGAGGGTAATCACGCTTAACCTTTTCAATGACAAAAATATAAACTTTTTTTTTTTGAAAGGTTGTTATATATTGTTCACTGTCATTTAAATGTCATGCAATCAAATTCCACAGCATATACCATGTTTGAAGAAACTTTCATAGGAAACCTCCTCCTAAAGTCTTACTTAATTACACTAGCAAGGTTAAACAATTGTTAGATTATGCTACAATGTTCTTTTCCTTGTATGATACATTATATTATTGTGTTATCGGGGTCTATTAAAAGGTCTTGGCAGCTAGTTATCATTGATTGTATAAAAAAGTCTAACCAATAATAGTCTTTATTTTTATCTCACATGTATATCCTAGAGTAGTTCTTAGCTACACACACATATGCCTACTAGCTTTATACATGTAGCTTAGCATAAAAGGGCTATTTTTTTTTCCTTTGATGATGAGTGCATAAAGGGCTAGTTGCAATTTGAGACATTCTAGGCTATAATGCCTAAGGTATGGTCTTAATATAAATGTGTCTTTGAGTTTACTTCTGTTTCTAAATTATGGACCAAAGCCACATGATCTGATAGTGATATGTGCTAGCTTAGTTGGGGTTTAGATTGCAACTCTTTTGTACACAACTGACTCATGATTCTTCTTTAGTTGATTGATACAGCTCCTTGAGTTTTTAAAATTATGCATCACTTGGTGAGCCCGCTCATACGGAACTCGAGAGGAATAGTTGTTTAGTAGGTGTCAGTCTAGGTAGAATGTGCTCGCCAACTTTGATATTCCATTATCCTCTCTTATCATTTACTTCGGAAAAAAAAAAAAAAAAAAATTCTTACGCAACTTGTCAATTGTTTAGAAATACATCATTTTCTTCCTATTATGCCAAGTGTTTATCTCCTGATTACACATAAGTTTATTAGATAATCAGATTTTAATATTGTTATTATATATGCGTGTTTTAAAAGATGCGAGATACTTAACTTGGAATATTGAGATCTTATACGAAACGTATCGGACGTCACTATCTAGGAATAGTAATATTTTGACGCTTGGAGTTGCACTCACTTTCGTAGCTTGAATTGATGGAAAACATAATAATTGTAATAGTACTTGCAGTTGCACAATTTACACATTTTAGATCAGAGCTTGTGAAGTTTGACCGTTGAAATAGCACAAGTTTCAATAGATTTGCAAAATTTTAAAAGGAACAGATAATTTACACATTTAAATGGTATATTTGCAAATTTTGAACGTTAAAGTTAAAGATACGATAGACTTGTGGACCTTGAAGGATGGTTTGTTGCTGTGGTGACACAGCGATCACTTGGCTTTCCCATCATGTTGTGGAACACATATAGTTTCCTTAACTGTTCATGAATGCGTAATAATTGATATATTTAAAAAAAAATGAAAAAGGGCTGCTAGAAGTTTACCAAAAATTGCAAGAGACACTGAGGAAGGCTTTCCAGAGTTGGCTAATATTGCGTCATTGTGTGTGAAAATGAACACAAGACGCTGAAAGCTTTGAGTAAAAAGCAGAAACACTTTAATATTAATGAAGAGAATCTAAAAACTAGTGAAACAAGAAACAGCAAAGAGGATGTGAAAAGAGTAAGGAAGAGTGGAAAAGGTAATATCGGAATGACAAGAAACTAATTTATTGGGGTTTTCTATGGTGCTAGATTTACCCTTACCGTACGTTGAGCATGTTTCTAAATTATACTCTGTGTTTGGAAAATGAGTTTGAACTCAAATATTATAACATATTTTTGCTTTACATTATAGTTAGGATGCAAGAGTTTTATATTGTTTACGGTTTGAACTCATGAGTTTGAACTCATTTGCCAAATACCTTATATATTTAGTGAAAATCCCACCAAAATTTAAAAAAAACATACAAACTATCAAAGTTTGATGCATATCCGGTACAAGACAGAGTCATGCTAGTATGATATCTTTGATATTCTACTCTAGAATTCTCAAAAAAAGTGAATGTAATTTTTGCCTTATGTGGTGTTTGACAATGTGAGTTAGAACCAAAACTTTTTGTTGCTATAGTATAAAGCTCTCACATGCTACAATGTCAAGAAAAAAATGTGCTATAGTGTAAAACTCTCACTTGTTACAGTGTTTTCACTCAAAATTAATTCAAACCATTGGTTAAAACCAATACTCCTAAATACCCTATTAAAGGAGAAAAAAAAAGCTTCAAAAAAGACCGTTCATATTCTTATAGAAGCTTACAAGAAAAGGCACAAGAGGCATGACTTCTCCTCAAAAATTTTCAAAACCTAAGATTTTTTTTTTTCACAAAATATGTATTTATTATTCGTTAGGCTTTCAAGAAAACATCTAATAGGTTGTTTGATAAGCAGGGTTTGAACTATAATTTGTAGTTCAAACTAAGTTCGTTACTTTATTTTCCTCACAAAATATGAAAACAAACTTTGAACTACAAACTGCATTGTTAGAAGGTCAACGAAACTCCCCTTGAGTCCAGGAGGCTTCTAAAATTTGGGCCAAACAGCACTTGTCTAAGTAGGCACAGTAAATAAGATCAAATGCCTTATTGCTTATGTTGAATGCAAGTATTATGTTAGGAAAAGATGAAAAGATGCACATGATAAATAACATATCTACATAATAATAGAAACTAGCTGCAAAAAGAAATAGAAAATTTATCAAGCTAAGTTCAAATTTATTATTCATGACATAATAGCATGTGCTCATATAGATTGAAACTTGTTGTTCGAGCAAATGTTTAAAAGAGATCACAAACTCTCCTGCAGGTAGATGCTGCATAAACTGCAAGAGAATTAGACACCTAGTCGGTTCCCTGATTTTCCTCATCAACCTCATACCACTTCAGGAACTCGTCGTCAACAGCCATGGCACTCCGACATCTAGGGCAGTGCCTCTTTGTGCTGGCGAGAAATTCCTTGAGCCGCAAGACATTGCCATCTATTATTTTCCTGTTAGGTTTTCAGAACATCAAGCCGTAATCTGTAGGGTGTACACCCTGTGGAGCCACATCCCCCGCAATGATTTGAGTCAAATTCAGCGCCTCCAAGCGCTCTAGCCTCTTAACCGCATACAACAGAGCTTCCATCTCCATCGCAGAGTACCAAAGGCTCATGAACTTCATATTCGGGACATGTCAAACGATGGCGTAGGCAAAATCAAGTTCAAAAGGGCCCAAGATTTTTATCTCAGAGAAATTCTTACAGTTAGCACCAAGAGACCTCATAATCCCGGCACAACGAGATATATATGGAACAGTCAGGGATTCTGATAAGTTAGTTCTATGCTAATTAATTAGATGATTCTTACTTAATATTTTTGTTAGTTTTAAACAATTTATAAAGATTTGATAGTGTTTTACGTTCTTTTATAGGTTTTGAAGGAAAACAATACATAATGGCAAAGTACAAAGTAAAGCGGACCAAAAAATGAGGAAAAATAGACTCGAGATGAAATGGAGTCTAGACGCCAACAATTGGGCACCTAGGCACTGCTACAGATGAAGTTTCACATGGAAAACCCGAGAGCATAATGCCTAGGCGCCACAATTTGGGCACCTAGGTGCCATTTAGAAGACCAGTGTAGTGCCTAGGTGCTATAATCCTAGCACTTAGGTGCTACTTTGAAGCCTAGGCGCCGCAGTAATAACGCCTAGGCGCTAGTTCAAAATTTCTATATAGGCCTTTGCAGCACCTAGGCTCTACAATCCTGGCGCCTAGGCGCCATTGTGATCCCTATTCAAACTTCAATATAATTTCGCCCCTTCAAACCCTAGAAAGGGAAGTGCAAGATTCAAGGTTACAAATCCTCCCTGTCGACCTCTTGAATCGATCAGTAATGAGCAATATGAAGGTAGAGATCAAAAAATTTGATGGTTTAGGGGATTTCAGAATTTGAAGAAGAAAAATCAAAGGACTTCTTGGCCAACAAAAGGCTCTTAGGGCTTTGGAGGACCCTGTTCCATTCCATGAAGGCTTCTCAGAAGATCAAAAACAAGAACTGCTTGAGATTGCTACAGGCACAATCATCTTCATCTAACCGATTCGATCATTAGGATGGTAGATAAGGAAGACACACCTGTAAAAATATGGAATAAATTATATGAGCTTTTTCAAAAGCTCATAAGTGCTAGGTGTTAGGCGTAGATGTTACACCTAACTACCGATGTAGTTAGGTGTAACACCTAACTGTAAAACTGTAAAACTACCAATGTAGTTTCAAAAGCTCATCTCCATAAACGAAATCTCCACGGATTCCTCATAAGTGCTAGGTGTTACATAAGCAGTTCCAGTCAAATCCAAAGATCTTTTCAAGCCATCACTTCCGATAGCAGAAACTACATCGGACTCTACATACTCTGGATTAGTAATCTGCTCTTTGGAGCTTTCAATCTCTGTCTTGACATCCATTGCTTTGGGCTTGTTTAACAAAGTAAAGTTGCTAACATCATCCCTGCGCTCTTCTTTCGCATCACTACTTTCATCAACGATCATTGGTTCAGGTTTCCACAACAGTGTCATGTCACTAAATTCCTCCTTTGCTGGTTGGCTCCTCATTTTCAATGACAAATTTGATTTAAGTCTCACCCCAGATGGTTTATCTTTGACATCAGGCACATTGACCATACTCGGCTTCCTCAAAATAACATTAGGAACACTACGTTTTACGCCTTCCGCAGCCTTCCCAACCGGCTGACTCGGCCTTTTAATCTTAGGCGCAATTGGCTTGTCATCATTAGATTTAAATTCAAATCCTTTCTTCCGAACAGGCCGATTCAAGTTCAAACCATCCAATGGACTTGGTGACTGCCCATCTTTAGCCCAATCAATAGGGACTCCTTTCACTTCATCTACTTTACCCTTGTTCTTGTAAAAACTCTTCTCTATGTCAATAAAAGCAGCATCAGGATTTGCTTTCCTACCCATTATCTGAAACACAAAATACAATATATAATTTACAGTATCTCAACAGTAAGACCAAAAATCAGTCTTAAAGAGACCACTTCACCAAGAACAGTAACATCATTTCCAAATTCGAGAACCATTTTCTGTTGATTGTAAGAGCTTAATAAGGCCCACAAATGTAAATACTAAATAATGGGCATTCGATAAATTCAACAAAAAGAGTATAATTATCTCTCATAGAATCTAATTAGAACTTTTCCAAATAAGAGAGAGAGAGACCTTGGCAAGGGTGAGTTTTGGGTCCTCACCAGGCATGCATCCGAACTTGAGCTCCATGTGGTGCAAAGGGTCGAGCTTGGGCGGCTCTTCTTTCGAAGCAAAAACTGCAAATTTATTGGACTTTCGACAAAAATACCCGGTCTTTATCGCTCTCCTTCTCGATACGAACGAAAACGGGCAAATGGGCTTTCGCCGAAACGTACAGAAAGAAGATGAAGTAGCTGTACCAGTAGTGGTAACGGTGAGAGCAAGACCGTCCATTGTGTCAGAGATGTAGCAACTTTTATGCTCATCAGACGGCCTTAAAAGCGCATTGGATTTCTGGGTTTTGCTTGCTTTTGTGAATTAATGGTCAGTTTGTGAGCTTTTTTTTCTGTGTTTGAGCTCCGAGTTTGTCAGGAAATTTTGGGATAAAAGAAGAGACAGAGAGGTGCTAAACTCCATCTAATACGGAGAGCCTTTGGCGTGGCGTTTCTTCTGTTTTGCATGTATTGTTTCCGCTGTGTGCCAACACTAGAGCCATAACTGTGGGCTTGATTTGGGCCCAATCAACACACGCCATTTCAGCTCTAGAAAATTTTTTCCAACCGATGAGATTCTTGTCTTTTCTTTTCTTTTTTTTTTGCCTTTTAAACACTGTGCGTGTTTTAAAAAATAAATAAATATGGCATTTTCATTTTAAGAAAACAACTTTATTTGAACAAACAAATTATTATAATTAATTTTATAGGATTAGTATCCAGTCCAACACTTGTAATTTTCTTCGTTTTTGAATGTAACTCTGTTCGTACATTTATGTAACACTCAATTTGTTTGGTACAACACTTAATAAAACTCAATTTGTTTGATACAACACTTAATAAATAAAGTCCAATATATATCACCGAATGTCATAATTCAACAATTTAAGTGTTACATGAACACAAAAACAAAGTTACATTATATAACAAAGAAAGTTATAAATATCAGACAGGGTTTTGGATTTAAGCCAAAATCTAATTTTATAATTAAAATTAGAATAATTTTCATCTTTGCCCCTTCACCCATATCGCTTATGTCGCTTTATTTCCTAACTTTTAAAATACACCATCCAATTCCATCAAACTTTATTCCATTAGCAAAAAAATCTTCTTTCATTTTAACTATTTTTTGTTTGACTTGGCCACCTAATTTAAAGGCAGTTAAAAAATAACTAGTAATAAATATCCTTCCCTCCAAAACTCGATCTCCCACCACAACTCCCTTTTGTTATAAGTTTTGAAGAGAAGGATTTGTTGTTCCTCTAGTGACGATGATAAGGAACAATAAACTAAGAAAGAGGATTTGGATACTTTTGAACTTATTGTTGATTTTGTGACGTTGATCGGGTAATGATACGTAAGTCCTTTATGTTGATATTGTGTTGCTATTTCAAGACACCATATGGATTCTTAATGGAATTATTAGTTTAAAGTGCTTAACGGATTTTTTTTCTCTACGTTTGAAAGATGTTGCTATTTTGTTGCTATTTCAAGACACCAGATGAATGCTTAATGGAATTATTAGTTTAGAGTGCTTAATGGATATACATATATATATATATATATATATTGCTTTACGTTTGAAAGCTTTAAGAAGAAGGGGAGGCTCTATATTGCATATAGTTATATCGCACAATTAGCTTTGTACTCTAACGTTCAGCCGGGGAAAAAATTTGACTTGAATAAATCAAAATCAAAGCCGATAACAAAAAAAAGTATTGGTAGGAAGAATTGCATTTTTGAAGGAAGGGTATATACTATTACTTTTTTTTTTTTTTTACTACCATTTAATTATGTGGCCAAGGCAAAACATAGCATAGCTTAGAAAACAAAGATAAAAATTATCCTTAACGGAACAAAATTTAAGAGGATTGAGTGGTGTATTTTAAAATTTGAAGAGCAAAGTGACATAAGAGGCATAACTTGAGGGCAAAAATAAAAACTATCCTTAAAATTATAATTAAAGCTAGTCTTCAAGTTGCATTTGAATTTGTTATTAATTTTAAAACTCTAATAATGTTCTATATATCCATTGTATTTTCTTCTTTAATCATATAATATATATATATATAACTCTGTGTCGTTCTGCCTCATTCATGTCGTTTTTCTATATATATATATATATATATATATATATATATATATATATATTGGACTCTATCATTCTTAGCCTCATTGTCGTTTTTATTCGATTTCGCTCCTCTTGTATTTTTCCCAATTAAGCGTGTCATTTTTACGATATTTTGTTTTCATCTCATTTTGATGAGACGTTCTCTTTTCAACTTCGTTGTCGCTTTCTCCTGCCACTGTCGTTTGTAGTTCATAAGATTAGTTTTTTCTCTAGATGATATTTTTCCGTATATAAAAGGCCATATTTGTTCTCATATTCTCTCTCTCTCTTTTTTTTTTTTTACCTTGTCCTTCACCTTCTGGAGTTTATATTTATGTAGTTTCTCGTTGATTATCTTCTTTTGTTTGAAGATATTTGATGTATTGTCCAAAATGCTCTTTAAACGCAGACGTTTATAATATAGAAAGTGGTTGTCGGATCTACAAGGAGGTAAAAATTTTGCAACTCAGGATATAATAAAAATAAATGTTCGAAAAAAGCAAGCAATTTTTCAAAATAAATTAAAAGAAATATTTTTGTGATTTTTGATTTAAAATTTAACACATAAATCTAACAAGGTAAGGTTTTGACAATCACTCATATATTTAGTAACTAGTGTTAAAATTAACTCCAAATAATAATTATCTAAAGCATTTAATTTATTATATCTTTTTTTATTAATAGCAAACACATTTACTAAATCTATAAGTCAATTTAAAGCGATAATATAGCAAACTATAATACAACAAGGGTTTACCAATAAAAAGTAGCAAAATAACTACTTATCATTAATGATTTGGTACACTAATTATAAAAATTAGAACTGCTATCACTACAATTATAATTAACATAATTTTAAAATAAAAAAGATAATAACAAGTCAAAATTACTATATTTTAATGGAATAAATTTTTTGCATTAATTCCTGCAGAATCTCATCTTATGAAGTATCCAAAATTGACAATATAATAAGTCATATTGCAATAAAATATATTCCATAAAATTAAACATTATTTCATTATTATAAATATTAATTATGCAATAAAATTAAATTATATAAAGAAAGCATGACTGAGTTTTTATAAAAAATAGGCAACATAACAATGTTAATAAATCTAATGGCCAAGAAAGCAAGCGTACGTGGTAAACAAATCTAATGGCCAAGAAAGCAAGCGTACGTGGACACGGTCACATAGAATCTGACATTGTGTCATATTCTCCCACGTGGGTGGGCCTGGCTTTTACTAGAAGGCAACACATGTCCGGAAATCCAACGGTCCTAGGCGTTTGGTGACACGATGCAGCAGCCAAAATTATGCCACATGTCTTCTTTTAATTTAAATTCAAATTTTTATTGATTTCTTGATCATTTGTTGTCCAATTTTGCCAGTTTTGGTATCGTTTTGCTCCTTTTTTTTTGTTAGATTTCAAATCTAGAGATAGAAAATTAAAACAAAATTAATTATTTCACAAACATAATGTTTACAATAATTTTAAAAATATTATTTTATATTAAAACACATTGAAATAATTATAAACTTCTAAAATTCCTAGCTTATTTGGTTTAATACATATATGATTTTTAAGACTCAAAAATATTTTTAGAAATTATTGAAAATATTATAGAACATATTTACAAACTTAAAACGTACTATAAAACATATTAAGACTCGAAATAAAATTACTACTCATTATGTTTACGGTTTTAATTAATTTCAAGATAACTTATATTTTACATACGAAAATGATTCTAAAAATTACCAAAAATATTATTAAACATAAAAACACATTAAAAACACAAATTTAAACATGTTTTTATATCACTAAATTTTAATTAATATATAATTACTTTAAGTAAGGAGTTTAACGAAAAACATAAACATAATTACATAATTTGAGCATTAAAAAATATATACTTTAACAATCTCATCAATATTGTTCATGTTGGTTTCTCACCATTTAATTTTGTTGTTTGTGGCTTTTTTTCCATTGACAGGGAAATGTCGTTTTCGCTTTGCCTGTAGTCACTGTCTTATTACGATGCGATCGTTGGCTCCTTACTCCTTAGTCCTTGCATATACAATTACCTTATATTATTTCCAATACGGTCTTGTTTTTGATACTATTGTCGTTTGACGGGTTACTGCCGTTTGACTGCTAATTTCGTTCAATACTTAGCGTCCATATAACGTCGTTTGTCTTTTTTTTTTTGGTTGTTTTCAATATCGCTTTCACTCTATTATACTTGTGTGGGTTTTACTTTTGAGTCTGGCCTCATAACTTGGCCAACTACCAATCGTCTCAGTTTGAAAGAGAGAGAGAGTGGAGTTTCGAGAACGACAAATTTTGTGGGTTTTTTTAAGTCGTTTTTTATTTACTTGTCGTTTTCTTTCTGCTGTCATTTTCTGTCGTTGTCGTTTTTAATTTTGTTGTCCTTTGTTTTTTTGTCGCTTTTCAAGATCATAAATTCCCTTTTCATGGTGTCGTCATTCTCCATGGGATATTGTTTCACGAGGTTTTTGTTACCATGGTCGTTTTTGGTATATTGTTGTCGTTTTTCATGTGGCTCACAGTCACATTTCTTAAAAGAAGAAGGAAAAATAATATAATTTCCTTAATCAGATCTTTCTTATTCCATTCAAAGCTCAAATTTGAATCATAAAAAGCAAAATAAGAGCATTTTTATTAATGCAAGCAAGTACTTCCTCATGACAAATGAGCAACATTTCTAGATGGGAAAATCTCCACTTTTTCCTTTTCAACAAAACATTTTACATGCGAAAAACCCAACTATAATTTTTTTTCTTTTTTTTTTTAATTGAAAAGTCTCATTAACGTCCCAAACAAATTGACCAAAGTGCCCTTTTTTTTGTTTGGTTTTTTTGTGGTGCATGCAATGTTTCTCTAGTTGTCTTTTTATTGCACTACTACCACTTCGGTTCCTTCAGTCTCAAGTTTCTGTTCAGTTGGTGGTAGTCCATTAATCTTCTTCAATGAAGCCGTTTTGATGAGATGATTGTAGCTTCCCTTCTCCTTGAACAACTGGGCAAAGTGGTGTTTGCAGTAAAGAATTCCATCCAAAGCAGCATAAGATGAGGTTGTCAAGAAGCAGCCCCCATGAGAACACCTAAAGCATGACTTGTGGTAGAATTCTCCTTCCACAGTTACCTAAAACCAGAAAAAAAAAATTGTTGTTCACATTTTAAATCTTCTCATTGTATATGACTTGTTCTTATAGGGGAGTTTATAAACCTTCTCCAATGGATATACTGTTTTGGTGCAGACTGCACATTTGTCCTGAGTTCCAGAGAACAAGGAGGAGAGCTTGCTTGGGGCCCTGGTCTGTGGAAAAAGAAAAAGGAATTTCACATACTTGAATTAATATGACAATTATCAGGATTAATGCCCAGATTCTTTTTTTTTTTTTTGTAAACAAAAATCATGGAAATAGGGCTAATGAGACAAATGACTCAATTACATTTATTAAATTAAAATACAACTTCAATTTGTAAAAATTCTACATATGTTTCAAAATAGTATCATTAAAATAATTACTATGTAATTATATAGTATAAATTATTGATATCATTAAAATAATTACTATGTAATTAAATATATTTTTAAAATATTTTAAATGTTATGTTAAATATTAATTTATAACAATAATTTGGTATAATTTTTTTCATGAAAATAGACAAAAGTGTATAGGTAACGTACCAGCTGCTCGGTTTGTGGCTTTCCAGCTGATTAGCCATGATAGAGAAGCATTAAATTGGCGAAATATTGACAAATGAAAGGAAAAAATAAATATTTACACTGGAATTTATATTGAAAAATTAAGTACTTTAATGGCATAAGAAGAAAATTAAGTGCAGTTATGAGCAAACACGAAAGGGTATTTTACATTTGAATTTCTTGGTGTAACTTCCAGTCTCCTTGAAAAGTTGCTCAAAGTGAGGTTTGCAATACAAAACTCCATCCATCGAGGAATAGTTACTTATCTGCAAACAAATATATGCCATCAAACAAATGTTTCATCCTCCAATCTTATTTGTTGATTTCCTTTTAGTTGTTTATCGTCGTATTTATTATTATATATAAATTAGTATTTTTAGGCATATACGACAACGATATATGTCACATCACGACTTTTCGGATCGAACCAAATAGAATTCAAGTCATCATATCCTCACAATATATTGATATGTTCATGAATATAAAAATCTAATTAAATTTCAAAAATGTTCTAATTCCACTCAAAACTCAAACCATTCGCGTAATCTTTGAAAACCTGATCAATCATCAAAGAGGAATAATAAGATTGACTCCCAATATCTTAGATAACTAGCTAAAAAAATCTTGGGGACCAAATCATCAGAAATAAATAAAAAATGGTGTGTGCATATATATATATATATAGGTATATTATATTTATCATACCACGAGAAGGCCATTGCAATGGGTGCATTTGAAGCAGGTCTTGTGATAAACGACACCATCAGCTGATAACACATCAATGAAATGAACAGTCTTGTCACAAGACTTGCATTTCTGTTGGGTCCCACTGAACATCATTTTCCTTTTCTCTCTTTGTAAAAGAAGGATATATATCTTCTACAAAAAATGAACGTCCAGTGAGAAACTTCAAGAGGAGTTTCTATCTTCTTATCTCAGAAATTGAGATATAATGGTGAATGAACTCTAGAAAAGTCGTTGTTGCCAACCCTTATCCTTTTACTTGTAAGTTGTAAGCACCAAAGGTTAATTAGAGGTCCAAAATAAAATGGATAAATGAGCGGTGAATGGGTTTTTGACGACACGTGATGGGATTTCTACATTCGCTAATTTTGGAACTAATTTGGAGTTTACCCATGAGAGAACAAATATTGGCTTGACCAGGTCTTTCAGAAATAGGGTTCTCAAAGGTCTTCCAAAAATAGTATACAGTTAAATCTACGCAACAACCATCCTTTTTTCCCCACTGATTGTCCCATATTAAAATCACAAGGAGACTTACCATATACTGCCAAATAAGATGGGGTTTTTATTATTTTGGTACCCTATATTTTAAGGAAACATCATTTTGGTACCTTGTTATTTGAAAAATATCAAAATGGTACCCTATAGTTTTTAAAAATATCATTTTGGTATTTTAAGTCTGTGTTTTATGACTAAAAATTTCTTACTAACCCTTCTATTAATGAACCTTAAATTATTTGTGAAAACTATAAAAGAAAATGAATACAAATAATGCCAAAAAATAAATAAATAAATCTACATATATGATTTTGTTTGATGGGTTTTATTTAATCTTTTGATTTGATTTTCTATTATAGTTTACAAAATTAATTTGGGATTTATTAATAAAAGGGTAAACAAGAAATCCTACATTAAAAAATACGAACTCAGTGTACCAAAATGATGTTTTTGAAAACTATAGGATACTAGTTTAATATTTTCCCAACAACAGGATACCAATGTGATGTTTCTCTAAATTATAGGGCACTAAAATAATAATATCCTAAATAAGATGCCTTAAAAAGACTACTTGTATAGTTGTAGACTTCATTTAACGGTAATAAAGTGTTTGGAAACTATGGTAAGAATCCATTTTAGTTAAAAAGCACTGTAACATATGAGAGCTTTACATTATATAGCAACTTTTTGTTTTTTACTGTAACTGTTAAGAGTTTTACATTGTTTGTTGGTTAAAACTAATTGGGTCTAACTAAAAGCCAAACACCCTATAAATCAACACTCAACATTGTCAAAAGGCAAAGAATTTGAACCCTACCCCAAATTAAAAAGAAAAAAAAAAAAGAAAAACAAAAGACTACTCTTGCACGTTTATTTAATTAGATGCCATTTGATACTAAGAATTATAAGAAAAATACAAAACCACTAAGGAAACGATTTCAAATACTTACCTAATCAGTCAATAGTATTCCATTTTGTCACTAATTATAGATTTTTTTTTTTATCTTTTTCATGCAAATAATGCAATTGCCGGACGTTATGTTGCACCTTCAAATATACATCCACGTAACTGTTAAATTGATTTTCACTTCAGATTAGGGACATGTTGGGTTAGCCGCAACCACACTTATTTTGAGTCCCAATCAAAACGCACCATTTCAGCTCTGAAATTTTGATAAGATAATCTTATCTTTCTTAAGGGAAAAAAAAAAAAAAAAAAGCTGCTCATCACTAGTGGGGATCACTACCGCTATATTATTTTACTAGCTAAAATTTGACAATGGAAACAATGCATGAGATTTTATGGTATGCTCAGCTGGCCATACAGTTAATGTGGATAAATTTATAATTTGTAGAAAATATATAATAATGATCACTATTAGAGCTTTATAACCTTCTTCTTTCTATTAACGTACGATGAACACAATTGCGTTTAGCTTAGCCCACATCCCTTGCTTTTCATGTTGATGTCGTTTCTTTAACTCCATGTCGTTTTATTTGTCTTGTCGTTTACTATACTATTCCTTGTAATGTTTTCTGTGATGTCGCTTCTCTAGTATACTTCAGTTTTTCTTTCTAGCCATTATCCTTTTTACGATGCCGCTGCCTGTTGTTCTTATAATATGTTATTGTTTTGACATGATGTCTTTTTCCTTCCTTGTTGCCTTCTACTTTCATTGTCGTTTTGTTGCTTTGTTTTCTTGGTGAGGCAATTGCCGCTTTCACGCTCCCCTTTAGTCATTTTCGTTTAGCGATTATATGGTTCACCACTGGTGTGCACATATCTCCATTTTCATTGTGATGCCCTTTTCTAAACCATTGTCGTTTCTATAGGTAACAGTCGTTTTATTTCTGTTCTCATTTTTGTTGGCTTTAAGGTTATTGTCATTCTTCAGCGTTCAGGTTCTTCTTTTTTTGGATGTTTTTGTTGCTTTTTTCTTTTATGTCGTTCTTTTTTCTTTTTTTTCATACTCATGCCATGCTTATTGTTTTCTTTCGTCTTTTGGGATTTTGTGTTTTTAGAGCCCGTTTGGTTCGAGTATTTGAATAGAGTATTTGAATAAAGATTTAAATTTTTATGAGAGAAAATACTGTAACAAAATAATTCAAACCGTAATTCAAACCACGAAACAAACGGGGCCTTGGCTGTTTTTGAAGTCATTATAGGTAATTTTCTGATGACGTTACATTTTAGTACTTGTGTTGTTTTTCAAGGGGGCGACTTTTTTCCTCCACTGTCGGTTTCATGTGTTGTTGTCGCTTTTCAATTTTTTCGTCGTTTTTCAGTTTGCCTTTATTTTTTTCATTGTCGTCTATAATACTGGTGTCGTACAAAGTGGCTCGCATTTTAGAAGAGAAAGGGGTGACAAATTTAGCTACATTCTACTTGGGAAAAACCGAACTAGAAAGGGGAAAAAAAAGTCTTTATTAATATACCAAACAAATTGACCAAAATTATGCTTTGTTTGCCCCTGACTGTGGTTCTCTGTCTCTAGTGCTGCGGTTCCTTCTGTCTCGGGCTTCTGTTCGGTTGGTGGTAGTCCATTAATCTTCTTCAATGAAGCAGTTTTGATGAGATGATTGTAGCTTCCCTTCTCCTTGAATAACTAAGAAAAATGGTGTTTGCAGTGAAGAATTCCATCCAAAGCGGCATAAGATGAGGTTGTCAAGAAGCAACCCCCATGAGAACACCTAAAGCATGACTTGTGGTTGAATTCTCCCTCCATAGTAACCTAAAACAAAACCGAAAAAAAAAAGTTTCTCATAAGTTTTTTCATTGTCTCAGTGCAAAAATCACAATAAAATTCTCATCACCATCACACCATAGGTTACAAGGATCACATTTTGTTCTTACTATATATGAACGAATATTTGTGACTACTGTTGGTAAAAAGCGTTTAAGTCCATTTTACACATTAGACTCACGTTTTATTAGTTGTAGTGATAAATATTTTATTAAAACAATAAAATATTTTTCATTAAAAAAAAACTTAAAGGCTTGCAATCCTAGAGATACGTGTGAACCCTACTCCTAGTTATATGTGTAGAATATTAAACAAGAAAATAAAATATAGAACAAGAAAATAAGAGATTTAACATGATTTGACAACATGTCTAAATCCACATACTAGGAAGAGAAAGAGAATTCATTAGTAAGGAGCAATATAAATGGGCTCCACATAAATATACATTACAAAGCACGTAAACGGTTAGTTTACCTAAAACTAAAACAAGACAAATTTCTAATATAAAGATAACTACAAATAAAGTCAAAACTATAATAAGGATACCTTCCCTAATAATATATGGAGATGGGGCTCACAATGCCCTTAGCTCTGTTATTTTTATAATGAGCATCATCAATTTCACCAACGTATACGCTCTCATAAATTATGTATCTATAGGTTAATATATTATACTTTCTTTGGCACAATATTTTGTCATATTGATAATATTATAGGGGAGATTACAAGACTTCTCCAATGGATATACTGTTTTGGTGCAGACTGCACATTTGTCCTGAGTTCCAGAGAACAAGGAGGAGAGCTTGCTTGGGGCCCTGGTCTGAGAAAAAAGGGAAAAAAAATATTATCAGAGAGAGATTGTAGAATATATAATATATGTATATACATGTATGTATATGTCTAGCACACGGCAACAATAGACCAAAATGAAAGCAGGAATATGTGTATGTAACTTACCAGCTGCTCGTTTTGTGGCTTTCCACCTGATTAGCCAACTTGGTAGAGAAACATAGTTCAGCACTTTTATTTTATGATATGAGAAGAAAATTGAGTACAGTTATCAGTCAAGTCACAGGGGTATTTTTTTGCATTTGAATTTCTTGGTGTAACTTCCAGTCTCCTTGAAAAGTTGCTCAAAGTGGGGTTTGCAGTACAAGACTCCATCCATAGAGGAATAGTTACTTATCTGCATAAAATATATGCCATCATATAACAATATATCCTCCAATCTTAATTATTTCCCATTTATTCATTTATTCATACTTATTTTAGAATAAATGTTATATGGCATCTTACAAAGAGGATTTTGTATCAATGGGAAAAATCTGAAAACAGGTTTAAAAAAAAAAAAAACACTCAAACTAACACAAAATATCACTTCCAAAATCTTTAACCTGAATTATGAAAGAGGAATGAGATTTATTTCCCTATCTCAAATGACTTGGTATAGAGATTAATTTGGGGACCAATTCCAGTTACAAAGTTGAAATTGCATTTTATCTTTCTGGTCCCTTTAGAAACCCCACTTTGACTCTAAAAATAGAGAAACAAAGGTAGAGAAAAAAAATAATAATTATTATAAAATAAAAGATGTGGGCATATATTTGTATGAAGCTTTTTTGATGGGAACCTCCAGGTGGTGTATGTTTTAAAACTGATAGATTTAGCTAGAAATTATTTTTTTCCTATAAATTTGACGGCTAAAAAGCAAATACTCAATATGATTAGTACGTTTTTAGATTCCTACCAAAAAAGTTATCATATTTGTATCATTCATACCACAAGAAGGCCATCGCAGTGAGTGCATTTGAAGCAGTTCTTGTGATAAACGACACCATCAGCTGATAACACATCAATGAAATGGACAGTCTTCTCACAGGCCTTGCATTTCTGTTGGGTCCCACCGAACGTCATTTTTCTTTATATCTCTTGTAAAAGATGGATAAAACTTCTACAAAAGATGAAACGTTCTGTGAGAAACCTCAAGAGGAGTTTCTATTCTCTTGTCTCAGAAATTGAGATATAATTGTGAATGAACTCTAGAAGTAACTTGATGGCAAACCTATTCTTTTTACTTGTGAATTGAACACCAAAGGTTAATTAGAGGTCCAAAATGAAATCGATTAATTAGTCGTCAAAGATAATTTGCTGACATGTGGATGGGATTTCCACATTTCCTTAATTTTAGGACTTACCCAGAAATTTATAGCATTAATATCTTAATCAACTAATTTGGAGTTTACACATGAGAGATTGGCATTGTTTTGACAAGGTCTTTTCAAAAATAGTACATAGGTAAATCCACTCAATATCTTGTCCCTTTTTTAACTAATTGTCGTATGTCAAAATACAAGGCAAAAATTAAAATTACCATATATATACATATATATATATATATGTCTATATATATCCAGATAAGATGCCTGAAATGAAGGCAATCGATTGCGCCATGCTATGTTTGATAGGATAGAAAAAGAGAAGGAAGGCAGAGGGGAATCGATAGTTGGATGGAGAATGATAGAGTAGCTTATTTGGCAAAATGATAGAGTAGCTTATTTGGTAAAGAAAGAAAAGAAAAGACAGGAATGAAAAATAAGATGGATAAAAAATGGAAGAGGGTCCCACCGATTTTAGTGCTTTAAAGGTTTGATGGATTTTTGAGTGGAAACTTTATACTAAACAATGATAATTAAAATTAGTCTTGTGTCTTAATTAAAGTAAAATAATATACGTAGATAAACAAAATAGTCATTATACAAAACAAAAGGGAAAATGACGATAATAAGAGTAAATTGCATTGTTGCACTTAAATTATATGGTTTTTGCATAATACATTTTAAACTTTTAATCTTGACAAAATACACCATCAATTTTGATATTATTAGCAATTGAGGTCTAATAACAAACGAGCGTTAAAAAGCATGGATAATTTTTGTCACAGATTCATACATGGGTTGTTTTAAGGATAAAACTCATTATTTTAAGAAAAAATTTGAAGCTTGAACACGTGAAAAGAATACTAGGGCTGTACAAAAACTGCCCCGCACCAGCTAACCGCCTGCACCCGCGCCCGCCCATCTCAAAAAAAGAGAGTTTACGTTAGCAACCTACTGGCGCGTGGGTTGAACCCGCCCACTAATATATTCAGGTGGACGGATTTGGTTTTAAGTTTTTAAGGGTGGGTTCAACCCGCACCCACCTGCCTATATATTTAAAAAAAAAAACTTATCATTTATTTAATTTTGTTCTTATTTTAGAGATGATTGAACAATTCAACATTTCAAACCCGGGCTCGGCTGCCTCTTGACATATTGGAAACTGGAAATTTTCCTATTATTTTGTGAAGTGATCAAAATTCAAATCAAGTAAGTTAGTAGAGAAAGCCTTAAAAAGAAAAGAACACTTGACTTTGTTCATCGTTTCATTTATAGCATTATATTATTTTCGAACCTAATGAATAAGCTTTAATCTTTATAGACTCTTCACTTGTTCATCTTTTTTTTTTTTGTAGTTGATGTTTCTTGTTTCAATGAATGATTATGTTTCTTAATTTGTACTTTTGAATATGGTCATTGTCTTTAGGCATCAAACTTGCTTGTTGTTGGGAATGCTTTATGTATTATCATCTTATATTTTCTACAAATTTTCTTCACTTTCTAAAAAAAAGTCCAAAAAATTACATTGGACAATAGCATAGGTCTTAACGGCCTCAACCCGCCCGCACCCGCCCGCAACCACCCAAAACCAAACCGAAACCACCCGCCATGTGGTGGGCGGTTTGCGGGTTGGTTAATCGTCAACCCGCCATCCAAAAAAACCACACCGCACCCGCCCAAAAACCATTAAACCGCCCACCGTTCACCCCTAAAGAATACCAAATAAAAAATAAAAAAATAACTATTGGATCTTAATTGTCATTAATTTCAAAGTTCAAGGTGCATTTTGTCAAAATTAAAAATTCATGGTATATTATAAAAAAATTGAATAGTTCAGGGTGCAACAGTATGATTTACTCTGATGATAATTATAAACATCTTTTTTCCACCCTTAAGAAAAAAAAAATCATTGTGTATTTGCATGTATAGCCTAGCGGTAAAACCATACCCGACTCTACCATGAGATAAAGAGTTTGAATTCCTTCACCCTTGAGTTCATACACACACACACACACACACTGTAATGACCAGAAAAATTTATTAATAAAACCTAATATTTAATTGGGTTTAATTAATGAATTTATCCTTAAAAATTGTAATTTTTGTAAAATTAAGATAATATAAATAATAAACCGTATTAAATAGAAATTTCACTGTAATGTGATGCAATATTAGATATTTTTAATACAAATTTTATGAGTTTAATTACTCAAAAATTTGTAAATAATATCCATAAAATGAATTTTATATCACAATTAATTATAAAATTGTGATACAAATACATAGGTACTTAGAACACAAATATGATATAGAGTCCACCGAGACCTAACCCGGTGTACAAAAGAGGCCGATATAGTATAGGTATACTGCTAAGTGAAAACACAGATATAGAAAAAGTTACGTTTAGCCTCTAAAAGAGAACCAAAGGTAAGGAAAGTAGTTTACACAGTCTAAGGATATGAGATGGCACTGATTCGACCACGACAGTATAGAAAAAATACTGTGTGATGAAAAATTACACAGTATAAATTTTTAACTTTACAAAGTAGACACTCCTTGGCTTTCTATTGGGCCACATGTCTATAAAGGTGGCCTAATCACATTGTGCCACCTAGGAGTATACTCATGGATTACCATGAGTCATCAAAAAGGGATAAGAAGCATTAAATGCATGTTTATCACAAATTTTCTTTCTTCATCTTCCTCCCATACTTGGCAACCATTGAAGGACTCTCTCAAAAAAATTTCTCAAGCCCAAAATTTTGCAAAAACAGACCCACTTAAATTCAAGAGGCAAGATTCAAGGAATTTTTACAAGCTTTAAGGTAAAAACCTAAACTTTTTAAGCGTTTTTATGGTTTTTCTTGGGGGAAAAGAAAGGAAACTAATTTATGGTATTTTTGCATGGAAGTGGCATCTAAGAAGGAGACCTAAAGGAGTCTTGGAAGGGTAAAAATAAAAAAAAAATAAAAAGTGTTATTTGGGGTAAGTTTTGATTTTAAAGTTTTGAAATTTTATGATTTTTGTTTTTGATTTTTATTTTCTCAAAAGCATATGGGTTCTTGAATTAGTTTTGGTTGAAACCCATGGAAATATGAATTATGGCTGGTTGAGAATGTGAAAATTGAGGTTTAAATGTTGAAAATGATAGTTTGTGTAAAAAGTGTTATTTTGCAATTTTAGTGCTAGTTTTTCAAAAGTGTTGCTTGATGTGATAAATGATTCCAACAAAGGTTGAATTTGTTTAGACAGGGGTAGATTTACAGTTTTAAAACAGATTTTCACCAAAATACCCTAAGGACTAAATTGAAAGAAAAAGTTTTCCTTCGACAGATTTGAAAAACACCCAAAAATACCCCTGTACAGTGAGATTTTGGGAAAGGTTAAAACACAAAAGCTGTAGATCTTGACGAAACTAATAGGCTACATAGACGATTGGTCAAAAAACTCAACCGGTTGTGAGTTTTTTATTTTTCAAGAATTTATCAAAAGTGAAAAATGTTAAAATGGTAAAAATGTTATTTTTAAAAATGATTTAAGGTATGCTACCTTGAGTAAAAATGTTCCTTTTGAAAAATAGGACATTTTGATGTGAAGAGTTAAATTTTAGTCTCAGAGGAAAAAATTGTCATTTTTGCCTAAATAACTCGAACTGCTTTGAAATGTTCCAAATAAAAAAAGAATGGTTAGAAAGCTTCCCACCCTTCATTCGAAATAATAAGGTAAAGTTAGATAGAAATAAGAAAACCAGTAGTTCTTAGAGTTGTATATAGTGATGCACTTCAATTTATTAACTAACGGATGTTTTGTATCGAAACATAGTGAAATTTGGCTAATGGCTTTGTAATTGACCAACAGGATCCTAGGAGTCTAGGAGAAGGGAAATCGAGGTTGAGTTGCCCAACATTCAAATTAAGTAAGTACCCATCTCACCTACAGTATGAACTTATAGGCGTAGAGTGTGAAATATGTATATGTATACCTGTGTGTATATCAAGGTATATACTTGTATGTATGCAATGGCATGAGTATTTATAAATATGAAGGTGTATACTTGTGAGTATACGGAATAGATACCTGAGTGTATATTATGACATGTACCTGAGTGTATATGATGATGTGTACCTGTGTGTATATTATGTTAAGTACCTGTGAGTACATTATGCCATATACCTATATGTATATTAATGTATATCAGTGTGTATATAAAGTATGTACCTGTGTGTACTATGCCGCACAAGAGCATTTATGTTATATATAACATGTGATCATCACTTTATGCATGGTATAATAACTATAATAAGTGACTTGGTAAGCAAATCACCAAAAGTTAAGAAAAGTGTCATACCGACTCTTGACTCAAGGGGAGTTTAAGGATTACAGTATGGTCACGGTGTTACGTAGACCTAACTGTGCAATGATACGAACACTTGGGCCCTAGTTAAAGATAAAAGATGATAATGATAAGGAAGGATTATAAGAAAGCATAATGAGATCATGCATTTTATTAAGCATAATGAGATCATGCATTTTATTGAATGTGCATGTGGGTTTATATGAGACTTACTAGATGTAAGTGCATTGAGTATTTTATCCTGCAGGTATTCCGATGAAAAAAGTCAGAGTAATTCTATTGATGAGCTGACAGAGGGATAAACAGTGTGCAGACTGGGTATGGTTTTCGTCGCAGTATGTTTCCGCTGTATTGTATTTTAAGATATTTTGAAAGTAATGTTTGATAAACTATATTGCAAAGGAAAGTTGGTATTGTAAATACAAGTATATATTTGTATTTCAGAAATTATTAGACCGGTATATGTAAAATATTTATTTAAAAAGAATTTTCTAAATTTTTGTTTATTAGTAAGTAAGAAAAAGATTTATCACAACTCATAAAGGCGCGTTGTGACACACATATCATTGTTCATGCGTTTTTTATTTAGCCGTTACTTCCCTGGGTTAAGTTGTTTGCATTTTCGCTTCTTATGTCAATATTGATATCACACATGGACATGTTTTTTCAAATAAAATAAAACTAAATTAAATGAAGTACTAACAAATTAATAAAACCAATAGAGAGTTATACACAAAAACAAAATCATATCATAAGACAAATAAAGTCTAGAAATCCAACTCCAAATTTCTGCAGACAAAATAAAGACAAGATAAAATTTAAAGACAAACTAAACGTAGGAACTTATTTCTGTTTGCTTTCTTCTTCTTCCTTTTTCTTGAAAAGTTTAGCTCCCAAAGCATCCGAGCAATTTCTTTGGGGTAAACCCAGAAGCCCGGAATTTGGCAGCTGTCTCCTCCACCTTAAGGCATTCTTCTCTTCTATTTGCTTCAACCAATGCCCTTTTCTCTTCAGCTAGCTTGTGGACTTCAGCCACTTTGTTCTTCATTTTCTCTGTATACTCTGCTCTCTTCTTTTCCAACTTTTCCTGTCATATTGATCATGTCCAAATTGGGTTGAGAAACATGTCACTTTTTTATACAGCGAGGGCCTATAGCCCCCGCTTAGGCCTATAGGCCCCCGCTTTTACTTATAAGAAATGAAACTATTAAGATTCAAATCTTAATAAACACATGTACACACCCAACCATTTGAGCCAAAGATATCATAACAATAAAAAAAACGTTAGTTAAGAAAATCCAAGAAGTTTTTTTTAACTTTTTTTTTTTTTTTTTTTACCTCAATTGCCCGGAGTTCTGCCTCCACAGCAGCCCTCTTGCTGTTCTCCCATGCCTCAACAGCAGACAACTTTTTATACGCCCTGCGCAATAGTAAAACAAAAACATAACCTCATTGTTAAGAAGATGAATACTTGTACCAAGCCTCGTAAATTGTCGAACCTCGTAAATTCTTGCAAATTTTAATCTCTTAAATCACTAGATCAGACGAAAAAAAAATGATATCGAATTAAGATGTCGCTTACTTGTTCTCAGCTTTAGTCTTTTCGCTTTCTTCCCATGCTTTAATTAAGGCGAGCCTTTTCTCGGTTTCAACTCGGGCAAGCGCAGCATCTAAAATTTTTTTTTAAAAAAATTGCAGAAACTTGTTTGCATTGCCTCTCTTATGTCCAAATTATACATATGAAAAGAAATAGAAGCATTATTTATATATTATTAATTACCCCTGTCAATTGAACCCTCTTGATTTTTCTCAACAACAGGATCTGCAATTTCTGTGGTAATTTAGATTAAAAATCAAAGTGTAAGAAAAAAAAAAATTTGTAAATTGAAGATAACATTAATTATTGGAATGGAAACAATTTAAACACAATAACTTCAACACTCATAAAGAATATTGAAAACAATGCTAGCTCAATTGTGAACCAGAGTGTTAATTTACATAATTCTTTGTGTAGCACAAGTTTAATGGCTTTCATTTTGAAGTAATAACATTGTTTTCAGCGCCATAAAAAATAGGAAAATACAAAATAAATAATAGGAATTAGTGTTAATAAAAGACTAATTTAGAAAGCATTTAAATGTTCATGGAAATGAGACCTTTTTCATTAAAAAAAAAAAAAAAAAAGAAGAAATGTGACCTTTTTTTTTTTGTTACTTTCTCAGATTCCGTAAGGAATAAGACCCCATAGTTCTTTTTCATTCTCAATCTGGCTAATGGGCTCCACTCATAATCATGAGTCTGTAACTTTTATGTTGTATTATTCCAGAAATTTTAAAGAAAAAAAGAGAAGAAAAGAAAACATTCTCTTTAAAAAGTACAATAATAATATTCCAGCGCAAAAAAAGTACAAATAATGGTAATAACCAAAAAAAAAAAAAAGAGAGAGCAAAACTCATTCTACTTCACCAGATGAACAATTTATTTTCTTTTTTGTTTCTGGGTTTTTCAGTAAATAACAAAACATTTCAAACATCAAAAGAAAATTTTACTCAATTCTCTTCCTAGTTATAATCTTGAAGAACTAACCAGCCAAATAGATCTAGTACTAACAAGAAAAAATTTCTCCTTGGCAGAAGAATATGAAACCAAACACAATAATATGTGTGTGTGTGTAGAGAGAGAGAGAGAGAGAGTTACTTTGAACAATTGCAGGAGCAGCATTCTCTTGAGGAACTGGGGTCACACTCTTCTTCACCCCAGCAAGATCCTTCTCAGCTCCTTCTTTTTCTTGATCTTTTTCTTCTTCTAATTTCTTGTCCACAACCTTACGGTCCTCCTGATCGTCATGATCTGTTGCTGCTGGTAATGGTGGAGTTGCAGGCACAGGATCAGGAGTTGGAGTTTCAGTTTCAGTTGCTTTCTTTGGTTCCTCCTCCCCCATAACGTAGTCCTTTAGCTTAGCCACTGTTACAGACGCACAAAGAAAAACTAGTACTTCGGCTCAAGAAAAAATAAATAAAACACAAAAATTGTCAACAAAATTAACCACGCAACTCCGAGTTTGGACAAAAGTTATATTGGAGAAGTGATGATTACAAGAAAAATAAAAGGGAATTTTTTTTGTGGGTATATATATATGTATATGTATATGTATATGTATATATGTATATATGTGTGTGTGTGTGTGTGTGTATTCTGGAAATAGCTGGTTTTGGGTGTTGGTAAGCACAAAAAGAAACAGAAGGAGAGGTTTTTTGGTTGTGGCTAAATGGCAAGAAGAGATATGTATTGTCATATATTATTATAAAAATATGAGTGTGTGTGTAAATATATTTTAATATGATACGGGCCTTCTTTAGGCATTCCCCATAAAGGTAAAGTCATTTACACTATCAGTTTCTTTGACCTTGTGAGGATAATTAATTAAAATATGATTAGATTAGACAAACCAAAATAGAAGGGTATGGTTTGCTTAAGGAATACTCCTTAATATTATTTTTCTTCCTTGCATGTGCTGGCCCAATCATTGGCCGCTATGTGGCACTTATTGGTTTGAAGCCAGCTCAGCAACGTCCAGAGCATTCTCTGCTGACTTGTTTTCCTTTTATGTAAAATATTAAAGTCCTTTGGTATTATTTTTAAAATAAGTAAAAGTATTTTTATTTTAAAAAAATAAAAATTTTTTAAGAATTATATTGAGTGTATTTTTAAAATTTTTGCTTTAAAAAAAATCCAAAAACATTTTTAAAAATTCTGAGAACAAAAACAAATAGGATTAATATTATAACTTGTAGATTGAGGAATTTTTCCTGACAAGTGAATTTATAACTTGCATGCATGTATGTCCTAAAATATTAGAAGATTATGTATTTATCTACATATAATATACAAGACATTCTAATTACTCTTAATAAATAGCATGAATATTGCTAATAAAAGCTAAGCCTGATCCTAAAATTCTTTCTTTTTTTTTTCTTTTTATCTTTGTCTTAAACTCTGATAATTTATTCCATTGGGAGAAAGATTTCTCTTAATAGAACCATTTCCGATAAGATATTTTCTTATATTGTTGTCTAATTATGTTTTCGTATTGATTAAATATATGTCCGATTAGATTTCATTCTACAATGCTTGAATCAATAGTTTAAATGATTTGTTTGTTATGTCAATCTTAAAATTTATCTCATATCTACAATTATAATGTTTATTTCAGTTAAATAAAAGTCTCTATATATATACATGCGTTACATGGTTTTTGGTTTTGAGCGTTAGACTTTGGATACTATACTAAAATCTAAAATCTAGTAGTCCCAAACCCAATCTTAGAAGTTATTCCCATTCTTGAAGTTATACGTTCAAACTTCATAGGGTGGCCATTATGCCACACCTCTCATTGCTTGATGAGAATCATGAAGAAGTTTCCTAAGTACCATTCCATGCCACGTGGCAATTGGTAAAGCCCTATCTATTTTTCTACCCTTAACCAAAAAAAATAAATAAAAATCACTTGCTCCCTTCATAAGGACATAAAACAAGAAACATAAGGAAATTGAACCTTTTTGGTCTCTTTGGTTTTTGTAAGGCCCTTCAAGTTGACAAAATTTCATCATTTTTGAGAGGACCTTTAGAACCACCATGGTACCAAGATTCAAAGATATCAGGAATTTCCATGAATCTCAAAGTGAAGAAAGAGGAAGGACATTTCTAATTTTCTTGGATGATCGGTATTGATTACCTAAATTTATTGCGAAAAGGGAATACTCGGAAATCATGTTGTAATAGTCCATAAAACCAATTATTGATTTATTACTTCTTACTCTTTCCAAATTGCAAAAGTCATTGTGTAATCAATTACCATGACCATGAAAAAGCTTATACTCTTTTTAATTTTTTCCAATATCATTTTAAGAGATATTTCCTTCTTCTTTTTTTTTTGTTTGAATGGGAGTAATTTCAAAATTACATGTTTTAGAATGGGAGTTATTAACATGGCCCGTTAGCTTGTAGAGAGAATATTTCAAGAATTCGCCACTGAACCAGCCTGGGCAAACCGCAGCAAAACAGGCAACTGGCAAAAGCTTTTCTTTTTTCTTTCATTCTTTCAAGCCTGCGTCACACATGCTTGTTAAAGCTGCACTTCTTTACAAGCTTTTTTGCTCTCAGAAAAAAAAAAAAATACATAATAGACTTCCAAATTCTCTTCACGCTGACACACAGGAATTTTTCAGGATTTTTTCCTCTAATAGGGTGTTTAGAGCATTGATTCAAACTCAAACAATATAACGCTATTATTTGCTACTATGTAAAGCAAAATTGAGTTATTTTACAAAGCTATCGCATGGTATAGTTTTTGAATTAATTGGTTGAAATCAATACTCCCAAACACCTTATAAATCAAGGACTTGTTTGGTTTATGGATTCGAAATGTGGTGGTTTAAATTTTGGAGAATTTTCATAAATACCATTTCTTGAAAATTAGTTTTTATAAATACCACAAATGTTTTAGTGTGGTAAAATTTAAACATATAATATACGTGGTAGTGTGGTATAACTTTTTTTGGTGTGATACGAATAGACAGATTTTAAAGGTCTGGCAAAACATGTGATTTTCTCTTGAATTTTTATAATGTGTTAAAATGGGGAAGTGTGAAAAAGATAGTTTAAACTTTTTTAAACCAATTGAAAATGGGGATAAATCCTAAATTGAAAGGGTTTTTTTCTTTTTTCTTTTTTCAAAACACCAGATCAAATTGTTTGAACTAAGTCTTAAAACACTATCTCAAAGATTGGTTCATTTAAACTTTGTGGTTCAAACAAGTTGAACCAATAGCCAAATGGGATCCTATTTATTTGTTTTAGCAAACTATGGAGTACGTAGTGAGTTCGTTTTTTAGATTATTAATTCCTTTTAAAAGTTTAATTAATTATTGTTTAACAACATATTTATGTGTGTTAATTAAGCAAAGGCAAGACCCAGCCTTCAAATTACAATTACAAGGCTAAAAAAAAAAAATCTATTGCCCCTCATAACTTCTGAATCAAGAACTAATTTAAGCAAATAGTTGGAGACAATTGCTGATCTTGATTAACGCTTCTAAAGGTTTTTGAATTTTTTTTTAAACCCTGGTCTCCTTTTATCCACAAAAACGTAATTATTCAACATGTATATGTATATGTGTGTGTGTGTGTGTGTGTATATATATATATATATCCTTATCGCGGGAATCAGAAGCAGGATCTTTGTTACGCATGCAAATTCTGCTTTAAGGTGAGAAATGGTGAAGGTATGGTATATGTATGCCAGTTGCCAGATGATTATTACGCATCCTGCAAAGTGACACTTCAAAAGGGCATTTCTTAGTTGTCAAAATGATGCAAAAGTCCTACATCATCATCATCATCACTGTGGCTGAAGATCGTCCCCCTTAACAGCTAGCAAAGAATCAAAATGAAAGAGAGAAAAAGAAAATAGAAGATTTAGTTTTACGCATAGTAGGTTTTCTGTTTTGAGCCATCACATTTGTATCAAATTATATCAATTTTATATTTTGTTTTGTTTCGATATGATTTTGACAAAATCTAATATTTAAAAATATACATCGTAAAACTATTACCATCTATTAATATTCTACATAACTTTTATATTTATATGATTAAATTGTCATCTTTTTTAATATAATGTACTTTGATTGTACAAAAACTATGCTACATTAATAGGACATATATATATCTTAGTGCATTGGGTAATGCAGTTAAAGCCAAAAGTTGAAACTAATTTATTGTAGCATGTAAGAGATTTACACTGTAACAATTAGAACTATATAGTTAGAACAATTCTGTCAAACATTTTTTTCTTTACATATATATATATATATATATATATATATATATGGGTTTTTCTATAGTCCTTCTAGAGGGACCGCTCCTCAAACATAATGCAGAAGTAAAAGGCATAAAATGATGGTAATTGAATACAATATTAGCCATGAAGTTGCTTGACATAAATTTTGGATGGTTGATTTCTTGCTGAATAGACATTGAAAATGTATAATAGTCTTTGGATGACTAAATATCTTTTTGTTACGTCAATTGAACATTTTTTTTTCAAGTCAATAATATTGAGGTGGCCCTAGAATGAAAGGCATTAGCCTGTGCCCCATCACGGCAATCGAATAAAGAGAGGCTGGAGTGGTTGGTCATCTGCCATATATGCAAATTATTGAATTGAATGAGAAATAAATGATAAATTCAATGATAATATTTCCTTGATAACACACTTTGCAAATGTAGGAAGTGTCCTCCGCATGATTCCCTAGTTGAGTTCAATAACTTTTAGGATGAACTTAATTTTTCTCTCCTTTTTTACTCAATAATGTAGAACATTTGTGTACTTCTTTTCTATTCATTTTCCTTTTTGGGGTTTTAGAACATTTAACCTTAAATTTTATGGTATTTAAACTTTTTTTTCGTAGCAATTAAATCTTTAAACTTAGCTAAGTGTAGTAATTAAACCCTTAATCACACACATTAATTTGTCAAGACTAAAATAGAAAACAAATATCATGTGAGGCGCACATGATCCATTTAGAAGGAAAAGGCGGAATTTCGAGTACTATAATAATTAGCATATTCATAAAAACCAACAAAATTATTAAAAAAATAATTAGCAATAATATATTTTTTAGTTCTTTTTTTTTTTCTACAAATTGATTCTTATTAAAAACATAGAAGGAGCATAGGTGTTCTGAATGGGCCATATGCATCTGAATTCTCACATGATTATTTTCAATCCTAATTTTAAAGAAAGTTTGTGATTAATATTTAATTGAGACATTTTTTTTAAGTTTAAAGATTCAATTACCACGAAAAAAAAGTTTAAAAACTACATTGTGAAAATATAAAAAATTTAAGGGACAAATATGTCAAAACTTTTCTTATTTTAATGGAGAGTATTTGGGTGATTTTTTTTAGCATTATTTATTATTATTTTTCAATGAAACATAATCTTGTATCAATCTTTAGATCCATGGCTGAATCCTATGGGCATAGAGATTCTGGTGGGATTCTCAAAGTGTTTGGTTCTTGGAAAGGATTATGGGAATTGGGAAAAAAAATCTATAATACAAATTTGGTCATAAATCACTTTCTGATTTATACTTTGTCGCAAGAAATGGTTGTGTTTATGTCCCCACCAATGTCACACCGAAAGGCCTAGCCCACCGTAAGTGTATGTAAGTCACCCACGGTTTGAGCATAAACTAACTAAAAATTAATATCTTTGAAAACATTCAGAAAAAAATTAAAAATAAAAAAAAAACCTAATTTCGTTGCTTTCATACTGCTTTTCTGAGTTTCTCAAACGTGATAAAGGCTTAAATCATGGATTCAACTAATGTCCCCTCTTACACTATCACATAGCTAGTCAAATGGTCAACTTTTCCCCATCCAATCAAATTTAAAGGCATATACAAAAAAGATAAATCATATTATAACCGTAATATTCCCTGTCCAATTTTAATATTTTAAATAAGATGTCTAATCAATTTTTTTAAAATAATATTTAACTATCTTTTATATGTTTTTGTTAAATCATATGCCATAATATGATTAATTAGACATTATTTAAGACCTAAAAATTAAACAAAAGATTTAAGTTCATATTCTATGGATTAGTACTGCTCTTTCTTTTTTTCATCATAACTAATGGGTTTGTTTTCTACCTTTTGTCTGATCCAAAAGATAAAAGAATGCTTTTACCCTGTATATGGTGGTAATTATAAACTGTCTTATCTTTACTGATTAAATTACTTGACCCCTTTATACAAAGAATAATTGTTTGGCCCTTTTTCCCCTAAGACTAAGCGACGAAAGACATGCTTTGGACTTGGAGACTTGAAAACTCTGAAATGTTTACCCAACTGACCAGATATCACATGCTTCGTCTTCTATATTTGTTCCCATATTCACTACTTGACGTCCACATATATATATATATATATATATATATATATATATATATATATATTATAGTCACTACAATCTGGAGACCTTTTGACACGTGTCATGTGGTATATATATATATTTTTCTTTTCTTTCTTTCTTCTTGGAGGGGTGTAACGTGGTATATCTTCATGATGGTAATTATACAAACACATATACATGATGGTATTGTATGCTTTCTTTTTTCTTTTTCTTTTTTTTAATTTTCCTTTTTCCTTTTTCCTTTTTCCTTTTTCCTTAGTAGTGCTTGCTACAAATTAAGCACTCGTTCTCACTGGCAAATGATGCAATAATTATAATCCATGGAAAATATGATCCTAGTGCCTGTGGTTTTACGTTTTATCAAATTGGTACAGGGAGTTTCGCATATATAGTACAATAATATTATGTTTACATATAATATATATAGTGTTTGGCAATGTTGTATACTACAGTGTATAGTAAAAGTATATTATAGTGTAAAATTCTCATATATTATAATAAAACCTCTTCAATTTTTAGTTTTGACTGTATTGTTAAACACACTGATAAAGCAAAACAACTAAGAAGCAAAAAAATAAAATAAAATAAAATAAAATAAAACACATGAAAAAAATGGAATATTAATGAAATTCAAACAATTAGGTCACAGTGACAGGAAACAGAAAGATGTTGCTGTTTCACTTTCAGCCTCATTGCAACACTCGTCTAGAGGGGGGGGGGGGGGAAACTTGTGTACCTTTACACATGTTCCCTTTGGACTATCACATGCAAGCACAGAGCAAACAACAAAGCTTTTCCGAAAACCAAGTATCTGCTTCTTGGAAACTTCATTACAGCCATTAATCACTTGTACCACTACTTTTTTTTTTGGCTGTTTTGAATAAAAACATGGGGTAAACTTAAAAACGCCCATGGTATATCTATACATCATACATATATATATATATATATATATATATATGATGTGTCCTTCTTTCTCTTCATGATCTTCCCTATAAATATTCTTATTTTCCCACATTTGGGTTTCCCTAAATTGTGTAACTTGTCTCGGCTTTGCATTCACCATAGCTTTTTTCTAAAACCCCATTATTTTTGGGCCATCATATCATTCGGGAATAAATAGAATATTATAAATATTATCATATATATATATATATGGATGTGTTTATTCCCGAAGAGTATGTTATTAGGCGGAGGATGGAAAGAAAAGCGGCTTCAGGAGGTGAAAAGATCAGCACTTCCAAAACGACGTCGGATTCTGGGAGCTGCAATAAGATTCAGATTAAGGAGATTAATAAAGCTCGGCCACAATCTTTTGGGGCAGACAATAAGTTTTTGGTCTCTGGAACAGGGCTTAGTGAGAACAATATTGTTTTTAGCTGTTTCTCAGCCTAGTTAATGTGGGTTGCCTAGTTCAGTTATCTATGAATTTTGTGTAGATTTTTTTTTTCCCTTTTTTGTTGTTGGGTGTTTTAAAAGGTTATTATATGCTTATTGTAAGACCACTTTAAAGAGCACCACTGGAAAAAATGGCTATGGGGGCATTTTACTATTGTATTAATGAGGATATTATATATGTACATAAAGATTAAGGTTTTTTGAGTTTTTTTTTTTTTTAATGAATCCGCTGAATTAGAAGAATATCAGTTTTAAAGAATTATTATTAAAATATGCCATTTCTTGAAAAATAAATTAAACTGAATTGACATATAAAAATAGTAAGAGTAAATATTTAAAAGAGAAAACTACATTTAATGAAAATTCTTCTTAAAGAGAAAATTGCATGGTATTCATGATTAATCGTGTACTGGGCGTGACAAATGAATTCTCAGCAGCCAACGTTTGTTCTGTTCTTAATTGGGCCTGGACCATAGCAGCCAGCAAGCTTTCGGCCACATTCCTATCAACTGTTTTAGTTCTAATTACAGGATAAAGCAAAATATATAAATGCAAAATGTTATCATTTTGTTATAATATATATATATATATTTATCATAAAATAATAGATTTGATATATTATTTTATTTTATGTTCAATGCATATTACTATTTAAAATGTCATATTTATCTTTTGTGATAATTATTAAACCTTAAAACTTGTAAAAGTAAACTTTTAATATTAAAAAAATTAAAAAGAAATAATGTTGTAATTATTAATGTAAAAAATTTAATCTACCAACTAATATGCATCAAATATTAATTTGTTGTATGTTAAATTTTATAGCAAATGTTGTAATTATTACAAATATAGCAAATTTGACGTTAACAAGGGCATTGCATTGGAGGGTTTTTTTTACATTTAAAATGCTACATTTGCTATTGACACATCAATTTAGCGTTGTATTTGAGATGCTCTTAGTCATCACTGTAAAAGGTAAAAAGTTGCTTCAAGTGTAAAGTTCTCGTATGTTACAGTTTTTAAACTTAAAACTTTAGTTCTAATTAAAGTGTCAAACGGATTCCAAGTGAAAATAGAGCAACAAATTTGATTTCTAAGGTATGATAAGACAACCATTCATATTAATGAGACTGAGATTAACATAAGATATAATTTTCTTGAAAATTTTTATTTGGATTCCATGTCATGCAAAGTTTTTAAATTTATAACGGTGAAGGATTTGAATTCTACACCTTAAAATGGAGTCAGTTGTAAATTTTAAATCTTGTGATAAACCATGCAAAGGTTAATACGCCATTATACTTTGATATTTTCACTTCAAGTTACTCGTTGAAGCTCAAAAAAATTGAAAAGGTCTAAAATATTAACAACAAAACGAAAAGTTTTTTTTAAGTGATAAGCGGCACAAAATGACCATTTTTCTTTACCAAAATTCCTCTCGATTCTATTGAATATAAGAAGAGATCTTTACTTTTATATTCTACATAAGAAAACTTTACCAACTCAATCAGCCGACACTTTAAATAGGTAAATATTTAGGGGATGTTAACTAACAAACCATAATAAACTGCTGTGACCCAATATATAGTATATATACACATACCTTTATATCTTCAAATTAACATAAACGATAAGTCGATTAAAATAACAACAAACTTCTTTATATGTATCCAAAACAACATATACGCACTGCCATACATATATGAGTATCTATATATATATATATATATATATATATCTATATATATATATGCATCAATACAAATATATAGAGAGACTATATGTATATATATTGAGAGAGAGAGAGAATGATCTAAGATTCCAAAACTGTTTCTCTTTCCACCGTAGCGATAAGAACCTGATCATTATCATCATGATCATGACCAGAGACGTGGTGAGGATGATCACAACACTTGGAGACCAAGCCCTCCAAGAAATCAAACAAATCAGTGGAAACAACAGCCCAAGCGACGTCGTCTTTGTGCACTATCCTTCTCTTTCCTTTTAGGGTCATTGTCCAAGATTTTTGGGTAATTTCCCTAATGAAGAGCTCACAGGCCTTGGCCAAAACTATAGGGGCCTCCCCAGATATCATCTTCACGTCCCCCACAGAGGTTGATGATGATCGTTTCATGATCTTCTTGATCCTCGCCAACGGCAACGAGTGGGTCCCACTTCCCCCTCCAAACCTTATTCCTGAGTATATCCCTGGTTGCCTCATATCAATCAATAAGGCGTTTGAAAATGTAGTGAGAATCACAAGTTAGAAAAAAAAAATTGTAACACATGTAAAAAATACTGTAGAAAAGTTGGTTGGAACATAACACATGTAAAAAATACTATAGAAAAGTTGGTTGGAACTGCAATTTACGATTTGAACGGTGTTTTCTAACAACCTATAATTTTGACTAGAAGTGGTACTTGCAATCGCTTAATGTTATGTATTTGTGTTGTTGTGAAAAATGCGCTTGTATATATAATAAGATTAATGTCATAGTAGGGCCGGCCAAGCCTGCTTAAGCCGGCTTAATCCAGTCATTAGTTATTAATATAATCTTTTTTGTTATATGACTTTTCAAAATACATGCATGGTTGAATTGGTGAGGTGGTTGACTATGAAAAAAAGGACAATAAAAAAAAGAGAGTTAAATAATTAATATGGGTTTATTAAACTAGGGTTCGAAATGATAATTAAAGAATGAAGTTATATAAACATATTGGAAAATAAGAAAAAAAAAGTCAAGAGCACTATTGATTGGTGTAATATATTGTATGTTTCTGCTTAACTTCCTTGCGAATGATCTAAATAGGCGCTTCTTGAGAAGACGTCATTTGAAGATGTAATAGTGATCTTCACAATTATTGTGCATAGAGAAATGATCGTTGGAGACAAATTAATGATCACATGTATATATGATAGTGTCATAAATGCAAATATTCAAAACAAATTAAATTATTTCAACCATATGGGCTTGTATTTATTTAACTATTGGCTTAAGTCTAAATAGAAAATGTTAACAATATTCACGTTAGACGGTTGCATCTATATCGAATATATGGCTAGGTGGGTTAATTTCATGAGATACATATGGTTTAGCCGATAAAATGAAAAATTGTTTAATATATGTTAATATTATCAGTTATTATAGTCTGTTTTCTAGCATGACTTTTGTATTAACATTAATAAAATGTTTATATATATATATATATATATATATATATATGTCTATTATGTGGTATGGCTGCCAATATCATATAATAAACATATATATATATATATATATATATATATAAACAGACAGATAAATACATGTTTGTAAACATATATATGTTCATAATAAATAGATAAGTACATGTTTATATATATATATATATATTTATTACGTGGTATGGCTGCCAATACTCGATCAAATAAAATGCCCAACCTACAGTTTGACTGTAATATTATATTTATTCAACTTGGTTAGAATTGAGTTTAATATCTGTCTTGGTATTTAGAAAATGTTCCGTTGAGATTTGGTCTGACTTTATTATTTGTTTGAACTGATGCTTCAACCTCTATTGAATACATATAATTCATTTAGACCTCAGCCGAAAAGGAAAGGGAAAAAGAAGAAGAAGAAGAAGAAGAAGAATAAGAAAAACAGTAATATTACAATTGCATCTACATCATATAGGTGATGGTTGTCGAGGCATGAGTATAGACTGTGGATAAAAGGTCCCGAGAAATTTACCCTCTGTTTAATATACCGATTTGATTCTTCTGTTCAAACCATCCATAGTATAAAGCTATCAGCAGTTCTAACGTAAAACAAAATACAGCTATATTGTAAAGCTTTCACAGACTATAACTCTAAAATTTATTTTTTGATTCAAATTGGTTTGTCAAACGTCTAGAGATCTAAGCCACATTTTGATACCCATCCCACAAGTCACATTGTGTAACTTGGCAATGTTCAGGTGTGATGTCCATTGTACATCACTAGGCCCAAGCAATATACGGGTTCAGATAGCCAAAAGTCTCAGCATGTAAACTAGCCCGGAAAGAAAGAAGATTGATCCCAAATTTGTAACGCGTTTACTTGTCCCCGGAAGGGAGTTCAAAGGTTGTTTTTTAAGAAATAAGTAGCATATTTTTATGTATTTTTAAGGAATATAGATAAATAGTTAAAAATTTTGAAAATGATAGTAGATAGCAGTTTGTTTGGAATTTATTGAAATAAATCTTGTATTTTCTCTATCAAATTTGATAAATCCGAGTTTTTTACTTTATATATCTCGGATTTGTCCCACGATTGAATTTTATAAATGCACAATAAATTCAAGGTTTATCTATGATAAAAATTTCAAGATTTACTCTATTTATTCTTATAAAACCAATAAACGTCACTAGAGCACGTAACATCACATATGGAGTGCGTTTTCTTTCAAGTTTTATAGTTAGCGTCAATTGGGGCACTTTATAACACGTCATTAATTTAAGCTAATTTTCTAAACTTGAAGTTAATAGGAAAATTTGTTGATTAAAAAAAAAAGGCTTCAGGGAGAGAAGGCACCAACATCTCTATTTTAGAGTATTTTTTTGTTTATTTTGTTACTGTTTTTCATTTTTATTTTTGTTTTGTTTTGTTTTTGGTTCCTTTTCACAATCACAAGAATTGAAATCTCATCCCCTGGACAGATTGTCCTCCTTCCCCCATATAGACTTGTTGCTTTCATTCATTTTAGATCTCAAGATTTTCTTTTCTTTTCTTTTCTAGTCTTTCTTTTTTTCCCCCTAAATTCTTTGTTTTGCTTTTCCTCCACTTCTCACAAGTCACAAACTAAAACATTTCTATATTTAGAGATAGATTCATGTCTTGAAGTAGATGTATTCATTATTCATGACCCACCTAGCTAGTCAAAGAAAGCTAAAGAAAGGGATATCAAGATGAGCTAGCCTATTGCTTTAATGTTTTTCTCATCACGTGCCACCTATACACATTTGGCTGTCACCACTCCCTAGCACGTGGTTTCTTTCTTTCTTTCTTTTCTTTTCTTTTCTTTTCACTCTTCTTTTCTGTTTATGTAGATAAATATTGTATATAATACATGTATATATGTGACACTACTTTGCATCTATTCTTCTGAAATATACTCTCTTTTCCGGCTTCAAAGGAAGCAAAATGGGCCATAGCAGAATCATGAGAATTATAAGCAATGGAAGTCCTTCTTGGAAAGTTTTTCCTTGAACCCTTTTAATGATGTCCCTCTTGTGTGTGTGGAGAAGATATGATGGGATATTTAGAACTTTTAGACCGTCTTCACGTGAGCACTTTCTATTGCCTCTCATGTGTGCTGAGAAGCAAGAGGGATAAACAATTCACCATTGTGTGTATTTGAAATTAGCTCACTTCATCAAAGACTGAAAGTCCACTTAATTTCCTTGTGGTGAATACTCAGTATATTGTTTTTAACTAGAAAAATAAGGTGACTTGTGTAAAAGAGAAGTTGAATCTTTGCCCAATAATTAATCTAAGAACCACTAGTATAATAGAGACAATCCAACCAATCTTTGCAAATGGTGGAAATAAAAGAATGAAAGTCATTTTGATTGGGTGTTTGGGAGCAATGGTTTAAACTAATTTTGGTTAAAATTATTGTAACATATGAAAGCTTTACATATAGTGATTAATGAGATTGAATTTTTATCATAATATATCATTAATTGTTGTTGAAACATATATTTTTGAAAAGATAACGTAATTATTTAAAACTTGTCTAATGTATAAACATGTATATGTATATGTATATACATATGTGTGTGCTTTTTTCTGTGGTGCGAATCAACCAAGTCTCTTCCATTCCAAAAGAGAAGAAAAGAACAAAGAAATCATGGTGTTTAGTAAGACTTAAAATAAAATAAAATAAAAGAGAAAAAGATTAAGTTATGTATCTTTGTTGTGATCTTTTTATTTCTACAAGCTAACAAGAAAAGACACCATAGATAAAGACTTTATATCTGTTGTTAGTCACATGATGAAAGGAGAAATAAAGATAAAAAGTGAAAATCTTAAGAAGCTTCATGTGACACAAGAAGCCACAAGGTGGGATAGCTACTTCAACAGATTAAAACCAATATATATATATATATATATTGAATTTAAATAAGGGGAAAAGATGAAATTATTAAATTTAATTTGTTTCCTTGAATGGTTTTCTTCATGAGAAATGTTGTATATTGAATCAATACTTTCTGAAGAGTTAGTAACTACCATGTAAGAAAACTGTGTAAATAAGCTATTTGTGCCAAATCCATGTTAAAAATAAATAATGATCACCAGAGAGGGTACTGCTCAACATTGCTAGTGTTTTGTGGTAATAACCCAGAAATTTATATTAATAAAAAAATCTTCAAAGTATATATGCTTTTGGGATTCAGTTTTAGATTATTATTTGAAAAAAAAGGATGCACAGATTTTAGATATATATATATGTATATATATATATATATATTATGTTGATCGATAATGGACATCCGTGAGTAAACTGGTGATCATGAATATATTTTCTCAACTTAAGCACATATAATTGCTTTCATTGAACCAGGATGGTCCTTTGTCTTTGAACTCCTTGGTTATGAACCTCATCAAAATAAATAAATAAATAAATAAATAATACATAAATAAATTTCTTAGTTATGTAATTATAAGCCTATGATTATAGTTAAATAAGCTATTATTATATATGGGGTTCCTCCAAGGTACCTCTATCAATAATAATACAGTACTATATATTAATGGAGGAACTTTCAAATCATTTAACACAAGCTCTATCAGGTTGTTGAATTAGGTTTACCTAAATATTCTTCCACCCAATTAACTTCAATATATAGGTGCGTGGTCCATTGTCATTATATACTCCTTGTCTCAAAAAGAAGGAAACACGAGAAAATAAGGTGTAATACTACACTCAAGTTCCAAATCTAATGGACATGTACTACTTGACTGGAGTTGTTGAAAAGTTGAAAAGGGAGGAAATTACTTGATTGGCTATACGTTAAATTATATACAAAATTGGAGTTTTAATATGATGCTAATTTTCCTGGGTTCATCTTAAATTTGTACTTAATACCTTTTAAATAGAAAAAATTACATGTTAATTAAGTCAAACGTTTAAAAAATGTGTAATTTTATTCACACTTACTCATATTACATATTGTTCATATTGTACTATAATTTATAAAAATTCTCTATTTAAATATTTAATGGTAGAATCACATGTCATTAAGTGGACTGAGACTTTAGATTTTAAAGTTTATTTTTTCAAGATTACTTATAAATAAGTTGTACCAGGAAAATTATAAAGCAAATGCTACAAAGACTCATTAAAAGTTCCCATCAATGAGAACCTTTTTGTCCATTCGATTTAGATCTAACGGTAGAAAATAAATAAGTCTATATTAAGTTTAATGAGTTGATTCACACCAGATCCCTTTTTTCAAATTTTCGCAAATCGTGGGGGGATTTTGACAAAAAGATTTTTAAGAAAAAATCTTTTTGAACAAATGGTCTCTTTTTTTGTTTTTTTTTTTGTTTTTTTAAACTAAAAAATAAGCTTTTTAGACAAAAAAACTGCTCAATTTTTTTTTATCCTATTGAGGTTCCTTTCCTAACTACAACTCTTTTCCTCATCTTTCTAAAAAAAACTGTAGCATTTTTTCTATCCAAAAAAACCTATTTTTTAGTGCAAAAAAAAAAAAAAGCCATTTCTCCAATTGAATTTTTCATTTCGCCCTTTTTTCAAATTTTCGCAAATGGCAAAACAGATCTGTCGCCTAGGTCACTTCGGTCTGCTAACCTCCATCGCTCCAGCCGTTGCCTGGTTGCCCGTTGTTTGTCGCCTAGGTCACTTGTCACTCCATTGCTTGGAGCGCGATCCCATTGTGACGGCGAAGGTTCGGAAACTATCACAATCCCATTATGATGGAGCTCATCGGAGATCGCGACCTGCGCGATTGCACTCGATGAAATCGCCATGATCTGAGGCGAGTGAAGAGTTCTCGTGAGGCAGTAGGTTGCTGTAACACCCGCCTATTTTATATAACGGACCACGTTAAGTTAGTAACGCTATTAAGGTGTAACGCCCCTATATGGGGGTTAACAGTTTTTAATGAGATAAAATAAAAATAAATAATAAAAGTAAAACCTTAAAAATAAAATTTGCCCGGGACTTAAATGAAAACTCTCAACTCAAAAATAAAAATATAAACGATAAATAAACCACAGTTTTAATGTAGCACCTTAAATTTAATAATATAAACTGTTGTCATCATCATTTTAACCCTCAACACATTATAATTTCAGTCACAGAAAGTAACAATTGATGCTTACATTATCATGAAGAACATTCTTTACAATTGAGCAGTCCCAATGTAATATAGTTACATCGCTTCCTCAACTATATTTCTCGTAGCCACCTCACACTTAGTGAGTCCTGAAAAGATATAAACATAAGGGAATGAGCGACACTATGCTCAGTAGAGAAAGCCATTACTCACCTTTAGGTTTTTATCATTACCACATTAAAACCTGCATGGTTAGTAAGTTACATCATATTCCAGATTATGAGGTTTATTATGATCACATCTTATGGATACCGTAGTTAATCATTACCAAGTGTCATAATTACACATTTATACAAATATTACCAATCATCATTGTTCCTAGGTATCCATGTTAAATTGAGTATCACTCAACTCATCGAAACCCAAATGGGCGCACTTGATCACCCTATAAACATTCCAAGGGTGTTCCGGTGAGGGGACATCAAGCCCCGAGTCCTCACCAAATCGATTCCTGTACAGTGTGTTCTGGGACTTTCAACCCAAGGAAGCGTCATCGCCTTCCCCCTACTTTACCTTTTAGGGTATTCATGCCCAAGGACGTAACCGTCGCCCTTTTCATGTCTCACAATTTCTCTATATTAAATCATTATTAATAGAGTTAATTTTCCTAACCATGCTTCTCAATTTATAACATGTGTCAATTCATTATGTTCCTCGCCGTACAATACAAGACGAGTCCATGTCATAGTTTCATATGTGATACTCATATAATATCAGTTCAACATAGATATATATATTGCGGCAAAACAATCAATTTTAATTCTATAAAAACCTCACAAAAGATGAGTAATAGAATCCCTACCTTTCAAGCTTATCAACAATCTTTTAATCCTGGAATCAGTTAACGTTAGCTCCATACTCCCTTGATCCTAAGGCGTGCATAAGGACAATTAAAACTAAAGCACAACATACAACTACATTCATAAAATTTATTTTAATTTAATCTTAGAATTTCAAGAAATAACCACTGCCCATAGAGGTATTATAAAGTTTAACAATATAAATTTTCTGTCTAGGGCATATACACTTAGACTTCATACATATGCTCCAAAATAGCAACAAACATATACTTAGGTTTAAGAACGCAAATTTGAATAATCCTTTAGTATAAAAGAAAATTTATAAATGAAAGACTAAATTTGTTCATAAGATTCTAACCTCGGATTATGGTTAGTTGGAAGCTTGAAATGGCTTCAAAACAGGTTCCTTTACTTCGGTATGACTGAAATTCTTGCTCAAATGGAGGTGATGGTGGCTGATTTTTATGGCTGCCTTGAAGAAGTTCTCTAAGTATTTTGCTTCAGCAAAGAAATGAGAAGAAGAGTGTGGGAACCGTGGAAGAGAAAGGAAGAAAAGATGAAGTCTTTGAAGAGAAGTGATGGAAACAATTATAGAGGAGACATGTTGAAGCATGTCACGGAGGAAATAAAGAAAATGAGGGTCAAGAGTAGTTGGAAAAGATATCCTTATGTCTCATCTAAAGACTTTAACACATATAATGCCAATATGACATTTTTGAGATTTATTAGAAGTTCTAAGGCTTTTTAGTAATCATACTAAATAAATATAGGAGAATTTTAGAAAATTTAAAAATAGATAAAAATAAATATTATAAAATAAATTTAAATGAAGCAATTTTTTTTTATACATTAAAAATTAATTTAATTACCTCAATACCCGTTAGGAGAATAACGGGTGTCACAGCTCTACCCCCCTTAAAGAAATTTCGTCCTCGAAATTTCAATTCTAGCAATACTAGTAAAAATTATGATTCCACTATGATTCCAATTCTGAGTCTAAACCGTTAATGTTGTTTGTCCTCCAAATTTAAGTTATCGTATTTCCACTTATTTACTTGCATAATAAATCTTACTCCTAAATCCCTCAATAAGAGTATTTCTGACAAGTTTCAACTTATAACACCGTATAATAGTCTAAGAATCTGATCAGGCATACATATTGACCATATCATGATTCCGGTCCTTCATTGTCCATGGACTGTGATTTACAATCACATTTAAGGAGATTGCCAGAGAAATTTTATATACTTCATCTTTAGGTTCCTTTTCCTTTTTGAGTAAGGAAAAGTCAAATATATTTGATTTCATACCTCAACTAATAAACTAAAACATAATCATAAAACATATATCACAAACACTTATATTCAAAACCATACATTAAACTTATTCATAGAGATATTAAACAGAATCTCAGAGTTGCAGACAAACCCGACATATTTTTCATTAAACAGCTATCCTCATGACACAAACATTCAACCCAAATAATATACTCATATTTCATATGGAATATCCCCATAACTGACTTTGGTACTTCCACATAATATTAACAGAATATTACACATTACAAACATAATACGGATACGTTTCGAGAGTACAAGGCACTCCGTATACCAGCTATCCATATCATGCATGCTTAGAGGATACAAAAACATCGATAAACAAAAGATCGGACCTTAAGAAGGATGCGTTTCGAGAGCATCAAGTACTCCGTATCCAGCCATCCCGGCATTAGGCTCAATGAATCTAAAAGATTGAACAACGACGTACCACAAGAAACACATAATACAAGGTAAACGGTTATTCGTAACAAACGAAATACGGACACACATGCCTACATGCCAAAGATAAAACAAAAAGATTACAGATGGAGATTCAAATCAATTGGCCGCTCCCGGCTTTCCCTTTCCCATTCAAGCTTGGATGTTGCAGTGTCGGATTCTGGATGTATGATTTGCATTTTATCTATCAATTCCTTAGCTGTTGAAGCAGTGACAAAGATTTGTCTCTCCGATTCTGTAGTGATGTTTTCTTCCACAGCGTAATCTAGAAATTTCAAAAGACCGTCATAAAAACCCTTTACGTTCAGCAGTCCCAAAGGTTTGGAATAAAAGCCCAACAATTGCCCACAAGCAACTATAAATATTTCCTCAAGAGTACCTAGACCACCAGGTAATGCTATAAAAGCATCAGAATTATAGATTATGTCTTTAAAATTTTTAGGGATACTCCTGACTCCTTCTCCCTTACCTATGGCTTCCTTACAAAGGTTTCCTTCAACTGGAATATGAGGCCAAATTCTTACATCAGTAGCGTCGCTAGACCTAGCTGCTAGTGCCATATTTACCATCATTTTTATACTACCACCCCCATAGATTATGTTAATCTTCTTGTGTGCTAGGACTTGCCCTAAGTGATTTGCAGCTTCTAAATAAGCTTTATCTTTTCCAAAGCTGGAACCACAAAAGACACAGACATTCTTTATTTTCTTCGTGGACTGGGAGGTAGACATATTTGGTTTATAGAAGTGGTTGCTTAATGTCTGCTCCACTTAGACTTCGGGTTCTACATGAGTTTTTAAAGATGAGAAATATACAAAAAGGGCTAAAGAGATAGACGAGTAGGTAATGAAAAGGTAATCCAAAGATTTAAACAAAATCTTGTGCGGATAAGAAAGTAAGATAAGGTGATTGATAGTTTACAGAAAATCTGATTCACTTTTTGAAAAAGATTAGACTCTAATTGTATAACTTTTGACAATTGAGAACAATTTGACAGAAGACCCTCATGACACGACTGTAGACTTTTTGACAAATATACACCAAGTCTAGAAATTTAATATAAACGACAAATACTGTAGAACTTTTGAAATTTGAGACACAAATCTTGAAATATCTGGATAAGTTTTTCAAAATTCAAACATATTACTGTACCGTATGTAACGTGTCTGATAAGATAATATATTTTATTATATATATATTTAAGAAAATCATAAATTAAATAAGATATTAACACTTACTGTATCAATCTAATAATCACAATTATTTCAAACACAAAAGCAAATATTCTGAGTAAAAGAAAAACACAAACTGTTGAACATTAGCTAAAACTGCTTCAAATAAGCAAAGACTAAATAACCTTTATAGTGCGATGACTTATTCCCCATCCAGTTTTCTTATGGCTTGGCAAACAGGATCTAGAAATACCATATTCCTGAGGCGTTGTCTTTCTGTATAAAATTTAGGCCAGAGTTTAAAAATAGCTCCTTGAACATATCCACTAGGGTGACCGTGGAGAGGAGGATGGATGCTATCCAAGTTCTCCTTTGAAAGTCCATCCCTACAAAACCTTATTTTATCCTCTCTATTCGTAGACATATAACCAGGTGAAGTACATTTACCGTTACAATTTTGTCTTCCACATTTGTTACAAGTGACCACGATGGCACGAGCTCTTCTTTTCATTGCACTACGACTAGTACTTGTTCCTGGTAAACCGACATCTTGACTAAAGTCACTCGGACGGATTTTCCCCTCTATTAACATTCTCACATCACAAGGGATGCCAAAACGCATAAGAATCCACAACCGAGTAATTCTAGCCTTGTATTTCTTTCTGAGAATCTTTTGGGAGAGTGATGGGAAATACTTTCTCAGATGTTGGTACTTTGGGTCCATGATGAGATGAAAGAAGAGTAAATAGAAAGGAAAAATTAAGATAGTAAATTGCAAAATCCTAGAATTCCTTCTTCTTTTAGAGGAAAAGAAAAATTTTTAATGAAAAAGAAGAGGATTTGCGATTTAGAGAGAAAATAACAAATTAAGAGAGAAAAAGTGAACTCGGAGAAATAAGCTCCTATGCACAGTAAACGTATATGTAAACAATGATTAAACCACTGTATATGACACGTATAGAGACCACGTGGGAGAGACAGTGTGAATCAAACTGATTTAGGATTTGAACTAGGCCCAAATGTTCTTAGTTGAAAATGGTCAGGTTGTTTCGGGCCTTAACACATTTAGAACGAGTTAAATAACAAACATAGAATTGAAAACCAATTCGTATGAATCTTAAACCCAATTCAAAACCCACTATAGATAAAGTTGACTATAAACAACAAATCTAATTTAACGACAACAAGGATCTTCCTGAATGATCCAGCAACTCAAATAATTTTGTTTTAATCAAAACCTTATTGAACAATGCATACACCCATATGTTATTCATAATACTTAACATCTATCAATGGATTCATCATCATTACTACCAAGGGTTTAGAATGTGACTAACCTTGAAATCAATACGATTTACGTCTTTCAACGTAGACCATATCAATGAACAAAGACACTAGATGTTACTACTTAGGAACATCTACAATCTCCACAATTCTACTTATACAATATATAATTTCCTCATATAACAAAACCTTAGGTAACCAAAAGATTCACTGATACACTTAAATACAATGTACGTAACAAAATATTCCAATTTTGAGATTCATGCATTCTAGACTTTACACAGTCTCAACAGACCAAAAGTCTAACATTTATCTCTCTCAAGATTCAATACCATGATTCCCAACTTATATCATATTCCTCAAATAAATAGAACTTTCAAGAAAAGACATTGACACTTATGTGCTCCATCGAATCCACACATAATCATTACTTAGGTTTGAATCAATTACGAAAAATTTGGCATATCTATGTCAAACTTTAAAATCAATAAATCAAGCCTTATATATATATTTTTTTTATTGTTTTTCACGAGACAAAAGGCTCTTAAATCCTCGTATCTACACGAATTTCTCATCGTTTATACGAATTAGATATGCTTATAGATCCTAATATTATACGAATCTCTCATAAGCATTCTACTTATAAACTCATTCCATATAATTATCATTCCCTTATAACTATTAATACTTTCCTTCTATATAATTATTGTACTCATATAACTATTGATATTTTCATTCTATGGCCTTTCCATGTTACATCCTTCTAGACTGTATAAATCAATGTGAAGGTTCATTTTGATGATGACAATGAAAATTCAGCTTCAAAACCATCTCAAAAATATATTTTTTTAAAGTGGTGCTACACTCCCTAGGTTAACCGAACCTAGGCTCTGATACCAAAAATTCTGTAACGCCCCTATATGGGGGTTAACAGTTTTTAATGAGATAAAATAAAAATAAATAATAAAAGTAAAACCTTAAAAATAAAATTTGCCCGGGACTTAAATGAAAACTCTCAACTCAAAAATAAAAATATAAACGATAAATAAACCACAGTTTTAATGTAGCACCTTAAATTTAATAATATAAACTGTTGTCATCATCATTTTAACCCTCAACACATTATAATTTCAGTCACAGAAAGTAACAATTGATGCTTACATTATCATGAAGAACATTCTTTACAATTGAGCAGTCCCAATGTAATATAGTTACATCGCTTCCTCAACTATATTTCTCGTAGCCACCTCACACTTAGTGAGTCCTGAAAAGATATAAACATAAGGGAATGAGCGACACTATGCTCAGTAGAGAAAGCCATTACTCACCTTTAGGTTTTTATCATTACCACATTAAAACCTGCATGGTTAGTAAGTTACATCATATTCCAGATTATGAGGTTTATTATGATCACATCTTATGGATACCGTAGTTAATCATTACCAAGTGTCATAATTACACATTTATACAAATATTACCAATCATCATTGTTCCTAGGTATCCATGTTAAATTGAGTATCACTCAACTCATCGAAACCCAAATGGGCGCACTTGATCACCCTATAAACATTCCAAGGGTGTTCCGGTGAGGGGACATCAAGCCCCGAGTCCTCACCAAATCGATTCCTGTACAGTGTGTTCTGGGACTTTCAACCCAAGGAAGCGTCATCGCCTTCCCCCTACTTTACCTTTTAGGGTATTCATGCCCAAGGACGTAACCGTCGCCCTTTTCATGTCTCACAATTTCTCTATATTAAATCATTATTAATAGAGTTAATTTTCCTAACCATGCTTCTCAATTTATAACATGTGTCAATTCATTATGTTCCTCGCCGTACAATACAAGACGAGTCCATGTCATAGTTTCATATGTGATACTCATATAATATCAGTTCAACATAGATATATATATATTGCGGCAAAACAATCAATTTTAATTCTATAAAAACCTCACAAAAGATGAGTAATAGAATCCCTACCTTTCAAGCTTATCAACAATCTTTTAATCCTGGAATCAGTTAACGTTAGCTCCATACTCCCTTGATCCTAAGGCGTGCATAAGGACAATTAAAACTAAAGCACAACATACAACTACATTCATAAAATTTATTTTAATTTAATCTTAGAATTTCAAGAAATAACCACTGCCCATAGAGGTATTATAAAGTTTAACAATATAAATTTTCTGTCTAGGGCATATACACTTAGACTTCATACATATGCTCCAAAATAGCAACAAACATATACTTAGGTTTAAGAACGCAAATTTGAATAATCCTTTAGTATAAAAGAAAATTTATAAATGAAAGACTAAATTTGTTCATAAGATTCTAACCTCGGATTATGGTTAGTTGGAAGCTTGAAATGGCTTCAAAACAGGTTCCTTTACTTCGGTATGACTGAAATTCTTGCTCAAATGGAGGTGATGGTGGCTGATTTTTATGGCTGCCTTGAAGAAGTTCTCTAAGTATTTTGCTTCAGCAAAGAAATGAGAAGAAGAGTGTGGGAACCGTGGAAGAGAAAGGAAGAAAAGATGAAGTCTTTGAAGAGAAGTGATGGAAACAATTATAGAGGAGACATGTTGAAGCATGTCACGGAGGAAATAAAGAAAATGAGGGTCAAGAGTAGTTGGAAAAGATATCCTTATGTCTCATCTAAAGACTTTAACACATATAATGCCAATATGACATTTTTGAGATTTATTAGAAGTTCTAAGGCTTTTTAGTAATCATACTAAATAAATATAGGAGAATTTTAGAAAATTTAAAAATAGATAAAAATAAATATTATAAAATAAATTTAAATGAAGCAATTTTTTTTTATACATTAAAAATTAATTTAATTACCTCAATACCCGTTAGGAGAATAACGGGTGTCACATAAGGAATGTTATTAATAAATAACGTTATATGATATGATATGTGATGTGCATGTTACTAACTTTTTATGTCAAGATTTGTGGCAGGTGACGACCGCATGGAATCGTTGTGCTCTAGTGTTCATGTGAAATTATAAATATATGATTATTTATGATGCAATGATGTGAGAATGTTTTATGTTATGGCATTTAATGACAGGTCGGCAGGCCGAAGAGGGAAAATCGGCAGGCCGAACAAGGCTGACAAACAGTCAGCAGAAATCTCTCCAGAGTTATGACTGAGTTAATTACGTTAATTGGGTAAATTAATGTGATTAATTGGCATAATAATGGAATGTTTTTATCAGTTAAGGAAATTAAAAGATTAGATTTGAATTATATTAAGAGGTTTCCTATTTTTAGAAGGTAAGTTAAGGTAAGATTGATGATGTTTGACCTTCCTTTTCTATTCTCCTCCTTTCCCACGCCAATCACCTTCTTCATAGTCAGAAATTTCTGACTTAATGAAGAGTAATGACTCTTTATTATACATATTACGTTAAAAAAATTTTAACGCTCTTTCCTCAAATAATTGTTCTCGGTTCTGAGACGTTCTCTTATTATTTTCTCTTCCTCATGAAATTTCTTTCTCTCTTCCACGGAAATTTTCTGAGCATATTGTAAAAAAAAAAAAAGAGAGAAGTCTTGTTTCGTTGATCGAATTCAAGAATTTCGAGAAGAAACTTCAAGGTATGAATTCAGTTTTTTTTGGTAAATGTAAAAAGATGTTCTCCTCTTCAAATTTCGTCTACAATGTCTTCTTTAGGTATTGTATTTTGTTATGTGTGATGTCTCTTCACGTTTTATGTCATTTTAACGTTTTATGAAAAATGAATATTTCTGTCTTCTACCTCTCACAGTAAAATGTTACTGTTTAATTTTGAAGGTATGAAAAATGTAATGATTATTCAAGAGGTAAAGAATGATGTTTTCGTGAAAAGTTGTTAGTTATGCTTATGTATGAGTATGTAAGATGAATGTATTTTATGATTATGAAATGTTTTAATAAATGTTATTTCTGGATTTTTGATTATAAAATGTTATGTATGTTTAAAAGATTTTATGATAATAAAAATAATTTCATGCATGATAATATGATGCTTGTATGAAGTTTTGAATTAAAATATAAATATATATATTGTTTAAAAATGTTTTATTTAAAAGATAATTATGTTTAGATGTAGGGTTTTGAATAATATTTAAAATATGAGATGAGTGTATGGATATTTTATGATAAGTATTGATTTTTTTTATTGCATCTTAAAATGGATATATGGCATGGACACTTAAGGAAGCGAGCACAACGAGACCGCGGTGTCGTCACCAAGTGCATTATTAAGGTTAAGTAAGCTATCGATAAAGTAAGTACATTCTCACCTGTAACATGACACTTTTTCAAGGTTTAATGATATGTTTACAAGGATTTTCATGATGATTTGATGATGATTTTTCTTAAAGGATTTCTTATGAAAAGTTTTTCATGATTTAAAAGTTATGCATGTATGATGATTATGGTATGTTTCAAAGTATGAAAATTATGTATATATGTATCACCTAATAAGTGTTGCACACCCAATGTTATAAAATGATATGTTATGATGCCATGTTTGGTTTGGGATTAGCTACCCTTCTCCTCTCATGACGGCGCGCCAATGATGATGTTTATGGTGCAACACTTGGGCCCTTAAGAATAAAAAATATATATATATGGAATAAATTTTAAAATGGTCAATATTATGAAAGATATGTTTCTATGAAATTGTGCTTAAGGCACTTTTATGATACGATGACAATGATGATGATGATGATGTTTATGAAATGTTTTAAATTGTGAGAATTTTATGTACTTACTAAGCATTAGCTTATTCATGTTTTATATGTCATGTTGCAGATAAGGGTAAGAGAGTCTTGGAATAGGTGGAGTACATGGAACGGCGTGTGAGCAACATGAACGATGAATTGTAACCGGAAGCACGCCAAGAAGAAATGAATTTATGATTTAATAAAATTATATATTTTGAACATATTATATGTTGAGTTTTTTTTAAGAACACTTATATTATGGTTTTATAAGTTATTTTATCATTTTTTTTATGAAATATGAACTTTCGCTATATTTTACGTAAAGTTAGAACGTTTTAAATTTTTTTTTTCCAAAGTAGATTTGGTCTCGGACGGCCTGCCGAACTCCGTGTCCGGCCTGCCGAAGACCAGAAGTTCGGCCGACCGATATATTTTTCGGCCTGCCGAACCTAGATGAATTTTTGGTCCGAATTACAAAGCTTCTGCCGGCCTGCCGGTGGAAGACGCTCCGGCTTGCCGATGTTGTTCGGCTTGCCGAAGTCCCAAGTTCGGCCTGCCGAACCGTGGGAATAAGTGGATTTCAAAGATGTGATGATCAAAGAGATTTAATGTGAGATTTTAATAAGTCTTGATTTTACAATTTGATTAACAAATATTATTAAATAAGTTCATGAATAATTTAAGTATAAACGAATAAATTATGTTATGGAATAAAATTAAACTATGTTCTTCAAAACAACGTTAAGTTAAATAAAAAAAAATGTATGAATGGATCCTGGTAATGTAAGTTTAAGTACTTTTAAAATCTATAGTAACGATTGAGTTGATATTATCTATAAGTTTTATTGTTTAAGCATAAATGAATATAAGTATGTAACGATATCTGTGACGTCCGAATTAAGGGGCGTTACAGGCTTTGGTATCAGAGAGAATCTTCCTATTACAATTCATATCGCCACACGTCAATCCAAGTCCTCCAAGTAAGTTTGTTAGATGTATTGATGCAAGTATGATAACAAGATTAAGGTTTGAATGTTTAAAGATTAAAGACATAGTAATGAAAACCTGTCTCATAAATAGAAGATGAATTTTAAGTCCTTATTATTTTAGGAAATTTACGATGGACGGCTATAGAAGAATGCAGACCCGCTCCCAGACTAACGAGAGACTTATGACGATGATCGCTGAACTACAAAGGCAGTTGGAGGATCAACGACGGGAAATAGCTGCATTAAGGGCTAATAGCCAGAATGGTGAACAACCAGGCAATGATGTGCCTCCTCCTCCTCCGCAGCCACCAGTACAAGTAAATGAAGTCCCAGTTCCTGCTGCTGAACCAAGAGCAGCCTATCAGGAACCCCTTTTGGTCAGATGGAAGAGAGTTAAGCCAGCTGACTTTGAGGGTTCTAAGGACCCGCTAGTCGCTCAAGGATGGTTAAAGACAATTGAGGCTACCTTACGACTCATGGATTTCACGGATAATGAAAAGGTCCTCTGTGCCTCGTACTGCCTTACTATGGAGGCCAGGATATGGTGGGATGGCATCGAACAGAGCAGAAGTGTTGAAGAAATGTCATGGGCTGACTTTGTTCACGAGTTCAACACGAAGTTCTTCCACATGAATGTTACGAGGAAACATTATGAGGAGTTCGAAAGCTTACGCCAGGGGGATATGACAGTCACTGATGTGGTGACAAAGTTTGATCAACTTGCTCGTCTATGTCCAGGGATGGTTATGAATGAAGATGAAAGGGTCAGAAGGTTGATAAGAGCCCTTAGACCAGACATTGCTGCAATTGTTGATGGGGCAAGTCTGCCAAGGACCCAAGAGCAGGTTGTTATGAGGGCCCAACGTGCTGAGTTTCATTTGTCGAAGTTAAGAAGGAATCAGCCTCAGCCCAACCAGCAAGCCAACAATGCTAATAACCAAAACCGTCCTTCCCACAGGAACAACAACAACAACAACAACAACAACAGCAACAACAACAGTCAAAACTGGAGAAACAATAAGAGGAAGGGCAATCCTCAACAACAGCAGGGCCAAGACAACAAAAGGCACAATGATGGTCAGCGTAACAACAATGACAGGCGATTCCAACCATGTGCCAAATGTGGAAAGAAGCATCCGGGGGAATGTCGACTGGGAACGAACCAATGTTTCATATGTGGGCGTGAAGATCATTTCGTAAAGAATTGCCCTAAATTGATAAATGCCAATGCCCCACAGAGACCTACTCCTCAGGCCCAGCTGCATCAGATGCAAGCCTCTCTTGAAGGGCCACTAATTAGTCAAGGGAGACTTGAAGCCCCACCAACGAACGCCCGAATCTATACCATGACAAAGGAACAAGTGGCTGCAGAAGCCTCCAATGTGGTCACAGGTCAGATAACAAGCTTATGTAATGATGTTTATGTTCTTTTTGATATGGGTGCCACGCATTCTTTTGTGTCTATGTCACATGCTAGGAAGTTAGGGGTTCGTTTAGAGCCAATGAGACAGGGATTCACTACGACACTACCCTCCGGGGAAGTGATATTATCCACGCATTGTTTGCGTGCAGTACCCCTATGGATTTCTGATAGGGAACTTTTCGTCGACCTCATTGTGATCGACATGCATGACTATGACATGATTCTTGGGATGGATTTCCTAAGCAAGTATAATGCCGCGATCGAATGCCGGAAACGAAAGGTGATCTTCCATCCTGAAGGTGATCAGAAATTTGTTTATGTTGGCGAGACCAGGAAGAAACCCCACATGTTTTTATCGGCAATGAAAGCAAGGAAGCTGTTAGCAAGTGGCTGTATGGGCTATCTGGCAAATGTTGTAGACAAAAGCCAAGAAGGAAAGACAAGAATTAAAGATGTGCATGTCGTTCATGAATATGAAGATGTGTTTCCTGATGATCTGACGAGTCTACCGCCAGAAAGAGAAGTTGAATTCGAGATTGAGCTCGCTCCAGGCACCGAACCAATCTCTAAAGCTCCTTACAGAATGGCCCCGGCAGAATTAAAGGAGCTTCACACGCAATTAAAGGAGCTGCTTGACAAAGGATTTATCAGGCCAAGTCACTCACCGTGGGGTGCACCAGTCTTATTTGTGAAAAAGAAGGATGGCACTATGAGACTCTGCATCGACTACAGAGAACTGAACAAGGTGACGATCAAGAACAAGTATCCATTGCCTCGAATTGATGATTTGTTTGATCAGCTCAAGGGTGCATCGGTGTTCTCAAAAATTGATCTACGATCAGGGTATCACCAGTTGAAGATTAAAGAAGGAGATATCCCCAAGACTGCGTTTAGGTCGAGATATGGTCACCATGAATTTGTGGTTATGCCTTTCGGTTTGACGAATGCACCTGCTGCCTTTATGGATTTAATGAACAGGGTATTCAAGGATTTTCTCGATAAATTTGTTGTTGTATTTATCGACGATATTCTTGTCTACTCGAAGAGTCAGGAAGAGCATGAGGAGCATTTAAGGATCATGCTGGAGACTTTAAGAAGACACCAGCTTTATGCTAAGTTCTCTAAATGCGAGTTTTGGCTTGATAAAGTGTCATTCCTAGGGCATGTCATTTCAAAGGATGGGATAATGGTAGACCCTACTAAAGTAGAAGCTGTACTCAATTGGAAGCAACCGATGAATGCAAGTGAAATAAGGAGCTTCTTGGGTCTAGCAGGTTACTATCGGAGATTCGTAGAAGATTTCTCCAAGATAGCAGCTCCACTCACGAACTTAACTCGCAAAGGAAGGAAGTATGAATGGACGGATGCATGTGAAAAGAGTTTTCAAGAGTTGAAGAAAAGATTAACGACGGCTCCAGTGTTGGCAATTCCTGAGGGAAATGATGGGTTTGTAATCTATAGTGATGCATCCAAGCTGGGCCTAGGAGCTGTATTGATGCAAAATGAAAAGGTGATTGCTTATGCTTCAAGGCAACTAAAGGATTATGAAAAGAACTATCCTACTCATGACCTCGAGTTAGCAGCAGTCGTCTTTGCATTAAAGATATGGAGACACTATTTATATGGGGTCCAATGCAAGATATTCACTGATCATCAAAGTCTGAAGTATTTCTTCACGCAAAAAGACCTGAACATGAGACAACGAAGATGGCTAGAGTTGGTGAAGGATTATGACTGTGAAATCCTTTATTATCCTGGTAAAGCAAACCGAGTAGCTGATGCTTTAAGTAGGAAGTCAGTTGCCACATTGATGTCTATGCAAGCAATGTCTCCACCTTTAAGGAAGGAAATTCTAGACTTTGGTTTAGAACTTATAGCAAGCCAGCTATCAGCACTCTCTCTTGCTCCGACAATGTATGATGAAATTCGGAGTAAGCAAGATGACGACGTGAGCCTTGTAAGGATTAAGCATGAAATAAAAGAGGGAAAATGTCAAGAGTTTCGTATTACGGATGACGAAACTCTTTACCTTAAGGATCGTTTATGTGTTCCCAATGTTGATGATTTAAGGGAGAGGATCTTGGCAGAAATTCATGACACTCCTTACTCTATTCATCCAGGTGCAACGAAGATGTATAATGATCTAAAGGGTAACTTTTGGTGGTTTGGAATGAAACGTGATGTTGCAAAGTATGTGAAGAAATGTATGACATGTCAGCAAGTAAAGGCTGAACACCAGAAACCTGATGGTGAACTACAGTCTATTCAAATACCGGAATGGAAGTGGGAGGAAATAGCAATGGATTTCATTACCGGCTTACCCAGAACTACGAACGGCTATGATGCAATTTAGGTAATTGTGGATCGGCTGACGAAGACGGCGCATTTCATTCCTATCAAGATCACTTATTCCATGGAACGATTAGCGGAACTCTATGTTAAGGAGATTGTACGACTACATAGGATTCCCAAGTCAATTATCTCAGATCGTGATGGTAGGTTCACATCTAAATTTTGGAAAAGTGTCCAGAATGCAATGGGAACCAGGCTTCATTTAAGTACAGCTTTTCATCCTCAGACTGACGGCCAAACAGAGAGGACGAACTTGATTTTAGAAGATATGCTACGGGCATGTTCTCTCGATTTTAAGACCAGCTGGTGTAAAATGTTACCGTTAGCAGAATTTGCTTACAACAACAGCTTTCAGGCGACAATTGGAATGGCACCATATGAAGCACTATATGGACGGAAATGCAGGTCACCTATATGTTGGCACGAAGTTGGTGAAAAGAAGTTGATGGAAAGTATTGATGCTGAAAGAACCGACTTTGTAAATGAAACTTCTGAGATGATAAAGTTGATAAGAAGAAGAATAGAGACTGCTCAAAGCTGTCAAAAGAGTTATGCTGACAAAAGAAGAAGACCTCTAGAGTTCGCTGTAGGCGAATATGTGTTCTTGAAAGTTGCACCAATGAAAGGGGTTATGAGGCTTGGGAAGAAAAGCAAGTTAAGCCCAAGATTCATCGGTCCTTATGAAATTGTTAAACAAATAGGCAAAGTAGCTTATCAGCTGAAGTTGCCATCTGAAATGTCCGCAATACACGATGTATTTCATGTCTCCATGCTCAAGAAGTATGTTCCGGACCCTACGCATATGATTGAGCCACAAGTGATCGAGATACGAGAAGACCTAAGTTATGAAGAAAAGCCAATGAAGATACTCGATCGAAAAACCAGGGCTTTGAGGAATAAAGAAATTCCATTGGTCAAGGTGTTATGGCGAAATCAACAAGTTGAAGAAGCTACATGGGAACGTGAAGATGACATGAAAGTTTTGTATCCACATTTGTTTTAAGTTTCGAGGACGAAACTTTTATAAGGTGGAGAGAATTGTAACACACGCCTATTTTATATAACGGACCACGTTAAGTTAGTAACGCTATTAAAGAATGTTATTAATAAATAACGTTATATGATATGATATGTGATGTGCATGTTACTAACTTTTTATGTCAAGATTTGTGGCAGGTGACGACCGCATGGAATCGTTGTGCTCTAGTGTTCATGTGAAATTATAAATATATGATTATTTATGATGCAATGATGTGAGAATGTTTTATGTTATGGCATTTAATGACAGGTCGGCAGGCCGAAGAGGGAAAATCGACAGGCCGAACAAGGCTGACAAACAGTCAGCAGAAATCTCTCCAGAGTTATGACTGAGTTAATTACGTTAATTGGGTGAATTAATGTGATTAATTGGCATAATAATGGAATGTTTTTATCAGTTAAGGAAATTAAAGGATTAGATTTGTATTATATTAAGAGGTTTCCTATTTTTAGAAGGTAAGTTAAGGTAAGATTGATGATGTTTGACCTTCCTTTTCTATTCTCCTCCTTTCCCACGCCAATCACCTTCTTCATAGTCAGAAATTTCTGACTTAATGAAGAGTAATGACTCTTTATTATACATATTACGTTAAAAAAATTTTAACGCTCTTTCCTCAAATAATTGTTCTCGGTTCTGAGACGTTCTCTTATTATTTTCTCTTCCTCATGAAATTTCTTTCTCTCGAAATTTCTTTCTCTCTTCCACGGAAATTTTCTGAGCATATTGTAAAAAAAAAAAAAGAGAGAAGTCTTGTTTCGTTGATCGAATTCAAGAATTTCGAGAAGAAACTTCAAGGTATGAATTCAGTTTTTTTGGTAAATGTAAAAAGATGTTCTCCTCTTCAAATTTCGTCTACAATGTCTTCTTTAGGTATTGTATTTTGTTATGTGTGATGTCTCTTCACGTTTTATGTCATTTTAACGTTTTATGAAAAATGAATATTTCTGTCTTCTACCCCTCACAGTAAAATGTTACTGTTTAATTTTGAAGGTATGAAAAATGTAATGATTATTCAAAAGGTAAAGAATGATGTTTTCGTGAAAAGTTGTTAGTTATGCTTATGTATGAGTATGTAAGATGAATGTATTTTATGATTATGAAATGTTTTAATAAATGTTATTTCTGGATTTTTGATTATAAAATGTTATGTATGTTTAAAAGATTTTATGATAATAAAAATAATTTCATGCATGATAATATGATGCTTGTATGAAGTTTTGAATTAAAATATAAATATATATATTGTTTAAAAATGTTTTATTTAAAAGATAATTATGTTTAGATGTAGGGTTTTGAATAATATTTAAAATATGAGATGAGTGTATGGATATTTTATGATAAGTATTGATTTTTTTTATTGCATCTTAAAATGGATATATGGCATGGACACTTAAGGAAGCGAGCACAACGAGACCGCGGTGTCGTCACCAAGTGCAATATTAAGGTTAAGTAAGCTATCGATAAAGTAAGTACATTCTCACCTGCAACATGACACTTTTTCAAGGTTTAATGATATGTTTACAAGGATTTTCATGATGATTTGATGATGATTTTTCTTAAAGGATTTCTTATGAAAAGTTTTTCATGATTTAAAAGTTATGCATGTATGATGATTATGGTATGTTTCAAAGTATGAAAATTATGTATATATGTATCACCTAATAAGTGTTGCACACCCAATGTTATAAAATGATATGTTATGATGTCATGTTTGGTTTGGGATTAGCTACCCTTCTCCTCTCATGACGGCGCGCCAATGATGATGTTTATGGTGCAACACTTGGGCCCTTAAGAATAAAAAATATATATATGGAATAAATTTTAAAATGGTCAATATTATGAAAGATATGTTTCTATGAAATTGTGCTTAAGGCACTTTTAGGATACGATGACAATGATGATGATGATGATGTTTATGAAATGTTTTAAATTGTGAGAATTTTATGTACTTACTAAGCATTAGCTTATTCATGTTTTATATGTCATGTTGCAGATAAGGGTAAGAGAGTCTTGGAATAGGTGGAGTACATGGAACGGCGTGTGAGCAACATGAACGATGAATTGTAACCGGAAGCACGCCAAGAAGAAATGAATTTATGATTTAATAAAATTATATATTTTGAACATATTATATGTTGAGTTTTTTTTAAGAACACTTATATTATGGTTTTATAAGTTATTTTATCATTTTTTTTATGAAATATGAACTTTCGCTATATTTTACGTAAAGTTAGAACGTTTTAAATTTTTTTTTTCCAAAGTAGATTTGGTCTCGGACGGCCTGCCGAACTCCGTGTCCGGCCTGCCGAAGACCAGAAGTTCGGCCGACCGATATATTTTTCGGCCTGCCGAACCTGGATGAATTTTTGGTCCGAATTACAAAGCTTCTGCCGGCCTGCCGGTGGAAGACGCTCTGGCTTGCCGATGTTGTTCGGCTTGCCGAAGTCCCAAGTTCGGCCTGCCGAACCGTGGGAATAAGTGGATTTCAAAGATGTGATGATCAAAGAGATTTAATGTGAGATTTTAATAAGTCTTGATTTTACAATTTGATTAACAAATATTATTAAATAAGTTCATGAATAATTTAAGTATAAACGAATAAATTATGTTATGGAATAAAATTAAACTATGTTCTTCAAAACAACGTTAAGTTAAATAAAAAAAAATGTATGAATGGATCCTGGTAATGTAAGTTTAAGTACTTTTAAAATCTATAGTAACGATTGAGTTGATATTATCTATAAGTTTTATTGTTTAAGCATAAATGAATATAAGTATGTAACGATATCTGTGACGTCCGAATTAAGGGGCGTTACAGCTGCTCTGGTCCTTTGCAAGAGTTCTCGTGAAGCTCCTCCTCCTCCTCCTCCTTCATGCTTGCCATAGACTGGATTGGATAGTTTTGCACCAAGGCGGCAACGGGGTTCACGATGGCTTGTAAGGCTAAGGGAGTCCATCACTGAGATCACGAAGGTCCGTTGCCAGGGTCGCGACCACCATCGGTCGTGCTAGCAACGACTGATTTCAGAAGGTCGGGCTACTGGCAGGAGGGGCAAGACGGCGTGGGGGGTTTCGTTTAGTTTTTAGTGTTTTTCGTTTTATTATATTTTGTTAGTACTTCGGTTTTTTTAATTTTAATCTTATTTTTTATTATATATGGGCAACTCTATTATTATTTGGTGGAATTGAGTTTTTAAACTATTGGATTGAATCCAATGACTATATAACATAGTTATTATAGAGGGTCTTATCACAGTCTTCCTCAAATTATAACTGTGCTCTTACTAAATTATTAAAACTTTAGAATCAGGTTCTTATTTAAAAGATTTCATGACTCCGTCATTGATCTACTTAATGCAACACAGTATATATGTCTGTTTTATAGTTGTTTGTAATACTTGGATATTAGTGAATTAGCTAAAAGGTTGTAGAGATTAATTGTCCTCATCCTCATGCTTGAACTTTAAGATATGATAGCTCAATAATATCACCCAAAAGACTGGACACATTTCAATAATTATGTTGTGTTTAGCCCAAAACATAGGATTTGTGAACAATGACTTGTCGCATAACCAATGAAACAACATTATGGTTGGGTAAAACTGCAAAGTTTTGAGGCCATGATCTTGAACAAAAGTGGATTAAGGGTCCCCCTCATGAATAAATTGGGGAATATGTAATAAGTTGAAGGGGACCATCTTTTAGCCATTACATGATAACCATATCCCTTTTGTAAATAACACCATCATCTCTTCTTCTTCTTTTTTTGGCTAAAAGATAAGTGAAAATAACACCATCATCAACTTCAACATCTTTTACTTCTATGATGATGATGATGTATGGCATTGCTTTTCTCCAACCTCATCCCCCTTATACCCACTAGGCCCATTTTTTAACTTTTTTTGTTTGTTTTCCTGAAATTTTTGGTTGGAGCTTCAAGACCTCCATAAGAGTAACAAACTATATCTTATTGCAGAGTCTACATACACATGTGAGGTGCATAAATGATATGTCAAGTACTTTATGATGACAAAATAATTTCACTTATTTACTGAATTAATTACTTTCTTCTAATTATCATTACTTTCTTCATGTGGATATTTTGCCCATAAAGTCCTTTAAGAGCAATTGTTGCAGGAGAATCCCCACATATTTCAATTTAGAGAAACACAAACAGCTAGCTTTTGCCGGTATGCATGGGTTTTTAATATTATTACATTATACACATTAAATGAACAATGTTTCATAACTTAATTGCATGGAAATATGGTCTCATTCTCTCTCTCTCTTTTTTCTCTTGCTGGGACATTGGAACATGAACTTGTGGACATCATAAAAGAATGAAAAACAATTAAAGTAATGAAATTTTCACAAGTTAATAATAATAAATGGGACATTACACGGTGTAGAGACAAGGAGGCACAAAATAATATTCATCCAAAAAAAAAAAGAAGAAAAATTAAAGTGGACACACGGCCCTTAGCATTGAAAACTGTACGCATTATGATACTGTCATGGACCCCTAGCTAGCCTGTTCTCACCCACTGTAATGGGGGTTTTGTGAGTTTGATTTATGACATAAGAAGTTGCCACACCAATCTATGCCATCAAGAGCGTGAAATATATATATATATATATATATATATATATATATATATATATATATATATGTTTGTCAAAATCCACCAGCCACTTTGGGGGTCCAAATTTGTTTGCAACTTCATATAGGACATTGTACATGACACCTTATAAATAACTTTTTATTCCCCCCACGCTTAAAAGAGAAGTGGAAGGAAGGGGAAAAAACAAATTCAAAATAAAAAATGCCAAATTTATCACTGAATTAATCACCACTTATGAGACATTACCAAATTAGCGGATAAAAATCAAATTAAGCTTCCTTAATTTATTCTCAATTTGATGTAATTAAGTTAATGTAGTTTTTTTCTTTAATTTAAGCAGAAACAAAACTTGTGAGTAAAAACTAGGATGAAACAGAAACCCTAAGTTCATTTCATTTTATTAATAGGCTTAAGATTTCTAAAATAATGACAAAAAAAATGGGGACGAGATGATACTGCTAGTTTTTTTTTAATTGGAAAAAAGTAGAAACGAAACTTATAAAAAAAAAAATTGAAACATGTTAATGCAGGAAACTAAGATGTGGGGTCACTATGTCCCTACAAGTTTTTATACAAGGGGTTGGATATGGCCCCAATGCAAGGGCAGTTGGGATGGTAGTTTAATTAAGTTCAAGAAAGGGAAAAAAAGAGGGAACTGCAAGACAGTTTTTCTCACTAATTTTGTGAAATACGTGTACAATGGGGAAATGGGTTTGTTTGGTGATGTCTGGTAATGTCTGAAGAATCACGCATATTGACTATATATATATATATATATATATGTATGTATGTATGTACATGTATATGTGTTTCACCATAGTTACAAATAAGCTCACCTCACGCACTACTCATGATCCATCTTTAAAGCCAAGTAAAGACGTAGCACTGCTGAAAGCAACTACCTTAATTTTGCATCTCTCTTATTCAATATGTACCACATACCACCACTCTAAGTTCCAACACCCTTTTTTTCATTTCTTGGATTGTTGTGATGTGAAGCAATATATCTTCACTTGTAAACATGAACAATTTAGTTTAAGTTGATGTTTTCTCATTTGGGTTTCCAAACATATACAATTTAGTTCTCATGTTTTATAGCCAATTTGCTTTTGCTTGGCTTTTTTAAGACATTGGAGGAATTGTGTAAACGATTTCATGAATAGGTCACATAAGTAATATAGGTTTAATAAGGTATATATTATGATTAGTTAACGAGTGCCTTCAAAGAATATTATATTATACCTTAATCAACATCAATACAACATTATTATTTTTCTTCTATCCTTTACATAGGTATTTGAGGTTGTGGTTTTAACCACACAGTTTAACTACAAATAGTATAAAACTCTCACATGCTAACCATACCGGTTAAAACTATAAAATTTTAGCTCTTCTCCCAAACAACAAATTAGTTAGTGTTTCCATTGTATGTAGCTAGTGTAAGTATTTTTCTAGCTAAGCTACATTACCAAAAGGCAGTTGCATGCGTGTCTTACATTCACATATATGGTTGTTATATATATATTCACGTATATTCTTTTTTTTTTTAGAAAAAAAAAAAAAGCTTACGTATATTCTTATATGTTATATAAATCTGATTCTCCTCTAGCTACTAAAGGACACTAGAATAATCCGTTAAACTCCTAACAAACAAAAGTAAAAAAGCAAAAGAAAATTCACATAATTGCCGATAATTTTTTCTCACCGTGAATAGACAAACTGGACAGTAATTGCTTTGGTAGCATGCGCGTGATTGATTCAGGTACTGTTTTTTGTTCATAAGAAGATGGATAATTCTTATCCTATGTCAGGCATTGATATATATATATTTATGTGTGTGTATATATCATTGGTATATATAGCATAATATATGAAAAAGTATAATTTATAAATAAAAATTATACTCTTGTGTAGCAATTTTGATACATATTACATCATACAAATAATGATTACGCTACTAATATATATGATAATTCTCTAGTATACATTATAAACGCAATGTTTTTGCAAGATCTATACGAGTCTAGGAAACGTCTTTGGTTAGACACTTGGACCAGTTAGATACTTTTAGCATCTTTTGTTTTGAATTGTAATATTATTGATATATAATTTCATGTAGTGCTTAATTTGTTTTCGTGTAACATTTGATGAATGTAGTCCAACACTTATATATTTATATTTAAAAAAATTGAATATTGCGCGAACGTATAAATAATGTTACAAAGATGAATGAAAAATGTTAAGAGCTGGGTGGTAGGGTGACGGATTTGAGACTTTGCTTAAGATTCTAATCTCTCCCTATCTATATTTCATTGAATCCTGTGTTTCATTAAAAAAAAAAAAAAAAGAAAGAAAAAAAGAAAAAAACAGATTGGTGAATTTTCCTTGACTGCAAAATGCCAAACAAATTGTACTGCTCTCCCTTGTGCTCTTTGCGGTGACCAATTGTGTCTTTGGAATTGCTTGTTTGGTACACTACGGCCTCTACCAAAGGTCCTGCATATTTCCGTCCCCAATGCACCAACTTTGCTTTATTTAATTAATTTAATCAATTAGGATCTTAACAATAACAATATTTTTCCAGGTCAAAATAGATTTATAATTGGTTATTAGATTAAAAATATACTATAGATTAAACCCTTCCTAGAATCAATAGTTCCATTGTTGGGTTTTTCTAGCTACACTTACCTAAAGATTCTATTTGAACAGCAAATAATATTTTACTAGAGAATTAATTAATATTAATGCATGTAAAAAATGCACCATATATTTGTCAAAATGCTTTTCTCTAGAAAATATAATAAGAGGGGAGTTTATAACTGCCGTGCCCTCCAAGGGGTAAAAGCCAAGTGCCTTAATTAGTTTTGTCCCTTTTGTCTTTACAAAAGAAATGGTAGCCCCGAATTATGTGGGGTCTTTTATGGCCTACAAACGAAAGGCATGTATTAAACAAAATAATAATAATAAAAAAATACATAAAAAACTATACATGTAATTTGATACTTTTGGACCAAAGAAAAATCATATTACTTTGTTACAATGTCATTATCATGATATTACATTTAATCAAAGAAATGTTAATCAGTCAACTGACCGTTGGGTTTGGTAGATCCCCATTCTAAGAACATACAACAAGCAAACAAAGCTAATCTTGTGTTTAGCAGTGATGTTTTATACCATTTTTTCAGTTATAAATAGTATAAAGCTCTCACATGCTATAGTAACAACAAAAAAAAATTGCTATAATGTAAAGTTTTCACATGCTACAATAAAAACAATTCTAACTAACAGTTCCTACCATCATGCCAAACATCTTATAAGAGCAAAAATACCATATTAACCCTCAAATATCCATGAGATTGTTTTCAAGTAAAAATTACTGGTACAAGTAAATTAAATGCACAAAGTCACAATCTTTCTTTCTTTCTTTTTTGATTAAGACAATGTCACAATCTTGAACATCTTGTTATGTTGATATTGGTCAGCACTTGAATGCCAACAAAGCCCAGATGCAAAATAGTGTGATGTGGAAAGGAGAGGGGTGTTTTTGTAAATTCATAGTTGAGAAATCGTTTTAACCTCTCAATTCTGTCGATATTTTCCAAATTGAAATTTGAAATAGACGTTATCTACGTATACTATCTCCAAAGGGGAAATGAGAGGGTTATGAAAGTCATAGTCGTTGTTGCTTAAAATTTTGTTAAAAACAAAAACAAGTGGGGAAAAAAATATTGGTCTCCTATCAAATATATATATATATATATATATATATATATATATGGCCCCTTATTTGTTCATTTTTAAAAAAAAAAATTATATGTTATGCTACACTTTTAAAAGTTATTAATGCCACATTTAGAAAAATTATACCAAACTATTATATTATATTTTAAGTTATGTCACAAACAAATATATGTGATATTCATAAAAAGTAATTCCTAAAAAATTGTATTTTTGAATTTTTTAAAGGGGAAATTAAGTCCCATGGGCTAAAAAGTGTGTATTATTGAGTAAAAAAAAATTCATAAGAAATACATTCTTTGTGGGCTCTTATTTTGCAAAAGAGTCCATTAGCATGATAATGACATAGTTAAATCTTGAAAAAGAATCCAATAATACCATTGTCCAATATAACTTCTTTTATACTCTATTGAACAATTCACAAACTAACCAGCACAAGAAAATAAAACTTACCCTTCAATTATCAAAATTTTCAAGCGGTCCAACACTTCTTTTCTTTACCTTTTTATTCCAATCATTTTATCGTCACAATAACTAATTATAGGTATACATACATGATATATATATATATATATATATATGTGTGTGTGTGTGTATAAAATATATATGTGCATATCCAATTTATGTAAACCATTTGATGGCCTACCTAAAATGAGCATTGGCAACTTATTTAGTTGTAGTAAACCTACAACAAAATGTAACCCTTTATTCTCAGGGGGAAAAAAAAAACAATATGCGACTCTATATTGTGATATTTTTCTAGCAAATCAATGCCCAATTTGAGCTGGATCACGTGGATATGCCAATTGCCAAAGTTGGAATTTACAAATCAAATCCCCAATATGCTTTGTTCGATATCAAGCAAAAATTAATAATAAAAAGCATGTTTTCTTAACAAAGATTACAAGCGTGTTTGGTAAGTTGTAATCCAGACCACATTGTCAGTTATAAACAATATAAAACTCTCACATGTTATAATAATAATAAAAAGTATTATAGTATAAAATTTTCATATGCTATAATAAAATAGTTTTAACCAACAATTTTATCCACGAATAAAAACATGCATGTCAAATAAAACTGAAAAATTAAAAAAAAAAAAAAACTCTCCGCTATTCGTTTGACCCAAAGCACTGCAGCCACCACCACCTAATTAATTAATTAATTGATTTTATTTTTGTTATTTACCTAAATAATTTATTTTATCACATGGAAGCTTCTGATGCATTTCTCTTTTTTTTTTTAATTTTTATTTATATACGTCATTTTCTAATAATAATATTATTATTTTTAAAAATACAAGTGTCACCGTTTCTATAGAACTACTACACTGAGCCACGGAGAGAGAGGGGAGAGAGAGAGAGACAAAGACAGAGAGAAGAAGCTCCTCAGATCTGCTGTGTCTCCCGTTGCTCTTGTCTTCTTCTTCCGAGTCCCTCGAAACTCGTTCCCAAGAAAACTCACCACATTCCACATTCCACATTCCAACCTTCTTTGAATATCCAAATCCTCCCTCCACTCGCTGCTCACTGAGTCAACTCGCTCTCGTCACTCTCTCTCTCTCTCTCTCTCTTCTGCTCTGTTTCTTCGTCCACTGAGAGCTGAAAAGGCTCGGAGCTTTGCTTCTCGGCTGCGCTGGCATTGAGCTCGCCGGCGACCGGAGGGATCGCTATTGGCCGGTTTTGTTTCTCGCCGAGCTCTATTGATTCTAATGGAGGTCGCGTTCAGCCTCGAGCTGCTGTAGAGAGGGATTGCGAGAGATGTTCAAGTCGGCGCGATGGAGGAGCGAGAAGAATAAGGTCAAGGCCGTCTTCAAATTGCAGTTCTATGCAACTCAGGTCCGTTGAACCTTCATCCTCGCTCGATTCGGTTTCCAAGAAAATATCTTGAATTTTCCGTTTCGAAGATGTTTGGAGCCTGAGAAGCTCTAGAAACTCGCTCAATTTTGGCTTCGCATTGCCATTGATAACTCCATTTTCTCTCATTTTCTCGTCTTTTCTCTCCGTTTCTCGATGGAAGAAGTAGAATGTAGTTTTCGCCAATCGTCATTGAGAGGAAATGTGGTTTTGTTTTGTGTTATTTTTTTCAATTTCAGGTTTCTCGATTGGGCGCGGATTCATTGATAGTGTCTGTGATTCCCGTGGACGTTGGAAAACCGAGTGTGAGATTAGATAAAGCTACTGTTAAAGACGGGAGCTGCCGATGGGAAAATCCAGTGTACGAGACGGTCAAATTCTTTCGAGAGCCAAGAACTGGGAAGATCAGTGAGAAAATCTACCGTTTTAGTGTCTTAAATGTATGAATTATTGCTTAAATTGATTGAATTTTGAGTGTTGATTAATTTCTGCATTGTAAAGTTCTTTGCTTATTGGCATTTCAACTTGCTGTCATGGCTTTGTGTAGGGATTGGCGAAAGGCGGTGTTCTCGGAGAGGTATCTATTGATTTTGCAGCTTATGCTGAGGCCAATAAGGCTTCCACTGTCTCCCTTCCCATCAAGAATTCCAATTCTGATGCAATATTGCATGTTAGTACTCTCCTTCTTCAATTTGTATTTCTATAAGAAATAGTTGAGAGATTGAAGTATTAGTTTCATCGTCTTATTGGATTCTTGTTTTTTTTTTTTTTTTTTTGTGAATAGGTTGTAATTCAGAGGCTTCAAGCAAATTTTGATCAGAGGTAATATGAATGGAAATGTTGGTTTTTTATGTTTTTGAGCTTTTAAAGATTTTGTTCATGAATTGTGACGAGGGTTTAATTTGGTTGGCAATAAATTTTTAGAGAGGTGGAAGAATGTGATGCCACAAAGCCTGAGTCCCAAGATAGGAGCTTGAAGACCCACTTGAGCAATGGTGACTCGGATGAAAGAGTTGTGATTGTGAGTTTCATTTCATCTTCATAATGAATGCTTTTGAATTCTTTAGCTGTTTTCCACTGGGATTTCTTTGTTACCTTGAATGGAGCAAATGGGCAGGGAAATGGATTTTCTATGGTGCTAAAATGTATTCTACTTTGTTTTTACACGACTTTTTTCTTTTTCCCAAGAAGTTCATATGAATAGCAATACGTAATACGCAAATACTCATTTTTTGTTCTTAATATTTCTTGTTTCAATCATTACAGGATGAGCCAATTAATAAGACCCCCCATAATGGTGAATTGAATGGTAACCGCAGAGCATCTAGCGGATCTGACATTACGTTGTCAAGTTCTGACAGCAGCTATGGGGTTGATACACCTCGAGAAAATGGACTAAGAAATTTTGATGTCCATCAGGAGCCTTCCACCTACTTATCATCTCTGAGCCACTCCTCTGTGCCTACAAAAAAAGCAGCAAGTGACTTGGTACCCTGCAAAGAGAATCAGAGATCACAATGGGAGTGGTCTGGAGGTTCTGATCAGGGAGTGAGTACAGATGATTCAACACATAGTTCTCACAATACTCTTGCAAGGGAAAATTCTCATCAGGATTCAGATGCTGAGATTGAAAAGCTCAGGGCTGAGCTTGTTGTTTTAGCCAGACAGGCTGACATATCCGAGTTGGAATTACAAACTCTGAGAAAGCAGATCATAAAAGAGAGCAAAAGGGGACATGATCTCTCCAGAGAAGTTGTTTGTTTGAAAGAGGAAAGAGATGCATTCAAAGCAGAATGTGAGAGGCTCAAGTCCTTTCAAAAATGTAGCAATGATGTGAAGTCTAACAGCAGATTGCAGTTGGAAGGTGGAGATCTTAGAGCTCTTGTTGAAGAAATCAGACAGGAGCTGAACCATGAGAAGGATATGAATTCCAATCTTCAGTTACAGCTCCAGAAAACGCAGGAGTCTAATGCCGAATTAATGCTTGCAGTCCAAGACTTGGAGGAACTGTTGGAGCAGAAGAATAAGGAAACATCCTGTCGGCCCAACCAACCCGGCTTAAGTGAGGATGTTGTGGAGTTGAGGACAGATTTTGGGAAATGCGAGTCTGAAGAGGATGAAGAGCAGAAGGCACTGGAGAAGCTTGTTAAGCAGCATAACGATGCCAATCAAACATCCTTGCTGGAGCAGAAGATCATTGACCTTCACAGTGAAATAGAAATATACAGGAGAGACAAAGATGAACTCGAGATGCAGATGGAGCAGCTTGCACTTGATTACGAGATATTGAAACAGGAAAACCATGACATCTCATATAAACTGGAGCAAAGCCAGCTGCAGGAACAACTAAAGATGCAGTATGAATGTTCTTCTCCCATAAATGAACTTGGATCTCAAGTTGAGAGCTTAAAGAAAGAACTGAAGATGCGGTCAAAAGAATTCTCAGAGTCTTTGGAAACAATAAAAGAACTTGAGTCCCAAATCCAAACCTTGGAGGAAGGACTGGAGTTGCGGTCAAGGCAATCCTCTGATTCTTTGGTAACAATAAAGGAGCTTGAGTCCCATATAAAAAGCTTGAAGGAAGAACTGAAGATGCAGTCCAAAGAATCAGAGGATTCTTCAGTGACAATAGAGGAGCTTGAGTCCAGAATCAAGAGCTTGGAGGAAGAACTGAAGATACGGTCCAACGAAGTAAAGGATTCTTTGGTAACAAAACAGGAGCTTGAGTCCCATATCAAGAGCTTGGAGGAAGAACTGAAGATGCGGTTCAAAGAATCGGAGCATTCTTTGGTAACAATAGAGGAACTTCAGTCCCATATCAAGAGCTTGGAAGAAGAACTGAAGACACGGTCCAAACAATCCTCTGATTCTTTGGGAACGATAGAGGAGCTCAAGTCCCATATTGAAAGCTTGGAGCAAGAACTAGAGGAGCAGGCGCAGGGATTTGAAGCTGATCTTGAAGCTTTGATGGTTGCCAAAGTTGAGCAGGAGCAAAGAGCAATCCGTGCAGAGGAAGCATTGAGAAAGATGAGGTGGAAACATGTAAACACAGCTGAGAAGCTTCAAGAAGAATTTAGAAGGCTCTCCATGCAAATGGCGTCAACTTTTAATGCAAACGAGAAGGTGGCCACAAAGGCTATGGTGGAGGCTAATGAACTGCGCATGCAGAAAATTTGTTTGGAGGAAATGCTCCAGAAAGCCAAGGAGGAAATCCAGGCCGTCAAGGGTGAATGTGGGGCAAAATTGCAAGCGCTTTCCTGTCAAATAGATGACAAAATGACTCAGATAGAACAGTTGTCATCAGAAAGTGACAGCAACGCCAAGCAGCTTGAACATCAAAAGAGGCGTGAGGAAGAAATTAAGGAAACTTTCTTGCAGGAGATCTCCCATCTCAAAGCTGAAATTGAGAGGCTCAAAGCTGAGAAAAGTTGTGTTTCTGAGCAAGCAGAACAGAACGGAAGTTTGGCTGCCCAGTTGGAAAAGATGAAGATATCTGTCAAGGAAAATGAGATATTGATAGAGAAGGGAAATGTAGAGAGAAGTGAACTGATGAATACTATTGCTTTGGTAAGGAAGGAAGCGGAGGAGTCGTTGGAAGAGTTGAATAGAATAAAGAATCTCAAAGATGATAAGGCGGCCACAATTAAATGCTTACAGTCGGAGTTGGAAAAGCTCAAAGCTCAGTGTGATGCCTTCAAGAATTCTTTGTTTGAGGACGAGGCAGAGAAAGAGAAACTTAGAAAGCAGGTATTCCAACTTAAGAATGATCTAAAGAAGAAGGACGATGCATTCGCCAGCATCGAGAAGAAGCTTAAGGATAGAGATGGGCGCACAGCAGTTTCTGGCGGAACTAGAACTTCTCCAAAGAATAACAAGTCTGCAGCATCAGTTCCTAATGGTTCAAAAGAAGTTATTAATCTAAGGGAGAAAATAAAACTGCTTGAGGTAATCTAAAAGCCAGAGTTGCATGTCTGGATAAAAGTTTTTATTAGAATATTCTAACCGGTACTACAACGATGATAAAGTTTTCGCTCAGGCAAATCTAGATTAAAATATTTTTGTTTCTTCAAGTTGCTCATGGGAATTGTTTTTGACACTTGGTAGATATAATAACGTTGTTCTTTCTCTTACAGGGACAAATAAAATCAAAAGAAGCTGCCTTGGAGATCTCGACTGCTTCATTTTTGGAGAAGGAAAAGGATCTTCAGAACAAAATGGAAGAGTTAGAAAGACGTGTCGAAGAACTCAATCATAATAGTGCACTTCAAAAGGTTAGCAGCAAGCTTATGCTCATTAAAATGGAACCTTTAAGGGTGTTTTTGTTTGGGGCCATTTAGCTGACCCTCAGCAGTGACATTCATTTACTATTTCATTATAATTACAAATTACAATTCTAATGGTTGTTGCAAAGTGAATTTACTTTCGTAACTATCTTGCGATGCAGGTTGTTAGAGATGCCAGTACATTAACTTCAAACGACGGTATTCTTGACGCGGAAAGCACAGCTGAAGATCTTAGCTCTGAAAATTCACTATCCAAAGAAAACGGGGATGAAATGTCATTAACGTAAGTATTTGTTCATTTTCAGTAATTTCAACCATAATTTATGGTGAAAATATAGTCCCATCTATAAAAAGTTAGAGGCTAACATTTTCTTTTGTCTCTCTTTTTGCCTATATCAGGGACCAAAATGAATCAGAGGAAGGAAAAAAAGTCCCTACTCTTGACAACAGAGACAGCAATCTAGACAAATTAATAAATGAATTGGCATCACTGAAGGAAAATAACCAATTAATGGAATGTGAGCTAAAGGAGATGCAAGAGAGATATTCAGAGATAAGTCTGAAATTTGCTGAGGTTGAAGGTGAAAGACAAAAGCTTGTAATGACTGTACGCTACCTCAAAAATCACAAGAAGAGCTAGTATAACTCTCTCCTCGTATAATTTATATACAAATATTCAACCCATATATATATTATACCATGTATAGTTGAAGAGACTGGTTATGCCTACGTGAGAAATCCAGATGAGAAGTTCTATTGGATTTGAATAAATTAGTTTGTACGCAGGCAAAATATGTACATTGCTTCTTCTTCTTCTTCTTCTCTCTCTTTCTCTCTCTCTCTCTCTCTGTTTTTTTTTTCATTTTCTTGAAAATGCTATATATGTGCCCCATTGGGTTTGATACACATACCTAGTTTTTCTACTGTAGTTGTTCAGTTTCCATTCCGGTTCTCCTGTATTTTTTTTTTTTTTTTTACTCTTTTTCCAGAGCTTGTCACTACATGTAACGTTTTAATTTTTTTTTTTTTAGGGTGTAACGTTTTAATTATTAATGCATTCTTCTTATTTTTCTTAAATTAGAGTTTCCTTCTTTTTGTTATCAGAACTACGTTTCTGCTTCTTCCTTCTCCTTAATTAATATTACTACGTGCTTATCTTCAACATTTTCATGCCATGTGCAGCAAAGAAGGCGAACTTTGCACCAAAAAATTTGGAGATGATCTTAGTTACTGTCTGGGAACACTTTATACTGTATTCTTTTATCTTATTTATGGTTGCACCATAGAACACGTTTTTTCCCTAGTATATATAAATAAATAAATATACATTGTTGGATCCCACCCAGTGACAGAGCCACTGTTAAGCCAAGTGGAGGCAGCCATCCCTATTAGCTCAAGTGGCTCCTTTATGATTCAAGTACAACATTAAACTTTTTTTTTTTTTTTTTTTTTATACTTTTCTTCTTACTAGTTAAACTCACATGCTATGCACGTGGGGAAGTAATTTTTTAGGTCTTATATGTATGTTATATTTTGATTATCATGATGTTATGTTTTTAATTCCTTTAATACAAAAGATCTTTGTTAGTTATAACTAAAGGTGGTAACAAAAGTGTTCGTGTCGGCACATTTACAGCACGACACGTTTAGCCTGAATACGAACAAGACACGATTAATAAACATGCCAGAAATACAAACACGACACACTTATGGCACGACACAATTAACACTATTATTAAACATGTCGTGATGGGTTGACACGATAACAACATGCATATGATACGTTTATGATCTAGTTAACTAAAAATTAAAAAAAGCCAATAAAGAAAATTAACAAAAACACAATATATCAGTGGCTATTTGGCTAAGTGGTGGGAACTGCGAACTCAGTTATGAACAGTGTAAAGCTCACATGCTGCAGTAACAAATTAAAAAAAAAAATTTGCTACAGTGTAAAGCTCTCACATGCTACAGTAAAAGTGGTTCTAACAAACGGTTCCCACCATCTTTCCAAACACCCTCTAATTAATACTAACATACTACAAATATTTCAAATATTTTTATTTTTAAGTTTAAATGTGTTATAAATGGGCAGGTCGTGTCGTGCCGTGTCGATACGCTTACGGCCCGTTTAATTAAATGTGTTAAGGCGTGTTAGCATGAATCTGGCCATTTATTTTCGTGTTGTTTGTGCCAATCCATTTATGGCCCAATTAATAAACGTACAATCTAAACCTGTTTATCTCGTATCGTTTTTGCATCTTATCATCGTGCAGTGTCCGAAATTGCCAGCCTTAGTTATAACTTCATTCGAAACCAACTCAAACATTTTTACAAGTATTTGGTTTTAAAAATAATAAGGATTAGTCAAGAAAAAAATAATAGATACATATATAGAAAAATATATCAATGAGAAGATGGGAGAAGAAACTTTTTAAAAGAAGTATATTAAAAAATGAGATTTTCCTATAGAGGATCTTCTAGCAAAACCAAAATAAAAGAACCCAAAAATTAAGCGTGGACACATGTGAAAGAAATTATGTTAACAAGTGTAATGTGTACTTTAAAATTACAACAATAGGAACAAATTAGAAAAAATGCATTTATTAGAAAATAATCTTGAAAAGATGACGTAAAAAAACTTCTAAAAGAAGACACAATTATGGGAAAAAAATTATTGTAATGGACCAAGTAGGAAAACTCAAAACATATTAATAAGAACACATGAAAGAAAAAAAAAAAGTATTTAAAACAAGCATATAAGAAATTAAATCGTAAAATGAACAGGGGCACGTTTGAAAAAAGTTAGAGATATTATTATTTTGGTACCTTGTGTTTTAGAAGAACATCATATTAGTATCCTACTCTTTAGAAAGTATTAAAATGACATCTTGTAGTTTTTGAAAATATCATTTCGCTACCCGAGTTCATGTTTTTTGATGTAAAATTTCCTTTTTCACCCTTTTATTTATAAATCCCTTAATTTTGCAAAACTATAATGGAAAATCAAAACAAAACTCATTAAAGGAAAACATGTATATGGACTTATTCATTTTTCACATTATTTGTATTTATTTATTTTTATAGTTTTCATAGGGTACAAAAATGATAAAAACCTATAAAGTTATTTTAACAGGGGCACAATGATAGAACAATAAGGAAGCAAAAAACACCCCCTACAATTGAGGATAAAATATATTTTGACAGTACAATTACAAAAACAAAAGCAGGTTTAAAGAATATGTTCAATAACATATTTAAGCAAAGATATTTTTAAAAGAAATTATTACATAATAGAGACAAATCAAGAGAAAATATTTTTATGATATATTTAAAAAATAACTTGTAAAAAAATAAAAGAAATAATATGATTTTTTTAAAGCAAAAAGAAAAAAATAAAAAAGAAACAAACCGTGGAAGAAAAATTTCCCCCAAAAGAAACATAAGCATCATAAAAAGTTAAAAAAAAAAGGGGTAAGTATTAAATAAAAAAATAAAAATAAAGGAGACAAAATGTTTCTTATTTTTTGGACAAATTTTTTGTGTAAGCAAGTAGGTCATATTTGAAAGAGGAAAACAAGTAGGAACAAATCAAATAGAAAATTAATTAGAAAGTACTGTTAAAAGTAGTTGAGATAGACATGTTTTTTTAGTAAGTACACATTCGAAAAATTTATTTCAACATGAGTATATTAAAAAAGCGGTATTTATGTGTTAAATAATAGTACAGTATAATTGTAAACGAAAATATTCAAATAAGGATACATTTAAGAATAATTAAGTAAAAAGTACAATATATATATATATATATATATAAAACAACAGTTGAGACGGCCGTATTAATTTTCTTTTTATAGAAACATAATAAAAAAAGTTACTTCAACTTTGATAATTAGATAAATTGTATTATGAGTGAAGTAATAGTTGACAATGCTATAAAAGCAAAGACTATAGCATAATAACGACAAATTAAAAGAAAAAACACAATATTAATTTAAATTTTGTAAAGAAAAACATTATAATAACCTTTGAACCAAAAGTTTCCACTTAAATCAAAATAACCTACTATATTTCAATTTTTAAATATGAAATAAACAACAATTGAATCACAATATTGTATGAATTCATAATTTTGTATATTGTAAATTTCAAAAATTAAATTAAACACTATTAAAAAAGTAATAATATGTTTTAGTTAAAAATTTTGGTTTAATTCACATCCCCACTAAAAAATTTCTTAACTCCGTCACTGGTCCTACCTGATAAGAGCTTGATTTATATCGGTTTATCATCCAAATAAATTATATGCATGATCAAAAAAAGGCTCGTCGTACCATAATTTTGGCTCGTCAGATGACTTGTATTCAATGCATTTTTCAATACATTTTTTTTTCTTTTTTTTTTTTTTATCGTTGGTCCTACATGATAAAACGAGCTCGGTTATGATTGATTTGTCTATCATCTAATGCATGATAAATTGCATGCACAGTAAGATCGACCGGAGAAAAGGCTTCTTTTATTGTGGCGTGTAAAATGACTAGTATTCCTGATCTCTGTCTGGAGTCCTTACTGTGAGCCAAATCTGTGGTCGTTTTACCACTTTGTGTCACCCAAACTAATGACCACATTTTTCAATACGACAATACCCCAACGTTAAACTTCGCATTCACTAGGGACAAGGCAGTCATGATGATTTCTTGCTGGGAATCACAACGACAGCCAACAAACACGACTCTCTAGCAATCCCATTGGCTGTTCTCCATCAATTTCAGCGTATTAGAAAAAGTAACATTGTAACGCCCCTATACGGGGGTTAACAGTTTTTAATGAGATAAAATAAAAATAAATAATAAAAGTAAAACCTTAAAAATAAAATTTGCCCGGGACTTAAATGAAAACTCTCAACTCAAAAATAAAAATATAAACGATAAATAAACCACAGTTTTAATGTAGCACCTTAAATTTAATAATATAAACTGTTGTCATCATCATTTTAACCCTCAACACATTATAATACAGTCACAGAAAGTAACAATTGATGCTTACATTATCATGAAGAACATTCTCAACGATTGAAGCAGTCCCAATGTAATATAGTTACATCACTTCCTCAACTATATTTCTCGTAGCCACCTCACACTTAGTGAGTCCTGAAAAGATATAAACATAAGGGAATGAGCAACACTATCCTCAGTAGAGAAAGCCATTACTCACCTTTAGGTTTTTATCATTACCACATTAAAATCTGCATGGTTAGTAAGTCACATCATATTCCAGATTATGAGGTTTATTATGATCACATCTTATGGATACCGTAGTTAATCATTACCAAGTGTCATAATTACACATTTATACAAATATTACCAATCATCATTGTTCCTAGGTATCCATGTTAAATTGAGTATCACTCAACTCATCGAAACCCAAATGGGCGCACTTGATCACCCTATAAACATTCCAAGGGTGTTCCGGTGAGGGGACATCAAGCCCCGAGTCCTCACCAAATCAATTCATGTACAGTGTGTTCTGGGACTTTCAACCCAAGGAAGCGTCATCACCTTCCCCCTATTTTACCTTTTAGGGTATTCATGCCCAAGGACGTAACCGTCGCCCTTTTCATGTCTCACAATTTCTCTATATTAAATCATTATTAATAGAGTTAATTTTCCTAACCATGCTTCTCAATTTATAACATGTGTCAATTCATTATGTTCCTCGCCGTACAATACAAGACGAGTCCATGTCATAGTTTCATATGTGATACACATATAATATCAGTTCAACATAGATATATATATATTGCGGCAAAACAATCAATTTTAATTCTATAAAAACCTCACAAAAGATGAGTAAGAGAATCCCTACCTTTCAAGCTTATCAACAGTCTCTTAATCCTGGAATCAATTAACGTTAGCTCCATACTCCCTTGATCTTGAACTCCAAGCAAAACAGATCCAGTTGTATCTCGCTGTATCTACGAAGCATCCTCTGTAGTGCTCCTCAAGCGACTATGAATGGCTAGGAATGCTTCCTGGAGATCATACATTCTTGAAAACGTCATTCTGGACTTCGATACTGCTGTTTGAATCGCCTCGATTCGCGTACAGTCGGTACCAGATGATTTTCATCGGAGTGGAATTTGCTCAAACGGAGGTCACCATTGCATCCAGAGCATCGAAACGAGTCGGGAGGCGGTCTCGGATCTTCGATCGGAGGTCCGGATCACAAAATCCCATTTTGGCCTTTGACTGGCCGTTGACCGGCGTTGACCACCGTTGACCGGCGTTGACCGACTTTGACCGTCGTTGACCGGCGTCAATCGGGGTCCGTTGGCAGCTGGGCTGGGGCCTACCCCCCCTAAATCGACCCTTCTGAGTCCAATGGCGGGGTCAATTTTACCCAATTCTGCCTCTAACATAGCGGGTCGTGAAGTACAACGTCGGTAGAAATGGATGAGCTCCGATCTTGATTCTCCGACGATGGAAACCTGAAATTGGCTGAGGGCTTTTGCTACCCATCCTCCTATGAGCATTTCCCCTCATCCAATTTGAAGAAACGTGGCTGGGAAGAGCCAAAACGGAGGCTCCCGCGGCGGTTGACGGCGGCGTTGGCCGTTCTTCGACGAAACCGGCTCCTTTCGTGCAATTGATCGAGGGATTTTACTCCCCTTGATCCTCTGAACTCATTGGGAGGGGTGGTGTCAGTCACCTCCTCCGGCAAGGCGGAGTTCCACCATGGGGGCGGCGGTGCACGGCGGCAATAGGCGGGCAGAGCAATCCGGCGGTTGTTGAGCTGCCACCAAGGGTGGGTTTTGTTCCTCTCATCACGGTGGTCGTGTAGGAACAAGAATCACGTCGATCGGACGTCGGACGGCGAAGATATCTCGTCGGAAAGAAATGGGTTTTGCCGCCACTTTGGGCGGCGCGTGTGGTCTCCTCCGGCGGCGTTTTGGGCGGCGCGGCACCTCGTTGGACTCAGCTCGTCGAGAGCTTTCCATTGGTGCGGGAGGTGTCGAAAACGGATGCCGAAATCTCAAACGATCTTTGAGGGGAGAGAGAGAATTCTAGAGAGAGAAAGAGGAGAGAGAAAGTGTCGAGTTTCTCTCAATTTTCTGATTTTTTTTTTATATATATATATACTAAAAATTAATCTAATTACCTTAATACCCTTAGGGGAATAACGGGTGTCACAGCTCTACCCCCCTTAAAGAAATTTCGTCCTCGAAATTTCAATTCTAGTAATACTAGTAAAAATTATGATTCCACTATGATTCCAATTCTGAGTCTAAACCGTTAATGTTCTTTGTCCTCCAAATTTAAGTTATCGTATCTCCACTCATTTACTTGCATAATAAATCTTACTCCTAAATCCCTCAAGAGAGTATTTCTGACAAGTTTCAACTTATAACACCGTATAATAGTCTAAGAATCTGATCAGGCATACATATTGACCATACCATGATTCCAGTCCTTCATTGTCCATGGACTGTGATTTACAATCACATTTAAGGAGATTGCCAGAGAAATTTTATATACTTCATCTTTAGGTTCCTTTTCCTTTTTGAGTAAGGAAAAGTCAAATATATTTGATTTCATACCTCAACTAATAAACTAAAACATAATCATAAAACATATATCACAAACACTTATATTCAAAACCATACATTAAACTTATTCATAGAGATATTAAACGGAATCTCAGAGTTGCAAACATACCCGACATATTTTTCATTAAACAGCTATCCTCATGACACAAACATTCAATCCAAATAATATACTCATATTTCATATGGAATATCCCCATAACTGACTCTGGTACTTCCACATAATATTAACAGAATATTACACATTACAAACATAATACGGATACGTTTCGAGAGTACAAGGCACTCCGTATACCAGCTATCCATATCATGCATGCTTAGAGGATACAAAAACATCGATAAACAAAAGATCGGACCTTAAGAAGGATGCGTTTCGAGAGCATCAAGTACTCCGTATCCAGCCATCCCGGCATTAGGCTCAATGAATCTAAAAGATTGAACAACAACGTACCACAAGAAACACAGAATACAAGGCAAACGGTTATTCGTAACACACGAAATACGGACACACATGCCTACATGCCAAAGATAAAACAAAAAGATTACAGATGGAGATTCAAATCAATTGGCCGCTCCCGGCTTTCCCTTTCCCATTCAAGCTTGGATGTTGCAGTGTCGGATTCTGGATGTATGATTTGCATTTTATCTATCAATTCCTTAGCTGTTGAAGCAGTGACAAAGATTTGTCTCTCCGATTCTGTAGTGATGTTTTCTTCCACAGCGTAATCTAGAAATTTCAAAAGACCGTCATAAAAACCCTTTACGTTCAGCAGTCCCAAAGGTTTAGAATAAAAGCCCAACAATTGCCCACAAGCAACTATAAATATTTCCTCAAGAGTACCTAGACCACCAGGTAATGCTATAAAAGCATCAGAATTATAGATTATGTCTTTAAAATTTTTAGGGATACTCCTGACTCCTTCTCCCTTACCTATGGCTTCCTTACAAAGGTTTCCTTCAACTGGAATATGAGGCCAAATTCTTACATCAGTAGCGTCGCTAGACCTAGCTGCTAGTGCCATATTTACCATCATTTTTATACTACCACCCCCATAGATTATGTTAATCTTCTTGCGTGCTAGGACTTGCCCTAAATGATTTGCAGCTTCTAAATAAGCTTTATCTTTTCCAAGGCTGGAACCACAAAAGACACAGACATTCTTTATTTTCTTCGTGGACTGGGAGGTAGACATATTTGGTTTATAGAAGTGGTTGCTTAATGTCTGCTCCACTTAGACTTCGGGTTCTATATGAGATTTTAAAGATGAGAAATATACAAAAACGGCTAAAGAGATAGACGAGTAGGTAATGAAAAGGTAATCCAAAGATTTAAACAAAATATTGTGCGGATAAGAAAGTAAGATAAGGTGATTGATAGTTTTCAGAAAATCTGATTCACTTTTTGAAAAAGATTAGACTCTAATTGTATAACTTTTGACAATTGAGAACAATTCGACAGAAGACCCTCATGATATAACTGTAGACTTTTTGACAAATATACACCAAGTCGAGAAATTTAATATAAACGACAAATACTGTAGAACTTTTGAAATTTGAGACACAAATCTTGAAATATCTGGATAAGCTTTTCAAAATTCAAACATATTGCTGTACCGTATGTGACGTGTCTGATAAGATAATATATTTTATTATATATATATTTAAGAAAATCATAAATTAAATAAGATATTAACACTTACTGTATCAATCTAATAATCACAATTATTTCAAACACAAAAGCAAATATTCTGAGTAAAAGAAAAACACAAACTGTTGAACATCAGCTAAAACTGCTTCAAATAAGTAAAGACTAAATAACCTTTATAGAGCGATGACTTATTCCCCATCCAGTTTTCTTATGGTTTGGCAAACAGGATCTAGAAATACCATATTCCTGAGGCGTTGTCTTTCTGTATAAAATTTAGGCCAGAGTTTAAAAATAGCTCCTTGAACATATCCACTAGGGTGACCGTGGAGAGGAGGATGGATGCTATCCAAGTTCTCCTTTGAAAGTCCATCCCTACAAAACCTTATTTTATCCTCTCTATTCGTAGACATATAACCAGGTGAAGTACATTTACCGTTACAATTTTGTCTTCCACATTTGTTACAAGTGACCACGATGGCACGAGCTCTTCTTTTCATTGCACTACGACTGGTACCTGTTCCTGGTAAACCGACATCTTGACTAAAGTCACTCGGACGGATTTTCCCCTCTATCAACATTCTCACATCACAAGGGATACCAAAACGCATAAGAATCCACAACCGAGTAATTCTAGCCTTGTATTTCTTTCTAAGAATCTTTTGGGAGAGTGATGGGAAATACTTTCTCAGGTGTTGGTACTTTGGGTCCATGATGAGATGAAAGAAGAGTAAATAGAAAGGAAAAATTAAGATAGTAAATTGCAGAATCCTAGAATTCCTTCTTCTTTTAGAGAAAAAGAAGAATTTTTAATGAAAAAGAAGAGGATTTGCGATTTAGAGAGAAAATAACAAATTAAGAGAGAAAAAGTGAACTCGGAGAAATAAGCTCATATGCACAGTAAACGTATATATAAACAATGATTAAACCACTGTATATGACACGTATAAAGACCACGTGGGAGAGACAGTGTGAATCAAACTGATTTAGGATTTGAACTAGGCCCAAATGTTCTTAGTTGAAAATGGTCAGGTTGTTTCGGCCTTAACACATTTAGAACGAGTTAAATAACAAACATAAAATTGAAAACCAATTCGTATGAATCTTAAACCCAATTCAAAGCCCACTATAGATAAAGTTAACTATAAACAACAAATCTAATTTAACGACAACAAGGATCTTCCTGAATGATCCAGCAACTCAAATAATTTTGTTTTAATCAAAACCTTATTGAACAATGCATACACCCATATGTTATTGATAATACTTAACATCTATCAATGGATTCATCATCATTACTACCAAGGGTTTAGAATGCGACTAACCTTGAAATCAATACGATTTACGTCTTTCAACATAGACCATATCAATGAACAAAGACACTTGATGTTACTACTTAAGAACATCTACAATCCCCACAATTCTACTTATACAATATATAATTTCCTCATATAACAAAACCTTAGGTAACCAAAGGATTCACTGATACACTTAAATACAATGTACGTAACAAAATATTCCAATTTTGAGATTCATGCATTCTAGACTTTACACAGTCTCAACAGACCAAAAGTCTAACATTTATCTCTCTCAAGATTCAATACCATGATTCCCAACTTATATCATATTCCTCAAATATATAGAACTTTTAAGAAAAGATATTGACACTTATGTGCTCCATCGAATCCACACATAATCATTACTTAGGTTTGAATCAATTACGAAAAATTTGGCATATCTATGTCAAACTTTAAAATCAATAAATCAAGCCTTATATTTCTTATTGTTTTTCACGAGACAAAAGGCTATTAAATCCTCGTATCTACACGAATTTCTCATCGTTTATACGAATTAGATATGCTTATAGATCCAAATATTATACGAATCTCTCATAAGCAATCTACTTATAAACTCATTCCATATAATTATCATTCCCTTATAACTATTAATACTTTTCTTCTATATAATTATTGTACTCATATAACTATTGATATTTTCATTCTATGGCCTTTCCATGTTACATCCTTCTAGACTGTATAAATCAATGTGAAGGTTCATTTTGATGATGACAATGAAAATTCAGCTTCAAAACCGTCTCAAAAATATATTTTTTTTAAGGTGGTGCTACACTCCCTAGGTTAACCGAACCTAGGCTCTGATACCAAAAATTCTGTAACGCCCCTATATGGGGGTTAACAGTTTTTAATGAGATAAAATAAAAATAAATAATAAAAGTAAAACCTTAAAAATAAAATTTGCCCGGGACTTAAATGAAAACTCTCAACTCAAAAATAAAAATATAAACGATAAATAAACCACAGTTTTAATGTAGCACCTTAAATTTAATAATATAAACTGTTGTCATCATCATTTTAACCCTCAACACATTATAATACAGTCACAGAAAGTAACAATTGATGCTTACATTATCATGAAGAACATTCTCAACGATTGAAGCAGTCCCAATGTAATATAGTTACATCACTTCCTCAACTATATTTCTCGTAGCCACCTCACACTTAGTGAGTCCTGAAAAGATATAAACATAAGGGAATGAGCAACACTATCCTCAGTAGAGAAAGCCATTACTCACCTTTAGGTTTTTATCATTACCACATTAAAATCTGCATGGTTAGTAAGTCACATCATATTCCAGATTATGAGGTTTATTATGATCACATCTTATGGATACCGTAGTTAATCATTACCAAGTGTCATAATTACACATTTATACAAATATTACCAATCATCATTGTTCCTAGGTATCCATGTTAAATTGAGTATCACTCAACTCATCGAAACCCAAATGGGCGCACTTGATCACCCTATAAACATTCCAAGGGTGTTCCGGTGAGGGGACATCAAGCCCCGAGTCCTCACCAAATCAATTCCTGTACAGTGTGTTCTGGGACTTTCAACCCAAGGAAGCGTCATCACCTTCCCCCTATTTTACCTTTTAGGGTATTCATGCCCAAGGACGTAACCGTCGCCCTTTTCATGTCTCACAATTTCTCTATATTAAATCATTATTAATAGAGTTAATTTTCCTAACCATGCTTCTCAATTTATAACATGTGTCAATTCATTATGTTCCTCGCCGTACAATACAAGACGAGTCCATGTCATAGTTTCATATGTGATACACATATAATATCAGTTCAACATAGATATATATATATTGCGGCAAAACAATCAATTTTAATTCTATAAAAACCTCACAAAAGATGAGTAAGAGAATCCCTACCTTTCAAGCTTATCAACAGTCTCTTAATCCTGGAATCAATTAACGTTAGCTCCATACTCCCTTGATCTTGAACTCCAAGCAAAACAGATCCAGTTGTATCTCGCTGTATCTACGAAGCATCCTCTGTAGTGCTCCTCGAGCGACTATGAATGGCTAGGAATGCTTCCTGGAGATCATACATTCTTGAAAACGTCATTCTGGACTTCGATACTGCTGTTTGAATCGTCTCGATTCGCATACAGTCGGTACCAGATGATTTTCATCGGAGTGGAATTTGCTCAAACGGAGGTTACCATTGCATCCAGAGCATCGAAACGAGTCGGGAGGCGGTCTCGGATCTTCGATCGGAGGTCCGGATCACAAAATCCCATTTTGGCCTTTGACCGGCCGTTGACCGGCGTTGACCACCGTTGACCGGCGTTGACCGACTTTGACCGTCGTTGACCGGCGTCAATCGGGGTCCGTTGGCAGCTGGGCTCAGGCCTACCCCCCCTAAATCGACCCTTCTGAGTCCAATGGCGGGGTCAATTTCACCCAATTCTGCATCTAACATAGCGGGTCGTGAAGTACAACGTCGGTAGAAATGGATGAGCTCCGATCTTGATTCTCCGACGATGGAAACCTGAAATTGGCTGAGGGCTTTTGCTACCCATCCTCCTATGAGCATTTCCCCTCATCCAATTTGAAGAAACGTGGCTGGGAAGAGCCAAAACGGAGGCTCCCGCGGCGGTTGACGACGGCGTTGGCCGTTCTCCGACGAAACCGGCTCCTTTCGTGCAATTGATCGAGGGGTTTTACTCCCCTTGATCCTCTGAACTCATTGGGAGGGGTGGTGTCAGTCACCTCCTCTGGCAAGGCAGAGTTCCACCATGGGGGCGGCGGTGCACGGCAGCAATTCGGCCGTTGTTGAGCTGCCACCAAGGGTGGGTTTTGTTCCTCTCATCACGGTGGTCATGTAGGAACAAGAATCACGTCGATCGGACGTCGGACGGCGAAGATATCTCGTCGGAAAGAAATGGGTTTTGCCGCCACTTTGGGCGGCGCGTGTGGTCTCCTCCGGCGGCGTTTTGGGCGGCGCGGCACCTCGTTGGACTCAGCTCGTCGAGAGCTTTCCATTGGTGTGGGAGGTGTCGAAAACGGATGCCGAAATCTCAAACGATCTTTGAGGGGAGAGAGAAAATTCTAGAGAGAGAAAAAGGAGAGAGAAAGTGTCGAGTTTCTCTCAATTTTCTGATTTTTTTTTTATATATATATATACTAAAAATTAATCTAATTACCTTAATACCCTTAGGGGAATAACGGGTGTCACAAACATGACTCTTGAAAAAGTGTTTGAAAGGCAGGTACAACATGAGTTTCACACACTCTTAAAACATGAGTTGCGTCCAAGTTTGCAATAATTTTGCTACGAATTTCGAGATATTCAGCACTTTTTCCTGTTCTCTCGTTGATCTTAAAAGTAAAAGGGATGAGATATTAATATGCACTTTTTTTAGGTATCACCCATTCAACATAAGAACTTGAATCAAAATTGGGTCATCTAGGACGTGACCAATCCTAAGTTAGAGTGTATTTGACGATACAATTAGAACAAATTTAATTTACTACAGCATACTAAAGTTTTAGACGGTAACTTATTTTAGTATTTAAGAGTTTTATGTTGTAACAATTAAAACTACATAGTTGTGATTTCGTTATCAAATAAAGCCTTGAAAAGATTAGATTACTGTAGTCCCTTGGAATTTATAGACGTGACTTGTGTCATGTGAGTCCTTGCCCCTGTATTAACACAGAAAGTTGTGGCATGAAATGAACTAATTGGGTGTATAGAAGTATGTGATCAAATCATATGATAAACATGTTATATGTTGAGTCTTTGAGGTCCATCTTAAAAGAACAACGGAGTGGAGCCCACCTTTCATTTGTTGTGTCAGCTAGTGCATTTTTCATCATAAAATGTAACTATTAAGAGAGTAGCCTAAACCTTTTTAAAACTCATTCTCAATTCTATTTCCAACGGACGTGAGATTTTGCTTGCTTATTTTTGTTATTGTTATAAACAAATAATTACATGGCCAGTGTACTTAACATTTTTCAAAGGGAGATATTTTTGAAACTGTATTAGAATCATTTATAACTCGCTGTGAGAATGGCTACATGCTGCAGTCATGTAACACCTAAAAAGATACCACCGTAGTGGTGGCATGGTGGTGAATAATGAACCGTCATGACTTTTTTTCTTATTTGGGGGTCGATTTTTCTCGTTTGTATTGAGGCTAGAATTATGCCACTCAATGAATTTATCAAATATAGCTTGGATAAATGTGACTTAGACTTGCTAAATGCTATATAAAAATATGAGTCAAATTATCTTGTCGTAACACATATGATATCATTAAATTCTTAAGATATGATATCATTAGATTCCTCTTAAGATATTGGGCATGAATGTGTGAACACTAGTCTTTCTTTAACTAGAAAAGCACAAATGTGACACCTAAAATATTGTGCTTGCAAGTATGCTTACTTTAAAAAAAAAAATTGAAAACACTGCAAAGTGTATATATAGCTTCTTCTACTGCAGGGGTGTTTGAATTTTATCGAATTAAGATCAATTCACAATCCGATCTAAAACTTTTAGATTAGATTCACGGTTAAAATACGAATATTGAAGGCCAATTTTTTCAACATCAAAAATTAAAATAAACAATCTATAATATAAAATAGCTTAATAAAGTTAAAGTTATTAGAACTAGGCATTAAAATAAATTAGTTTCAATAAAACTTAAAATAAAAAAGCTGAAAATAAATTATTGTTCATTCATCAACAACACTTAAAACTTCAAAGCATTTCTACTTCAATCACTTTTGAATTTGAAGAAACACATGACTTATATGCAAAAAATGAAAAGCAACAAACAAGAAAAGTTATTAAAGAAAAGAAAGCATATATTTTTATAACTTGTAATTATTTATCTTGTAATGTAAAATTTACTTGAATCAAATATATAAGTATCAAGATCTTCTAATTGTGGATGGAGATTTAATGGGAGTGGGGTAGCAAAAAAAGTTAGAAAAAAATTTCCTTTTTTAAAGGAAAAAAGGGAGAAAAGTATATTTAAATATAAGTTTATTTAAATATATATTATTAAAACTATAAAATATAGAAATATATATGTGGGGTTTCAGATTGATAGATTTGATGGATTGAGAATTGTTCAATCCATAATCCAATCCAAAGTTTTCAGATTGAGATTTTATCAATCCAGAACCAATTCAAAATCTTTCCAATCCAATCAAAAATTTTCGGATTGGATTGGATTGAGTGAATCCTATGGATTTTGTAAATACCCCTACTCTACTATTATCTTGAAGTCCAATTAAAAAGAAAAATTACAAAAACTGCTCCTCTAATTGAATTTTATCTTGACGATTAACTCTGTATTTTTGAATTTTACAGCTCTATGTCCGTTCATTGCAAATCTAATGAAACCAAATCATCTTATAGAGTGTTTGCTGAACCCCTTTGAACTCAAAAAATAGGTTCAATTAGCATATGAAGTTTTACCTTTTGCTTATGCAATAACTATTGCATGTGAGACTTCTATTATTAGTTAAAACTAATTGGTTTGTACCGGTTCGTCAAATAAAGTGTTAATTTGACAAATTGTAACACAAATGCCAAAAAAAGTGTTAATTTGACAAATTGTAACACAAATGCCAAGTCATCTTATATAATCAATCATATTATTTTTTTGGTGAGAAACGAATTATGATTAATTAATATTGTTCGAAGCCACGAATCTTCATAATTTTAGATTCTACGAGGTTTAGGAAATGAGTTGAAATTGAAAGTTTGAACTAAAAGTATTGTAATATGTGAGAATTTTATACAGTAATATAATTTTCTTTTATACTATTTAAGTTAGAACTAATAAATTAGAAAGTTTGCCAAACACCATAGAAATCTAAACTTACTTATTTCTAACTTTAATGGATGCAAATCGAACTACTTGGAGGCTTCTCTAACAAATCAAGAAAAGGCTTGTAGATATTTACGTTGAAGATGACGTAGATAGCAGGAAAAATAATAAAAAAAAAAATTAGTAAGATTTATCTCTCTTTTGGTCCATCATCAGTCACAAAAGCCTTCATTCCTTGGCTCAACAGTGTTACGTGTCGCTTTTTAGCCACGTGGCTAAAGGTATGAACACGAAGATTTGGCACCAACCATAAGTTAAAAGCAGCTATCTCAAAAGCATAACTAGCGTAGACAAATTCTGAAACCGACAAAAAATGAAGAATATCATGAAAAGCAACTTCAATTGAGTTTGTATTAAGATATTTTTTTAATACAAAAAAATAAAAATAAAAAGTAAAAGAGAAACAATCACTCATATATGTATATTACAAAGTATCTTCCTCAAAACAGGTTGAAATACTTCCCTCAAAAGCCTTGAGCAAAATCATCAAGATCTGGATAAAATGGGAGGTCAAAATTCCCACATGAAACTAATAAACTTCATTGGTCAAAGGGTTCATCACAAAATCTATAATTCACCATCCTATATATAAAACTTCTCATACGCAGATAGCTATTAATAAGTGTTGATAAGTATATTCACATTTTATTGTGAATTAATCCAAATACAGTCACAAGAGCCATAACAAGAGAGTGATCCACACTTTGCTCTATGACCAAAGTCAACACATCATCTCCCAATATCACTCCTGACGATGACTGCTTTCTCTTTGCCTGCACAAACCCAGATCACAAAATTCTCAGTTTCACCATTTTATTGCAAAAAATAAATAAATAAATTAAATTAAATTAAATAAAAACAATAATAATTAATTAAAATAAATAAAAAATTCTCACCTCAGCAACAAGTCTTCCTTGGTTATCTACCATCCTCAGAGCTGATTTACCAGCTGAGCCTTCTAATCTATAGCTATTAAGTGCTTGAACATTGTCACTAGATCTCAAGGCAACTTTGCAGGAGAAATCTTTTCCAAGATTAACAAGGCAACTTTTTCTCACTTGAAACAATGGCTTACTATTAAAATTGTTTGAGTCCAAACCCTTGTTGCTTTTGTAGCCTTCCCATCTTCTAAATACCCCCATTTTCTGTGCACACACAAAGATCAATACAAATTTAATTAGTACTCTTTTCTCACATAAACAAGATCATTTATAATCTTATCATTTATTTAAGCTTGTGAATGTAAGTACTTACTTTTCGGAGAATTGTGAAGAGAACTTTTCCTCTAAGATCCATGAGAAAGACCTCATTGCTGTTCTTCTGATCATAATTGTCCACACGATAAACAATCTCGCCATTCTCATTGTAAGCAGTGCATCCATTGCCTTGCATCACAAGTGATTTCATCCACACTATGAATGTTTCCCTCTTTGAAGTTGTGTAAGAACAAGAAGCTCTTGAAGAAGAAGCTGAAAAATCTGTAGTTTTATTTGATGTGTTGAGTAGAGGATGAATTTTGGCCATTAATTAAGAGGAAGACCTGGTTTGTAAATTTATAGAGAGAGAGAGAGAGAGATTTGTTGTTGATTTGAGAGATCCTTGGTGTGGGAAGACCCTGTATTAACTAAGAATGTTAGCTACAACTATACAAGTAGGTTTTTATTTTTAAGTTTTGAAGCCAAATGTGATGAGACGTAATTGGGTCCTACTTTTTATTTTTATTTTTATTTATTTATCTGACTTTGGTTAGAACTTAAAATAGAAACTTGGGTTGCATACATGTGGGTATACAAACAACATGTTTAACATGTGTATACGAGTACTCCATCAGAAACACGTCTACACAAGTATTGGAAGATGTGTGTATGTGTAATCTATTATTGGGTACGGCCTTTGAGCAAATATATTAAAGTTATCTTCTAGTTCTACACTTGTTGTCTTCTTCTAGAGTTGAGAACTATTAAAAAGAAAAACTATTTTAGGGTAATAGTATGGGAGGTGGGGGAATTATTAAGTTATTTTTTCCATTATTTGGGAGGTATAGATGACATGGAGACAGGGACATATATACTTTTATTTTGTTAAATGTTTTAATCATGATAGTATAATGTAAATCATATAATCTAGTTTTGCTTAAGAAATATCGTTGGGGTACAATGATTTTTATATTATAGTACTTATCTGTTATGGTAAGAGTGCCAAAAAATGATAAAAATGAAAACTTCAAAAAAAAAAAAGATTTATAATTATAAGGTTGTTTTACGGTGAGATACGTTATGTAGCATATAGTTTTGAATTTTAAATTGGATCAAAATCACAATCAAAACAAAAATAGATAAAACTAACAAAACTTGATACAAGTTTAACTGTTGAAAATATAGTGTTTTCTTTTTATTTCTTACTGTAAAAGTCTTGAATGATGATAATAATGAGGGAAGGATTAAGTAACTCTATGTTCGAGAGGTGTGTTATTAGATCTGGCAGTAACAAAAGTCACTTGGGAAACTGTGGAAATCCTTCAAAAAAGTTAAAGTCATGTTTTCAAAATAGTGGTCAAAAGGAAGGAGTAACATAGAAACACTTTTTCTTTGGAGAATCAATTTGTAACGTGTAATGGGGGGAGAGAGAGGGGGGGAGAGAGAGAGAGAGAGAGAAGGAAATGTCAATATGTTATGGGGGAACTTGGGAGATAAGACATAGGAGAACGTTTGTTTGTGACATATTGTCTAAAATTCCACCGGTCAATAATGTGGGGTTCTGAGTTAAGGGAATCCGATGCCTGACTAAATAAGCATGACATTATTCAACAAAAAAGAAAAAACGTGTAACATTTCAAAAAAACAACAAAGAGAGTAATTTCATTAGCCAAAAAAAAAAAACCAAAAACAAAGAGATCTTAGAACATAATTACCTTAAAAATAACCTGGCTTTTTGAATGGGGATTTACCTATATAATTTAGACAATATGCATGCCCAGTAAAAATATTTAATCTTGCAAAATTAATTATAAAACCCTTGTTCTGAAAATATATATATTCATGTATATATCTGTATATACATAGTGTTTTGTTTTGGCCTGCTTACGTGCATATAATGATTCTTAAAGATCCAATATAGGTGGACTATAATTGAGACACAAACGTGCTTATGTGGTTTAATAAATAGGTGCGGTGGTTGTGTGATATAATAGTATGAGAAAAATTGGAGAGGCAGAAGATGAACTAAATTAAAAAATTTGAAAATCTATTTTTTATTTGATTAATATTTGGGGCGTGTATTTATACGTATAATTTTCACAAAGGTGGGCGCACTTAATTATTGTTATACATGTTTTGACTTTCTTTCTTTTTTTAAAGAAAAATTGTCTTAACAAAATATAATTTGAAGAATAACCAAAGGAAGATGGAAGGAAATACTTTCATTATTTATTGTTTCACAAGGTTCTTTTAATTTTACTTTGAATTCTGATTAAACAATTTAATAAAGGCAGTCGATGACATAATACTAGAAAGCTAAATTAATATGTGACAAAGTTACCAAGTATATTATATGTATGTGTGTGTGTATATATATATAGGTGAAGTTTTAAAAATATTTGGGTGGACTTTGTTTCTTGTTTATATACAAATTTAATAAATTTTCTTCTCCAAGGCCCTTCAGATATGACTTTTTATATATAGTTTACGTGTGAACATAATTTTCATTCCAAAATAATTTGGATAGAATTCACCCACATAAATAATTAATTGAACTCTTACATTGAGGCTTTACATAGTGCTATGTTAGTGACTTCTAAAAGAGACCGTCAAACATATGATCGAACTCTTACATTGAGGCTTTACATAGTGCTATGTTAGTGACTTCTAAAAGAGACCGTCAAACATATGATCAACGTTCGTTAAATCTAATGGTATAGAACAACAACTAGTATATTTTCAAATAGCACCAAAAATCTTTATTTTGATCCTTTCATGAGAACTTATTTAAACACGCATTCCATATGTGGATATCACGATAGATGTCTTCAATTATATCTTTTAAGTTACACATATATAGATACAAATACACACATGCATGCACATTGTGGTCAAAAGGTATTTGGCTAACCTCTTAAGGAAAGGTGTCTCTCGTGTTGATGCGACAATACATGAGTTATATTCTTAGGTCTTGTTTGGCAGGAGGGAAAAGATGGCATAATAAGGATGGGGGGATAATTAGGGATGAATTTTAAAAATTATGGTTGTCCAGTAGGAACTAAATTAATAGAGAAAAAATATTAGAGGAGGGATTTAAAATCCTTAATTTTAAGGACTATAAACACTAATGTTTCTGAATATGTTTAGTAGAATAGAAAAGACAAGGAAGTTGAGTTGAGGGATAATTAGATGACGAATGATAGTTTAGTTTGTTTAGTTAAAAAATAATAAAAATAAGAGCAAGAATAAAAAATAATAAAAATTGTAATGGGTCCCACTAATTTTAACCTTTGCAATATCGTCTAGATTTTTTAGTGAAAAACTTGAAACCAAATAATGATAATTAATTTTTTTGTCCTTTGTTTTCAAAGTAAGATAATACAAGTGGATGGCTAAAATAATAATTATACAAACCTCTTTCTTTCCTTCTTCCCTGCCTACAAAACAACATCATGAAAAACAAATATCCCTTCTATATCATTCCAAATTTCAATATTCTATCACTTACATATAATTTTTTTTCCATACCTCTTCCCTCCTTCCTAGTATAAACAAATGGAATGTTACGGCCATATTCTCCTTTGTTTATATTTTCTGCACCTAAACACCCCCCCACCCCTTCACCCCAAAACAATCAAACCAAACACAGCTTTAATGAAGTGATGATTTAATCCACAAAATGAATACGATCAAGCCACTCGAAACTTATCCGCGCAGTAACCTTTGACTTATGTTGGGGCAATTGCCGTTGCCATATATACATACATACATACATATGTATATATATAGATATACACACACACACACACACACACACAGAGAATCACATATATTGATATACATTGTCACCATGTGAAGTGGGGACCACGTATACATGTGATACATGCGCAAGTCGGGTTTTTTTTTTTTTTTTCTTTCTTTCTTTTTGTGTGTGTGACGTGTGTTTCGGAGGGGGTGTCGAATTATTAGTTCATGATCTTGTTTCCTTGTTGGTATATATTCTGCTTGCAAATACCGAATCCGAATATATTGTTAGAAACCAAAATCAAATCAGAATACTACCAAAATCGTTCATGTTAAATCATTGAGAGAAATAATTCC